>CM077110.1:19359300-19382962 GCA_039619505.1 Cimex hemipterus | reverse complement strand
ATATATATATATATATATATATATATATATATATATATATATATATAGAGAGAGAGAGAGAGAGAGAGAGAGAGATCAAACACAACTGTAGGCATACTCCTAAATATTTGAAATAACAAATAATTCACACATTGGTTAGGCGTTCGACGACATAAATCTCTTGGAGACCCTTCAGCCGATTAACCGACAAATGACCTGCACTAACATTTTTTCATAAATGTAAAACTTAACAACTATAGAATTTAAAATACCATAAAAATGTACGATTTACAACATTACAGTAAAGGGAACTGTGCAGTTAGGATTAACAAAAGTAGACAATGACGGATGTTTCTATGATTCATTCACTATATCGTTAATGGTATACCAGGGTTCATAGCAATGGCGCAAATCACAAAATTCGAATTGCAGTATGATTTAGTAGGATAATTACATACATTGAGCAACGAAGTACCTGCTAAAGGAGAATGGACAAAATTTTATCTATAATTCAAGGTATTGGGCTAAATGGGAAAGGCGGAATCTGTTCGGGGTTAAAAATTTACTCCGGTTCGACAACTGTTCCGACGAACCTTTTCAACAATTAATATCGGCGTAGGTTTCAAATAAGTCGTTTCTAAGTCAGACAAGGGATATGGCTCCAATGAATCAACAGGATTGTGTGCTAAGGAGGAAATATCGGCCGAGATTATTCAAAGTTTGTTTAATAACCCTATTTAATTCTCCTCTTTAGAATCGCGTCCACCCAGGTCGGACTCCCGAGGCCTCTAATTGATTGCGGGCGTTATTAAGTCGAAATAATTTATGGCTTGGAGGAAATTATGACGTGTTCCCACCCCCAGAAGAGACCATTTTCCACTGAACATCTGCTCCTAAAACAATCCTTGAATTATTAAACAATGCTTTTGCCGAAATTGTGAGTTCGGGCTTTTTTTTAACAGCCTGAGTGCGGCTTCAGTCGAAATCGTTAAAATGATTCGGAATATCTGCAGAGCACTAGGAGATACGTCAGAGAGGCAATACTATTACAAAATTTGTGTCAGTGTTTGATACCAAAACCAATGTGACACCTCACTTTATGTGCTGAAAATGACTCGAATACAGGAAGAAAAGATTGAAGAAAGTGTTTTTCTAAACTACCTCTTTCTTGTCCGCTTCTCACGACATCAAGAAATTAGTGAAAAGTCAAACAGATGGCAATATAGTCATGAAATGCTAACCAAATCGTAGCAGTTTTAATTTCATTTCTTGTTTTATTCTGATCCTGAAAAGCTGAAAGAATAATAAACAAGAGAAAATCTGATAAAAAGTAGGTATCAAAATAGACCTGGACCATCATTCCCAAAAAATAAGTTCATTTCGTGTTTGTAGTGAATACTGGCATGTTATTAAGAATCGCGATGATTTTTATAAGAGTAAATTTCAAATGTTACGTCGACGTTGGTTCAAAATCTGTTCGCCGCGTATCTGAAGGGATGTCGAACCTCTACCGCCCCTATAGCGGACTTTTACGGTTTTCTTTCTCCCTCGGATGCCCACACATCACTGACAAAACTACCCCTGGCTAAATTGACCAGAAAGGGTCGACCAGGCCGGGGATGGAGCGAGTGAGAGAACAGGAAGGGAGAGAAAAAATGGCTTTCGTATAATGCAATTTCCAGGCCACAAAAGGGATGCCAAAGTAACCAATCTGGACGGAAAATAATTTCCACTCGGAGCTAAGGCGTGGAATGACCTTTAAAAACCCACTTTGAATATGTAAGGATAAAATACGTTTGGAATTTCGAGAGGGACGTTAATTATAATATTTAAACAACTATGTTGCAAAAAAAAAAAAAACATTTAAATTTAAAATATCGATAACCACATACCGCAGGTTGATAAAATATCGATAAATCCAATCTTTATAATCGATTTCCCAGACATGGTTCATGAAAATGAATTATAAGACGCTTAGAATAATCATAGATGAGCATCTGATTAAAAATATAGATTGTTTTGGTATAAAAATCGCGTATTTAGGAAATCAATATACGTTGATAACATATCGTTGTTTGTTGTAATGTAATAAGCAGATAATGCAAAAAGATTCTCTCTTTTATGGATGGTTGATGATATAAATGTTAATGGACAAAACAAAGAACCTATAAAGCATCAATATCGGATATACCGATAACTGCAACTTATCTCAGATTGATGAATTATCGATACAACCGTATATATAGATATATGATTCTGCAGACTTACTTTTTCTTCTGATATCTCACATGCCTAAAATAAGCGTGCACCATCATTAACCATTACCTTAATTTGCTTTGTATAGAAGTATCTATTATTTAAACAATCGATACGAATACGTTGATAGCATATCGATGTTTTTTGTAATAAGTTGAAAGGTTAAAAAACTCTATCGATGCTTCCATGCGAATATTGTAAACAATTTTGTTGTTGTTGTTGTGATTTTATCTTTGCTAGGGCTGATTTTGGCTTTCACAACATTTGGCGCCAAAACTTATCGAAGCTACCAAAATGCTTATCTTGAAAGCTGATGGGGTTTTTAAGGTTTGTGTAGCTGGTGTGTACGGCTGACCCTAGGGTTATATTGTCAGCTTGTTATTCCTATATTGACGTTTCCCTGTATTAAGTCTTTCTGCTTTCTACGGTTTTTTCCGATTTCATCTCTGGGCGTCTTAGGTCTGTGTTCAGCATCAACTAAATTTTGACCGGCCCAAATGTACTTCGGCGTGGGAACTTTTCAATTGTTCATGGCGTTAATTCTCGACGTCGTTCTTCATTAGCGCCCCTGGCCCTCGCCCTCCCACTTTCCCGGGACCCCGAGGGCGGATCGGGATCGTGAATAAATGAGAGCTTTCCAGGTGTTTCGGCCTGGATACGTCTCCCATTTCGATTATTCATCGCCGGAAAGGGAGCCGGATAAAATCGTTGCCCAACCTCCCCCAAGGGGCCGGCACTTATCTGATATCGGCTGATTCAACTATTCCGCAGCTCCTAATCGACAAGCAAAGCTCGAACAAACGATTCATTCTTCACTACAACATCCCACTTAATTTTTTTAACCATCAGTACATGCAAAAAGTACAGAATCTCTTAATACCTTCTTAAACGCGCAAAGAAAACTTTTGTCAACCCTCCCTAAAATCATTTTTCAACTATTGTGTGACTAAAGATATTTCAATGCATGAGAAAATGTTCGGTCGTAAAAAAAATAAAGGATGAAAAAAAATTGGGTTGTATTCATTGGGAGGGGCATTTGTTACCGAACAGATATAGTATTGGTCAAGTTAACCTTTTCCGCAAAAACAAACCCCTTTCGCATTATCCACGACATTTTATTCCCTTGGCTTTGTATTGTCAGTTCCTTAAAAATTTACAATATGATGTTAACAAAAACCACAGATCAATTGCAAGAGACGATCAAACTTATAAAAACTAACGCATTTTTTATTTATTTAATAAGTTAATTATGCTCTTATTAAAAATTTATGACAATGTGTTAGCTTTATTTATTTAACTGTGGGGTTATGGGTCGTTACCAATAGGATTGTTATAAGATGGCGAATAATATCCTTAATCCAGAAAAGATTTTTTTCTGACCTTGTTTTGCCGCTAAAACTGCTTTATTCTAAATAATCCCCCCTGTTTTCTCACATGATATTCACGGACTGCTGTATTATAACTCTCACTAAATTTACGATCAGAGTCAAACTTATGAGGAATTGACGTGTTATTAAAAAAATGGTTTGCGAAGAGTGACTATGCATTCATACATTTTCAACATTCATAGATAACCCGAAGCATACATTTATTATAACATCAATATTTTGTCAATAGATATCGACTTTAAGACACAATGATATATTATCAATCAGAATATACAATAGTTGATTTTGAGACGCGATATTGTGCTACCGAATTCTAACATTTTATTCGGAGATCTTGAGATGCGGTCTGGTGTGACGTAGGTTTTGGAGAAACATTTTCTTTATTGTACCAGCGTTTCGATCTTTATTGGTATCATCTTCTTTCGATAGTTTCTCCGCAAGCATCGCTGTATCAAATATCGATATTTTTTCAAAGAAAATCCTGGGTTACAACATCGATATTTAGTAGTATCGATATTTTATCACTGCAACCAATTGCTAAAAATTTCGATCTGTTGTTGTAGAATCCAAATTTTACAATTAGGGGTTTTCCCGTTTAATGTATCGATATTTGATCGGGAAACGTCGATGTTTGAAATATTGTACCTATTAGAATCGATTTATCGACAGCTTTCGGTATTTTGCAGCAGTATCGATATTTTGCAATTAGAATCAATGGTATATAGCCTCAAAATTTATCAACAACTTTCCTTCTTTTGCAACACTATCAATCAATAGTGTTTTGATCAATCAGAATCGATGATTTCAAGCCTCGATATATGATCAAAAATGTCGATGTTTGAGGTCGATACTTGTCCAAAGAAAACCGACCGTTTGAAACATGATCTTTTCGAGCAGTATCGATATTGTACCAATTAGAATCGATGATTTACAGCCTCAGAATTTATCTACAGCTTTCGATATTTTGCAGTAGTATCGATATTTTGTACTTAGAATCAAGTATACAGCTTCAAAATGTATCAACGATATTTGATCAAAAAGTAGATGTTTGAGGGCGATATTTGTACAAAGAAAGCAAAATAGTTTGAAACATGATCTTTTCCAGCAATATTATATCAATTATAATCGGTGATTAAAGCCTGGATATGAAAATGTGAACAACATTCGAACTTTTGAGAAGTATCAGCTTTTATATAATAATCCACGATTATTTATTTTATCAATAAACATAATTCTATTGAAGTGACGATATTTTCCAGCGAAATAATACCATCATTAATTGCATTCTAAAATAAATCATTTATTCGCTTGGTGAATATTATTTTAATGTGGGTGATGAGCTCAAAAAATACAAATCTGGTTGTTATCTTAGTAAAATTAGATTTTGGGTGTCTTCTATGCCCGTTACTGTTTTGACGATGATTAGGGATGAAATATGTAAAAATATGTTATTTATTTATTTTAATTTGTCGGACATATTTATCAGAGGGAAGAAATCAAGTGTTTTTTTGGAAGTGCGAAAAGACACCGCGTTTAAGGGTGAAACGTCGTATGAAAATATTTAGAGATGGAGAGTGGATTGAGATGGAAGAAGGGTCGGGTCGCGTGTTTATGCGTATATACACACAAATAAAAAAAAACAAGACCAGCCTGAGAAATGAGGAAAAATCTCTTTTTAAGATAAAAGGGATTTCGCCGAGGCGTTTGTGCCTCGAGTGTAAGTTCCCCAACCCCCTTTGCCAAATAATAAACGTCGTCCTTCTGAAGTATTCACCAAAGGGTGAACCAGACTGGCACGTTTTTCCAACGGGTTGCTCACGAGTTTTGACTCGTAGAAATTAAAGGGTCTAAACTCGTCGATCCGGCTTGGCAAGACTGTCGTCTTGGGCAAATGTTGACCTCAGCCGAACCTGTTTGTCAGCAAACAAGCTTGACCCCTTCTAAATCACATAGCCACCCCAATTCCACGATACACATGCATTCCGTTTAATCCAAAAATAACTTCAACACCATATTACTCCTGAGACGAGCTTTCTCCTTTGAAAAAGCACTACGTCTTTCTATAAAGACCGAACGGCAAAGACGAAGTGACATGTCAAATAAGATATGCAAAAATTTTCTGTGAAACAATCAAAACGCCCCAAAACTGATTACTAATTGACTTACTTTCATAGACGGTTAGCGTTGCTTCTGCGGACACTGCGTCTCCTACGCCGTTTTCGGCGACACACTCGTACGTCGCGTCATCTCTGATGGGCCGGACGGGTTCAATGCGAAGCATAGAACCGTTCGGGTATTCCTCAACGGCGTAGCGCGACTGCGTCGACGAGACCTGGAAAGAAAACGAGAAGTTTCAGAAATTCAGTATCATCAACAGCCTTCGTGAACAACACGGCCAATGGGAGGACGACATTATGAAGAGGGTTTGTGTCTGGTTATTAGAAAGGTTCAAATAATGATAAAATAAACAAAAGTTAAAAAATTAGAGATGGTTCTAGGGGCATGGAGTTTCACAAAACAAACTGCCAATAACACTTAATAGTCATCTGTCCCTCGTGGTACCTTAAAAGATCTTATAAGAGATTTTGTCTTTGAAAAATCTATAAACGTAGTGACCCATTTTTAGAGGTACTTTTCAAGTAAAGTATCTTGCGAAGTAACCATCTGGACAAACAAGTTCTCAGATCAGACAACCAAGCAACTGTAAAAGCATATAAACGTGTAAAAAAATCAACTCCAAACGGGACGGTGAATGCGTCACAATCTCCAAAGAATGGGAAGACCTGTGGCTTGCAAGCACAAAAAAAGGGTCAAACGAGCAAAAAAGATAAAAAAATCATTAGACTAAGAACCGAACGCAGCACCTGATGGTGAACTTGCCAGATTAGGCAATAAACAAATTTGAGTATTTCATTTTGATTTAGTAAGGAAATACGACGAAGTTGAATAAAAGAGATCTGAGAAACCCAAAAGTAGAAAAGTATCTGCAAATTATGTATAGGCACAGAACATACACTAACAAAATAAATCAGTCCATCTCAGAATGCGTGAGAATTGGAGGAATTTCAGAGGGCCCAAATATAATAAATAACTTCATAATTAAAGAAGCTTCAGCAAAACTGGCAAACACCCCGCTACCGAAGACTGCCTTATTTTCTTCGCACGCTAAGCAATCGAGACCTTTGACCGCTTAACCAAGGGTACCAATTAGAACTGCATTATTTTTGTGAATTTTGCTTTCTTGGTTTCACTGCATTCCTGTTTTCTTCCCCCTAAGGAATTCCTACTAAAGACTAAAGAAAGCAACTCTAGGAAATTGGTGACGGTAGAGGTATGTTGGGAATGGTTGGGCATGAAAACTGCGTAGGGAGTTGGTGTGAGAGCTTGGTGGAGGTTTCGCATCAGGAAAAATTATTAGGGCCTTAGGTTAGGTTAGGATAGGTGGCAAAGGTACTAGGAGGTGGGGTTTGTGTGCCCCAGGCACTGCAGCCTTCTGGCTTATTGTACTTTCATAGTTCTTTAGTTTAGTCAATAGACTCGATCCTTTTACTCAGGATTATCAAGTCATTGACTGTTATTGCTTCAATGTGGTTCTCTGAGTCATTTCTGTGCGTCAGATTGAATCTCCATTGAGCCGTTGCTCCGCATTCGAAGATGATATGAGTGGCTGTTTCTTTCTCCTCATTACATAGTCTGCAAATTGGATCACTATTATATATGCCCATGTTTTGTAGATGTTTTCTCAGGTGCCAGTGGCCGGTTAGTAGTCCTACCACTCCACTGAGATTTGCCCTCTCCAGTTGTAGCAGTTTTTTTGCCAGTTTTGGTGAGGGTTGTTTTATCATGAGTTTACTGTGTCTAGCACTGCTAGAGTTTATCCATTTTTCTCTTTGTTTTATTTGGATCAATTCTGCGATGGAGGATTCTACGTTTGTTTTGGATATCCCAAGGATAGCTTCGGGGCCTATGTATGGTCTTGCGGATCCTCCTCTAGCCAGTCTGTCTGCTTCTTCATTACCCAAAATTCCTCTGTGCCCTGGCACCGAGGATACCGTTACCTTGTTGTGTTTTCCCAGGTTTTGGAGATTTTGGATGCATTCACTGAATAATTTTGATGTGATTCTTGTACATGCCAGTGCTTTGATAGCTGCTTGGCTGTCTGATCTTATGAGGATTCTTTTGTCAGTGTAACCTCTTTTAAGATTTTCTAGAGCACAAGCATTGACAGCATGTATTTCTGCTTGAAAGACCGAGGTGTACTTCCCTATATTAGGGCCTTAAAGGATTAAAAAGTCAAAAGGTAATAAAGTTGGATGCGAACCAGAAAGAATAATTTTTCACCAGATTGTTTAGAGGTCGGAACGCTTGTACGAGCACAAAATAGCAGACGACATTGGTTGCTGGGATTTAATTTCATTGGGTCTGATCCTCCTCTCCTTGAAACATTTTTCGAAACAGGAGAAGAGGTTTTGAACGTTCCTGAAAGCAAATTAGTGATACTGGGTTTACTGAAAGGTTGGCGGTTTCGCCTGCAATGATGGATAGGAATGACTGCAGAGTAAACTGAACGTTAAAACCCAACACCCCCTCCACCATATAGGACGAAGGAAAAGGATGTCAGATTCGTACTTGCATTTGCCTATTGGACAGACAGTATGTTTGGATGAATTAACACGTAATTAGAAGTACCCAAGAAGCGATCCGCCTTCTCATGGTACACTCATCAAATGCTAGATCATTTCCAACATTTGGTCTTTGCTACACTGCAAAGCCTTGTGATATGGGGATAGTTATGGATTCAGTCTGGGCACCCTTTGATTATTTTGCTTTCAGACAATGTTTTTGACAGTGTTCTAACTTGATAGCTTATATATTTTATTTAGTAAATCATTGTTTTTACATAGGTGACTTATCATAAAATCCTATCATATGATCCTCTATAGCAACTAGTATAGCAAGAAAAGAGCAGTATTTTAAAGGTATGTAACTCCAATTATCGACAAACGATTTGCCACAGCATTCAGGGTTTTAGAAAGGAATCTTTGATAGTTTATAGAACTAAAAAAAAGGTAAGCTTCATAAGACTGGGCATTTTTACCTGGTTTTACTCAAATCCTAAGTTATTTGGCGAAATTTTCGTGACCTACCAATACAATTTACTAGTCTTTCATCCATCTACTGGATAACCAAGATATTTACTATATAAATATGAAATGTTTAAACGAGTATGATACCTTTTTTCCATTTTTCTTCCAGAAGATGAGCGGCTGTGGGTCGCCTTTGGCCTCGCAGTAGAACGCCGCGATTCCACCTGCTCGGACCTGCTGGTTCTTCGGTCTTTCCGTTATCTTTGGCGGATCTGAAAAACAGTAGAAAATATTAATATAAAAGATTCTGTTTTTGTCTTTGGATGAGCCAGAACCTTCGTCGTTTTTGCCGGAATGGTATGTGATCTTTAAAAGAAAAAACAATAAATAAATAAACCCTGGTTAAGTATTTTCAGCGGGATTTCCACGCATGGCTATTAAATTAGACCGAAGACCTAGAGTGAGGACTATGGGGTCTAAACGGCCCGGATCCACAATAAATTTTTTCTCGTGCAGACATCGATTTGCTTTATTCATTTTAATACAGGATTCGGCCTCCCCGTCTCAACGGTTAATCTGGTCACGCGGCAAGGATATATGGCCGTCGAGGCTAGGTAGGCCCCGGGGAACTGCGAGTGGCACCCGCGGGGTTTACAGGCCCCCCTCCCTAAACACACACAAAAAAATCCCCTAGCTTAACATTTTACCGGGCAAAAAGGTTCTGGCAGAGGTGCCCCAATGAATACTTACGTGTAAGGTATCGGATAAACGCGTCTGTGTTCGGTATGTAAACGGTAAAGTTGGAGTCTGTAAAACGGTAAAAAAAAAGGTTTGTTTGGGTTGCGGCAAACTGAGGATTATCTGGCGTTTTACGGAAAATATTACAGAGTTTCTGCCTCAAGTTGTGATAATTAAAAAAAATGCAAATTTTTTTTCGTTGTAATTTAACAAAAGCGATTATTAATCAAAATAGAAATCATAATGTCAAAATTAAACATTTCACCTTTTACTCTGACTGCTTTTTCCAACATGTTAAATTTTCACATTTGTTAACTTAATTTTATCATAATGAATTGAAATAGTCCAGAGAACGCTCTGGAACACGAAAAGTGCTAATGGCTAAACATACCGCCTACCAAACGGACAAACACATTTTTGAAAACCCATCAAAACCGAGGCAATTTTTCATATCAAATGATTCATACTTATATAACGTAACAAATTTAATATAAAAATCAAATTTTTTGTCAAGGGTGTTTACTTCAGATAAAACTTTGCGATTTTCTATAAAAAATATGTTATTCCATTGAATAATGTTGGGTTAAAAAATCGGTTAATTAAAACTCAAAGGATTTTAATAAAATATCGGTCCAATAATATATCAATGTTATCTGATTAAATATCAATAGTATCGGCAATTTGGTGTAATGTATAAAATATGCTGTCATACTAATTAGGATTTGATTTTTTAGTAATTAAATTAATTAAAACTATATAACGTTTTTATTAATTAAAAACTAAATTTAGAATTAAAAAATTAGCGACGGTAAAAAAGAATTTTTTATGTATGCTAAAAAAGAAAATAATGTTTAAATTGAGAATGTGAAGTTGTAAAAATAAGTTGATTGTCGATTTTCATTTACAAAGCTGAGTAATTATAAAAAGAACATATTTTTAATAATAGTTGGTTGATGACCTTTACATATTCTATATTTTTGGACGAAATATCGATGTCATTTGACTAAATATCGATAAGACAAATCACCGATGTTCATATAGATAAAATTAGACCAAAAAATATGAACACTTCCATGCAATCAAGGTATTGGGTAAAAAATCGACGCGCAAGAACGTTGATGTTTTTCATATGGATTTTAGGACATATCGCTATTATTAAATTAAATATCGAATGTTAAAAGGCTATTTCGAGATCGCAAGATATCTGGTCTGGTGCGACGTAGATTTTAGAAAAACATTTTCTTTAATGTGTTTCGTTTTTTATTTTACGTTTCGTTCTTTATTGAGATCATCTTCAGAGCCAGGGGTTTAGAAACGTTGTTTAAATTTTACAAATTCATATAGGAATGTGATAAAAATGAATTTTTAAGAAGTTAGAAATGTTATATTCAATGAAAGTACTTGTACTCACTCAAAGTGTTGTTTTTTTTTCTGTGAACATGTGTCATTGTTGTGTGACGTATTGAGAGTTCCAGTGAGGTATTGATGGTTTATGTTTATGTACGTTGGATTTCGAAAAGGGTGTCGGGATAGAAAAACATTTTTATTTCAGAAGCGGCTTTTTTGAGGTGAAAGGAGCCGACAATGAGAAAAAAATGGGTAAAGGCTCGGCCTTTCAGGTAATTTAGACGGGTATAATTAGGGACAAGAAAGCGAATTACTTAAGAATTAAACTGTATAGAAATGTTTAATGTGTGGAATGTATTATTGATATTGAATTTGATTAATCTTATTAGTGTAACTGCGATTGAGTTTACATGTGTCTGTTTTGTAATTGATGCTGTGTTTACTCTTCTTGATGTAAACCATTTTAAAAAAGTTACATATATTTTTTTTGTCCTTTGTGTCTCATATTTTTGGATTGAAGAAGTCAAAATTGTGTTGGTGGTTAAAAATGGCGGGTAACCAGTTCTGTAGGATTTTGTTTGGTTTGTATGCAGCCGTAGGTGGGTTGCATTACTCTCTTATCCAGATAAGAATAGTTGTACCCATTTATCCTCCCTCTCAATCCTTATCCTTCCGCATCCTCAAATCCCCTCCCTCCTCTCGGATGCGAGAGGACATCCAGGTTTACTGTAGCCTAGAGCGCCTGGCAAGCATTCTAAAGCAGTAGACGGGTTGGCGAATTTCCTTGTACAGTCATTTGCTATAATCAACTGTCGGGTGTGCGATTAGTCACATTTCGCGGAACGCAGCATGCGATTCCTATGTGCGAGAATAACTGAACTACGGGTGCAAGAATGTTCCAAGTCTACTGCTTGCAATTGAGGTCGGACTAGTGGTGGTGCGTGGTGAGGCTCCTTGAGAGTAGCCCAGGGGGCATCTCATATGCCCCTGGACGGTGGTTAGTGTTCCACTTAAACAAAAAGCCGATGCCGGCCCGTCTGTAGGAAGTACCTTGAAAAACGATCCCGTGCTTGCACGGGGGACCGACATGGCCCTCGGGCTAGGCGCGGTCTCTAAAGATCCTCATGTCCTTCTCAGGATTTGAGCAAGACAGGGAATGAATGTACCCATTTATCCGGGCCCAAAATAAAGCTGCAGTCCTGAAAACGTGACGACTTCTCTAAAGCACAAGCTGTACTCGTGTCGGCCCGAGGCCGGCACGAGCTGCGGGTGCCTTATCAGAGGCACGTAGGGTCCAGTGCACACTGTATAGATGGGGGAGTGTGTATGGGCCATCTGTACCACGAGGTGCCTAAATGTTTCCAAAATTCGGCTCTGTCACAAGTGAGGTTGAATTCGTGGTTGGCCGTGGTGACGGCTCTGGCGGGAACTTAGGCAGAGGATGTCTTCAATCGATGACCTTCGTGAGTTGCGCATAGCCAGGGTATCGCGGGGGGCGTTGGCCGGGCGACAGCATGTAAGCGTTGAGGACGTAATGATCGTGCTACACCCCCTTGAATGCGTGGGTGAGCGCTAGGTGCTCTAAGATCGTGCGTGCTTTGAGTATAACCGGCGTGGTACCCTTGGGGGAAGCGAAGGATCGGACCACCTAGGCTTGACCTATGGAGTCCCTCGAATACGCATTACAGGTGTAGGCTAAGCACGATATGAAAACTTATGACCGTAGGCAGTGCTCACCTAGGGGGTGGGTAGCAATCTCACTTAAATCCGAAACCGCTGTCGGGGCGTTCCCGGAAGTTTCTACGCTAAGGAAGCCGCTACACTCAGAGAGATAGAGTTCGCCTTCTCTATCTAGGGAGTATGCGGGCGAGCGGGCCGATGTATTTCGACTCGCCAGCCCTTTGCATGCGAAGTTAACCATTCGTACGAGGTGGGAGCGAGGTGTTAACAGCACTTAGGGGTACGAAACCTCTACATCAACGTTCAGGCGGAGATGCGTCAGTTCACATTTTGAGAATCGGGATGTCCGGTAGGGGTTCTATATAGACGGACGTTAAAAATCCTCTCGTCATCCTGTGACTATGAGCCCGGGAACCAACGAATGTACCAATTTATTTCTTACTTTTTTAACATAATACATGTATTTGTAAAATTTAAACAATATTTATAAATCCCAGGCCCTGAAGACGATCTCAATAAATATCGAAACGTTGGCACGATAAAGAAAATGTTTTTCTGATACCTACATCACACCAGACCGTATCTAACTATCTTTAAATAATCATTAACTAACGGTCACTAAACATCGTACATATCATAACAAAATTGTATTTTCGATGTTTTCTGAGCTAAAATATTTTAGGGGGCGAATTACAACCCGACTAATACACTTACATCTACATCTAAGGTAAAATACCGATGAATTTCATATCGATAGTTATAAAAAAAAAAATTGGTAATTTTAGTGATAAAACTTAGCTGTTTTTGTAGCGAATTTATATTGTAATGTTCATACAAACTGTGACTTTTTAAATGTAAAATGTCGATACTTCATAAATCTACGTTCGAATCCAAATGACCAGGCCTTAACATATAAATCAACTGAAATTATGCCAATATGAATTAATAAATAATCAAGTTTTGTCGAAAAGGTTTGTTTAACATGAAAAATCAGTTTGGCGCTTTAAATAGGTTGAAAATTCTATTATATCATTTACTGGTACATTTCAATGAATTGTAACTTCATTAGGATCGAGGTTTTTCTATGCTAGAAGCCCCTAAGAAAAATTTAATTAATTCAGCTGAATTGTTACCTTGAATAAGAAACATATAAAGAAACTGAGTCGCGTCGTAAACTTGAAAAGGCGTTCAATTGTTCAACATGCTTGGAATGCCGTTTCGTTCCATTACCTATTCTCAACAAACAGGTCTTTTGTCACTGGAAACAGTCGTAAAGCCGCGGTAATTGTGCAGGGGATGGTATATAAAATCTGAGTGTTTCGGCGGTTTTGCGGAGCTGTAGAGTGGAAGGATCGGGTGGCGATTGTGCGTTTACAACCCCCTACCGTCCTCAGCCCACTGGGGCAACTGATCTACATTCATCCGCCGCCACTCGAGCCGAGCCCAATTCCGAAATTTCAAACGCCTTTTGACATCCAATTCTCAATTACGAGACCGTTTCGCAATATATAAAGTGTTTACGGCCTTTTCGACTGGATCGTCGGGATGCGGCCTAGCTCTGTCTCGCCTTGAAAACTCCATTTTCCAATGGGAAAAACCCCTCTTCAGACCTCCCATAAAATATTTATAGGGCCTTTTTCATTTTTCGGCGAGTGTTCCGAGCAGATAGGTGAGAAAATAAGACGGAGCACTTGTTTATTGGAAAAGGCGACAGCGGGCTCGGAGAAGGCAAACTTTTCTGATTTTCACCCACCCCATCACGTACCATGGCATCGGCGATCGTCGGAAAACGTTCGTGAGGATGAAAGAATCGGAGGGCAAACAATCCAGAGCAAACATGAAGGGGCAACAAGTAGATTTTTTTCCGCCCTTCAAGGAACTCGCGTGCTCACACCGACCATTTGACCCCCCCTCCTGGAACACATTATTTTTAAAAGGCCCTTCATAAAAATCGATAATTACAACACTTCTGCACACCAATCTCGCATGATTCGGTTTGAAGAAAACGTTCTCACGAAGAAATTAGTTAATTAGTATGCAACACCTTTGTATATTTGACGATTATTGCGCCATTAAGGATTGTATTTCAAATAGTGTACTATTGTGTAGAGGTCTGAGAGTTGATAAAACTCGATTTTATAACATATAAGACTGTTTGTTAGTAATATATCAATTTGGAGGTGTACTCCCGAAATATCGATGTTTCGTTTTTTTCCCGATAAAATATCGCTTCGTAAAAAAATCTATACTTATTTACATAATACTGGTACCTTATTTTTATTTCCTGAACATACTAGCGTAGTACTTGAATGATAAATATTCACAAAGATCGATGTTTGTTAATCGTTAAAACATCGAGCAGATAATATGGTTAGACACTTAAAAAAAAAAAAAAAAAAAAAAAAAAAAAAAAAAAAAAAAAAAAAAAATTATATTGATAACATTAGTACAGCATAATACAGGCTTGGATCTCAATCCGTCTGCCGGAGTTCGTTGTTAAGAGGAAAAGTATAAAAAGGAAAAAAATTATAAGAATTAAAGCGAGGATATAGGATTATTCACTATACGCTAGTACACAATCAAAAAATATTAAAATAATAGTAAAACTACTTCTAACAGAAAACAAACCGAGGGGCAAATTGAGTAAATTGAGTGATGAATTGGAGGGGTCAGAAATTGAATTCCATAATTAGCTCTAATCTATATTTTCAGGCGTTTAAAAACATAGCTTTAACAGAGAGCTCCTAGAGATGGTAAAAGATCCCAAGTGCAACAACCTTATCTCGCCCAATATTGTACATTCGGCCATAAAATGCAGAGTTGTTCCCACCGATTGATAATTGCAAAGGGCACATCACCCCTCCTTGCCTTTCTATCAAAGTGCAGATTTCGAAATTTTTTCATCCGGCAAAACATCCCGTTTTAAATATAAGTGTAACTTTAAAAAAACACCGATTAATCAAAGATTCTTATGGCTTATGGACAAAATGTCGATCTTAAGCAAATATTTTTATCGACAGAAAAGATACAGAAATATGTAGAGATTAGTGACCGTTAACGGATAATTATTCAAATATCGTGACATGCGGTCTGGTGTGATGTAGGTATCAGAAAAACATTTTCTTTATCGTGCCAACGTTTCGATCTTTTATTGAGATCATCTTCAGGGCCTGGGATTTATTAAAAATATATTAATTTATTAAAAAATTAAATTATGTTTGTAAATCCCAGGCCCTGAAGATGATCTCAATAAAAGATCGAAACGTTGGCACGATAAAGAAAATGTTTTTCTGATACCTACATCACACCAGACCGCATCTCACGATATTTGAATAAAGATACAGAAATAGTTTTGGACTGAAAAAACATAGCGATACTTCTAAAACATAGATGCTTGTTAGTATAAAAATCGATGCTTTTCGATAAAGTATACTTTAGTCAAAACAACTAAGTTTTATGTATAAAATATCGTTATTTTTTAATACACAACGGTGTTACCTGAAAACCCGCCCACACTGCCCATACGTCGATGTTTATGAATACTCAATTGAACAGAAAACGCATCAGCGCATGTTGATAAAATATCGCATCTACAAATCATGGATGGTTGTTGATAAAATATTACGTCCAACCGTCAATGTTTTGGGATTAAATATCCATGTATTAAGAGTTCTATGTATTTTGGATAACATATCGATTCTTCCAACGAGCGACGTTGTTTACTAGAATGTGCAAAGATGTTACATAAATGAAAACACATCAGTGCAGCAAAAATGGCGGTTTGCTAGCAGATTGGTGCACTGGTTGATCAAAAGTCGTCAAATCGATTAACGTTTGGAAGTTTAACCAGACTTTCAATTTACAAAAATTCGATAATATACATGTCAATATAAACTAATATAATTTATCTCTATTATTTCCCAAGATTTCCTCTATAGGTGGAATATTCGTTTGGCACTCCATACAATTGAAATCCGCGAGTTTCTGATTTTTTTTTCTCCATGAGGCCGTTATCGCCGCTACGTGCACGGATTCGATAACCCGACCCGGCTTTTCATCGGAGTCGGAAAGTCGTAGAATAAGGAATTCGTAGACTGGTACAAGTTTCGTTTTTATTCGGCAGGACCGTCGATAATTTCGACAGATATTCATGGGCGAGGGGTCGTAGGAACGGGCAGGGCCGAGCGGCCAGCCCCCTTCTCACAATACCCGTTTGGCCATGAATGAAGCATAAACTTGCCCCGCGGGCTTCGGCAACGTTTTCGTTAATATTAGAAACTGTTTACGGTGCTCTGGTTAAGGGGAAACCGTTTCCGGTAAATTAGTGACATGAATTACAATGTCTGCTCGCAGTTAACGGCCACCCATGGTCACTCAATTATAGTTTGTAACCAATTAAAATAAATTTTAAATCGAAAATTTTTGAACTCGCTATTTAACGCTCAACTCAAGAATTATCAAGACATAATTGTGGATTTTAATTTTCTGACAGTTATAGGTTAAACATGATCCAGAAAAAGGAAGGAACGAGAGAAGGAAGAAGAACAATAAAAATGAATAAGCCAATAAAGAAGCAAGTAGTAAAGTGTACGACTGATGGATTGATGGATATTGGATAGATATATTGACGAGAGAGAGATTGAGAGGAAGAGAGAGAAAGAGTATTAAAGACGTTATGAAACAATTCCTTAAGGAGTAGAATCTACCCCTCGGAGACAAACAATCGAAATAGTTTGTTAAGGTGATTTAACCAGCAGAATCGAAATGGCTATTCTCTAACTGTCTAGATGAAAGCGAGTGAGACTGGGAGAGCGAGATAAGAGAGACAGATGGAGAGAGAGAGAGAGAAAAAGAAATAAAGTGCAAAAAGTGTGTGTGTGTGAGAGAGAGAGAGCGAGTGTGAGAGGGTGATTGAGGGAGAGGAAATAGAGAGAGAGGAGACAGACAAACAGACAGGAGGACAGACAAACAAAC
This sequence comes from Cimex hemipterus, assembly GCA_039619505.1. Lineage (NCBI taxonomy): Eukaryota > Metazoa > Arthropoda > Insecta > Hemiptera > Cimicidae > Cimex > Cimex hemipterus. The sequence goes on along the minus strand of CM077110.1, from coordinate 19,365,513 downwards.
AGATAGAGAGGCAGTACGTCAAAAGGCTTAAGAAATCTTAACATGAGGCAGTAAGAGAGAAAATAGTGATAGAAGAGAAAAAAACAAAAAAATCGTGCCATATCGTAAGTACGGCGCGTAGATACGGTAAACCTGCATGACGGAACAAGAGGGTTTTCTTCTACACATGATTTGTGCAGAAAATCTGTCCTTTGGGTTTTACGTATACTTTGATAGAGTTCGACGCGGTTTAACAGACAAATATCGAGTTGGGTATATGGTTTTGGTATGTTAAGTCGTAAAATTCGCCGACATACGCGACAGCGTGAAAGATTTGAATGTTTTACAACACCGTTTTCTCGGTTTATACTTTTTAGTTTTAGTCTTACATCTAGTTTGACAAAAATGGAAAGAACATGGGAAATTTCACTCCTAATTAGATCAAATTCAGATTCGTTAATTTGCGTTTTCTCTCATGCCCCCCTGACAAAATAAGACACTTTTAAAAACATTATCAAGAGGGTTTTTTGATAAAGCAAATTTAAAATCCAAGGGCTGAAAGATGCCCCAACTCCTCGGCTTTTTCATAAAGGAAACGGCTGAAAAGGAAAGTGGAGAAAAATTCGCGCGCCTCCTCAGAGAAAAGCATTGTCACATTTCTTCACAAGAGGTCGTATTATATTTCATTAGGGCTTCTTGTAATTATGGCTCTTAACTAGTCAGGGCAAAGTTTCAGAAGTTATTCGACAAAAGGGCTCTCCTTACTTATGAGCCGTAAATTCCCGTCCCCTTTTTCACTCCTTCTCGGCCCGCCAAGCCGGCCGGAGTGTAAAGCCACTCGACTTCTTTGTCCAGTTTGTTAACCTTTTCACATGATTGTGCGGTCGGTGATTTGTCGCCCTGGGTAGTTTCAAGGCCCTTTTGTCCCCATGGAACAGAATGAGGGCCGACCTTCTGTTTTACACAAACCACCAGTATTTGACTTACAAGAAAAAGAAAAAAAAACAACAGCATATTTTAACACCTTTTTCATAGATACTTGCAAGTAAAAGATTCTTTAGGCATTGTTACTGAACTAAAGTGATGACGATTAAAGTATTATGAGTGGATTATTTTATTAAAAAAATAAACATTTTAAAAATAATTGTAATAAATTAAATATTTCAAGTACCATAGCAAATAATAAAACAAATAGTCACACATTATTTCTACGTAGTATTTCTAACGAAAACATTGAAATCTGACGCCATAACCATCCCTAATGGAGAAACTGATATGATGTGGATCAGAGTTTAAAAAAAAATATAATCATGTGCCATATTTGATATTCACGTTAAAATTATTCATGTACATTTTAATTTAATTTATGTAATTTTCGTATCATTGCACGTTTTTATTTAAAATAAGGGAGTTGATGTAAAGTGCGCTTATTTCCGCACATACGCATTGGTAAAATACATAATTTTTGAATAATACAGAAAAATTTAACGGGGTTTACTGATGGAACTTTTTGACTACAAAAAATGATAAATTTGATATGGGGGTAATCTTTAGCTGGGTCAACCAATATATAGGAACAATCAGAGTAAAGGTATTTTATCAAGATCGATTTTACCAAAATATGAATCTTTATACAACATAAAATGATCAGCATGTTTATAGGGAACATTATGTACAGCTACTGATATTTTTCCGAAAATTTAAAACTCATCGATTTTTAAAGTTGTATATTCTTTCCAGAAAAAAATTTTCTTTTAAACCATTGTTTAGTGACTGCTTTCCCGGACTCATAGTCTGACTGACATGAGGATCTTTAATGTCCGTACCTAAGCTAAAGAGCTCCTACCGGACAGGCCGATTCTCAAAGTGAGAGCTGACGCACCGTCGCCGAAGCGACGATGTAGAGGTTTCGCACCACGAAGGGCTGTTACCGCCTCGCTCACACCTCGTCAGAACGGGTAAATGCCGCACGCAAGGCCGACTGACCGAAATACATCGGCCAACCCACCCGGGTACTCCCTAGACAGAGAAGGCGACTCTATCTCTCTGAGTGTAGAGGCTTCCTTAGCGTAGAAACTTCGGATTTAAGTGGGATTGCTACCCACCCCCTAGGTGAGCACTGTCTACGGTCAAAAGTCTCAGCCCGCGATCAGCCCACACCTGCCACACGCATTCCAGGGACGCCATAGGCCAAGCCTAGGTGGTCCGATCCTTCGCTTCCCCGAAGGTACCACGCCGGTCATACGCATAGCCGTGCAAGCACACGCGGACAGGAGACCGCCGATCCACTACCAGCACCAAGCGCTGCACTCTCAGGGCTGCACCTTTATTTTGGGCCCGGAAACCCCCCTTGCAACCAAGGGTTGGGAATCACAGGAAAGAATGAAGCTTGGATCGAGAAAGAGAGGAGTGAGTGCTAACCCTTGCGGGCGCCCTGGCCTAGTGCGTTCGAAAAAACCCCCGACGGCATCACTGGCCCGCATGGAGGGCCGCGAGCCGCAGGGAGGGCGGGGCAGAACGGCCTTTCAAAACCGAACATGTCATTCCTATCCCAGCCGCACGCCCCAAAGGGATCCGACAGGCCGGAACCTAATCCAGCCGACGGAAGGGGATCTCGATCACAAGCATCCACTCTCCACAAAACAGCTCTTAGGTGACGACCGGTACCTCAGGCTTTCACCGTGACCGGTAAGGTACGGCTACTCCCCGAAGGCCGAATGCCGCTCACCACTGGGCGCGAGAGGCTCCGATAGTACGAGGGAGCAGCAGAACAGCAACCCAAATGCATGGGTCGATTGATTGTTTAGTGACTGGGAGTTTGTGGCTCTGGGAAGGGCCGGTGTTATGTTTGGAGAGAAGCCGTGACGACGGATCGAGGCCGCGACCGTGTGCGTGGCGCCGTTGGTGGCCGTCTGTGAACATGAGTAGTCCGTTGGCTTTAGTCCGGTCGTAGGGAGTCGGTTGACTCCGCAGAGGCCGAAGTACTGGGCAATAGCGTCTGGCGTTCGCGGCAAGTGGGCCGTTTAGAAGGCGGGATAAGGCTAATGCTGCGAGTACTTGTCGTTGACGGTGTTCCTTTTGTGACGGCTCGTCGGAATGACGAGGAGTGTTCTGAGGTCATCCATTTGTGATGAGAGTACTCGTCTTGTGGACGAGTCTGCTTATGTTGTCTATTAGTGATGTTTGGGACCTCGTCGCATGGACGAGTCTCTTCTAGCGAGGCAGTGCCTCTGCTTATGTAGGAAAGTGTTCTACTATGATTGGCTGCAGAATGGAGGGCGAGAACATTCTACAGATCGTAGTGGCATCTAGCGGTATCTTCAAGATGCCACTACACATTGAAATTTAGCAAAACAAAATAACGCAATATTGAGGGGTCATCAATAATCGTTATCCCCCATATTTTTAAAGATACATATATCGATCACAGTATCGATGTTTTATCAAACGTTTAGCCCGATCGACTTATTACACCAAAACGTTACAGCTAAATTCGATTCTTGATCGAAAACGAGACAACCGTTTTTGAAGTAAAAAAAAAACTTAATCAAAATATAACTATTGAGATATCGATTATCTCTACACATTTCAAAATACAACTCTATTTTATGGCTAACATCGATATCCGCATACTTGGACCGTATTGGATCATAATTATTTTGCCATGTAAGAGCTGCTAAGAAGAAACCTTTAAGAATCAATATTATTTTCCTCTAAGCTTTAGACTTATGACAAAACTGCTAATTAAATTAATTAATTAACGAATAAAAGGTATTTAATTACTCTAAAAAAACGCAGTTTCTCAGTTAGCAGTTTACCTCTTATTTACCCTTGTTAGTCCACATTTCGAATTTGTTTTTTAATTAAATTTAACAAGTTGATAGATTATGTTAATGGAGATTTTTTCCTGCCTAATTCCCATTGGTTAAGCAAAATTAATTAGCTAAATTTCGGAGATTTATTATTAAAATTACTTTATACTCGTTTTTTCGATTGTAATTAGGTACAGAAGAATAATTAATATCGCGCACTGTTTATCCGTACAAAAAAATTTATTATTGAAATATAAAGTGAGTAAATTGGTTTATTCAGTGTTATGTTTGTGTAAAAAAATTTATAAGGAAAAGAATCTGAGATCGTGTACACCCTTTTGTTTTAATTAGAAAATTGATTGGTGGTTTTATTACCTGTCCTAGAGGTATTTTCATCCATATTTAAGGTGTCTTGAGATTAATGTTGCGTGTGATATTATCAAATTGTCTTATCCCTGTTGGTTTAAAGTGATTTTCTAAGGCTCCGGGTCGTTTAAAGTTTCAATCCGAAGCCGCAAAACGTCCGTAAACGGCCGCCTGGTAATGGTTCACGACCATAGGCCAGGAAAGGTTTAACAGTAGAGATTTTACAGCGCCCATAAAACCGGCGGGACGAAGAGCAATGAAGGCCTACAGCTAGATGGACCGTGGCGGGAAATTCATTTATTCGATTTCCTTCCTGTTCACTCTTTCAACCACCGGAGGGAAAAAAAGGTTTGACCGATTTTTCCAACTTGGTAAGGATCTTCCGAGGGATAACGGCGCAGTTTAGGACCGACTGGGATTCGATCGCTACCCGTAACTGCCGAGTTAGATAGCACTGATGCGGCTTAAAGGAACCCGAGGCAATTCTTGACATCCGACCAGGATTCAAAATGGGTAGAACTGTTGAGACGTGGAAATCCATTTAAAAACATCTTCGCTCCTGAATGTGTACCGATACAACCTGGCATAACAATTTTCGAGCAACAAACGCAAAAGCTTGTAATTTGATATCACATCCTTCCTAAAATCCGATGTTATAAGATAAAAACTTCCGCGCTTCAACAATGAGTCTTGGGGAGGAGGAAAAACGTGAACAAAAAAATATCGACGTTTAAGATGGCCCAACAGAATGTTTGATCGCAAAGAAAACCGTATAAGAAACGTAGTTAATTTATATTTTTCCATGTATTTGAAAATGTCTATGTGCTTGTTTCTGGAAAAAGGTACGTGGTAAATCAGTACCAACTCAAATGATTGGAAGGAATGTGTTTATTTGCGTGACTTAAAGCTCCTATCCTGAATTAGCCCGGGAATATCGAGCCCTCTGGGGGGTGATTTAATTTATTAGAGTGAATGGAGTAAGGTATATACCCAATTACCCCGAGGAATATCGAGTACTTTAAAGGAGTCGCAATGATTTGTGGTATGTGGATGTAATTTATTTGAGCAGATGGCAGGGCTATTCCCAACTATCCAGACGAATATTTAGTACTCTGGGTAGCTTGAGTTAATTTATTAGGTTTAATGGAGGGGCTTATCATTAATTAAATTCGAGAAATATCCAGTGCTCTGGAGTAGAGTGCATTGATTTATTAACGTGAATGGAGGGGCTCACCCCAAATTACCCCGAGGAATATCCAGTTCTCAGGGGTAGTGTGAACGAAGTAGGGTCTAAATGTAATTTATCCGCGGGAATGTGAGGGATCATCTCCAATTACCCCTAGGAACATCGAATATTCTAGGGTAGAGTGAACGCTAGCCAGACTGTTATAATACTCACTAATATTTTATCTAAGTTTTATTTTGTTATGTATTTTACTTGTATTATTTTATCCACTATTGAGGAGGACATCAAGTATAGAGACGCTAGCAATAGTATAACGTAAAGAGAAAGTCGGTTATTGTTATATTATATAACATCGTAAAAGCTGGAGAAGCATGAAAAGAAATTAGAAGTTAATTAGAATAGAAAATAATAGAACTTATTGTAAGAATTGAGAGATCGAGATGGCGAATGCAGTTTGCTTTTTATGTAGATAAAGTGACGTGAATTAGGAATAGAGATAGGTTAGGGACGGGTTGGATCAGGTTAGGTTGGGTTGAGTCAAGTGAGTTAAGGTAGGGTTAGGCCGGCTCCTGCTAACTATAGTTTTGGTCACGGACTAGTTTGCATAGGCAAGGATTGAGTTATATTAACTATGATTGGCTTATGCTTGGTTGGTTGAGTTGGATATATAATTGTTTATAATCTCTAATAGGTTATAATTTATATTGTAATAAAGCAGAGAAATTGAATAATATAGATGTCCCACTTATAACGATCTTTGGGTGAAGCAAATAAATTTCCTGAATTGTGTAAAAATAAAAATAAGAAAAAATATACGTTATACCAAAAAAAAAAAAAAAAAAAAAAAAAAAAAAAAAAAAAAAAAAAAAA
>CM077110.1:19301348-19351566 GCA_039619505.1 Cimex hemipterus | reverse complement strand
ATATATATGTGTATATATATATATATATATATATATATATACAGGTGTATTCATATTCAATATTTTGCCATTACTTCATATATATCTATACATATATATTTATATATACATATACACTTGTATGTATCCATGTATACACACACGCACACACACACACACCTATATATATGTGTGTGTATACATGGATACATACATGTGTATAATATGTGTGTGTATATATATATATATAAAATACGTATATAATATCAAATTTTACTTGGAAATGTACGTTTTATCAAATACTCCTCTATAAAAAAATTGTTATATAAGGTAATTTTATTATGTAGATTGATATAAACCAAGGAGGATTTTCGATATATTATAAAATACGTCGATTTCCCCAAGAATATCTTTGTTTTAGCGTATACATCATCATATCAAAATATACATCAGTATGTTTAATATATACTAGAGTACAGATATTTTATGAAATACGTCTATACGTTTTTGAAGTCGTATCGATATTTCATCTATTACTTCCATACATTTGTGTCCTTGGATATTGTAGCAAAAACATCTTTGTTTTCAACCGTCGGTATACGAAGGCGATTATTTCGACATCTGAATTACACTCGGGGTTTTATCGAAATATCTGGAAACTGGATTATATCCGGGGTTTTTTTATGGTCACGCTTGTGGAAATGTACAACGTTGAGAAAGTAAGACCTCTCAGAGGTGCTAGTCTGAAGGAGGAAGGTAAAGACTCGCACGTTCATTTAAAAAACGCCATCGTTTGAAATCTATTATATTTTTTAATAAGCGCATCAAACTAACATAGGTGGGAATTTGGCTTTTATCCCGAAAACCCCGAAAAGAAAGAAACCTTTTCTACTACCGGGATAACAAGTAGCATTGGGATCACAACAGTTTACCTTTGGGCTATGAAAAGTTTTTCTAATTCTCGGTCCCTTCAGAGAAACTCGGATCGTTGCGCAGACTGCCGTTAACGTTCTTCCGCCCAACTATAAAACTAACAATTGGACTACCGATAGACTAGGAAAAGAAAAACTTCCCGCCTCTTCAACAGAGTAAATAGTTCTAGTGTAGACTGCCGCTTTGGGACAATTGACTCTAAAAGAGAAAAAGTCTATTTTTCTATTTATCCCTTCAAGATGATTTCCAAGCCGAACAGTACAAATTGGAGATTATTTTTCTGCGGTGAAAACACGCTGAATTTCTTCACACTCTTCCAAATTGATAACAAGGGGCTAAATTTATCAACGGAATTGATCCGGTAACTTCACCCCTTTTTCTCCCATAGGAAAACAAATTATTTCACTCGTGACGCGTTTGAACATTAGCCGAATCAATACTCATACAAGTCGGTACACAATTCGCCGGAAATTTATACGTCCATCAGCCAGCACGAACCTCACTGATGAAGGCGTAACGCAATATTAATAGCGTCTGCGTCTTGTGCACGCGAAGCGGCTGCCCGTCGAGTGAAAACTTTCAACCTGGGCAACTTTCTAAGCAGTCGTCGCCAATTTCTTTATCATCAGGAGTAAACAGGAAAAAAACAACGATAAACTAAAAATAAAAATATTTCTGTCAAGATTTTACTATCTACGGTATTTTAAGGTCCTAGGCAAGTGTTCAAAATATATAGCCGCCTTTAATGAATATAAAAGTTAATGGTACTGTGATGAAATAACCACAGTCGTTAAAACACCTTTTAGTTGTATTAATAAAGCTATAAAAAAAACCACTGTATCACATAGATGGCCACGAATGGCTTGAACTAAGAGAACCAGGTTGAACAAAAGGGTTTCATTGTTTAACCAAGTGTGAAGCAATATGAAATACCAATTGAATTGAATGTAATTCATACTTTCTGTACATACCGAAAATATCGAAAAATTGGGGAGGCCATGCTGCTCTCTCAGTCTGCAATCTTTTCCAAGGGTAGAAGTTCTTGTTAACAGCGTTCAGATAAACAACATCCGGCCGTGGATGAACTATAAAAAAATTTAAATAAACATAGCTAGTAGATGCTACAAGCGGGTTTTGTGTTGAAGACAATGCTTTTTCAATTATTGTTGGAGTATCGACCGCACATACCCTAACTCCAGACCTTACACCTTCAGACTACAACCCTTACGAAATGTGACACAACATAACACTTCTATAAGTAAATTATGTTAATGCCGAGGCTACGTTTATGAACAGGAAAACGGGTTTATTTAATGAGAATATACCCTATATGCTTACCCATATACAACATAGAAATACCAATACGCTATTTTATATAAATAGCTTTTGAGATTAGATGCCATATTAACGATTAGAACGGGGGCCGCGATAGTTAAGGGGTCAGACTCTCGGCTAGTAGACCCCGCGGTCGTGGGTTCGATCCCCACCGTCGCCTCTGGAATTTTTCTGACGCCTAAGGGGACCGGTGGCCGCAACTAAAAGAAATTGACACGGCACTCATCAATGGAAGGGGCGGGATCGGATCTCAGGAACCTGAACCTGGTCCCAACCCCCTTCAAAAATGAGTTTCTTCAATGGAAGAACACTGGTACAACGGGGGCTCAAGTTCACTTTGTGTTGTGAGCCCTCCCCCAAAAACGGAGCCAGGGTATTGTACAATAAGTTGTACAGCTGCAGTGCTCAGTCCCTGGTATCCATCCATCCACATCCAATGATTAGAACAAGCCGGTGGTATTTAACTATCGTCTGTTAATCCTTCAGACTACCACCACATAAGAGCTGTGGCTGTTCCATAGACACAAGAAATATATCTTACAATGCGGACGTTGCTCATTTAGACAGGCTACCGCATACGAACCATGGCATAGACGTAACATAACGTAACTCTTAAGGGGCGGACTTCTTCCAACTATCTACCATGTATGAGCTACGATATGGAAATAACGATAATACCCTGAATATTTGACATTCTTCCTTCCGACTCTCACCACGCACAACCTATGATACATGCTAATAAAATTCTTAAGATAAATATTAGGATGCTACACCGTCTTTCGATTGTAGCCTTTAAACCTGACTTTGCTTCAGAGTCTCACCTTTGCCATGCTGTCAAGCGTCTGATAACAAATTTCCGATTTGGATAGAACATTTGACTTGTTGAACTAACTACTTGTTTAGTCAAATAGTTTTTAGACATGATAACATAAGGTTTGTTTCTTACCGATGCGTACCTTATAACCCTTATAATCTTAACGTTTTCTTCAGATGATAACCATAACCTAATACGAACATTATTTATTTTCAGGTAAATAAGGGCATATACACTACAGACTTGACCTTCATCCTTCAGATCATCACCACGAACGAATAATGAAACAGGTCATCTCCAGACCAAAGCCGCGAAAGCAATATATTTCTCCTGCACCAAGAAAAATACTCGGCCACTTTGCTGATCTGCTAACCGAACTCAACAAGCACTTGAAAAAAGTTGGTATGATAGAAAACGATATGCGTAGGTTCTGCCAAGAAGACAGCCAGAAAACCTTATATTATACTGTGAAGATTAGGTAAAACTACTCAGAAGCAAATAAAAGCTGAATTTAGTCGTATATTTATAAAAAGCCACTATCAAGGTGAGGCTAATAAACAGCTTAATGCTGGACAGTGGCAGAGCACAACAGTCATATTTTAATGGACGTAGTGCTACAAGCTTTGTACTCACCCCATTGACAAATGAATGGAATTTTTCTCACCCACTCGCTATTTTTATATTAGCTTTCTGAGAAAATATTTCAGCCTGGTGTAAAAAGATACATCATCGATATGAACTGATGTTTTTTCATTCTTGATTTCCAAATAAAGAAGGGTTTTTTCGAAGAAACCCTTACGGGTTTTGTAAGGGCCTGGTGGAGACGGGAAGCAATAGGTGATTAAGGGTGGTAAATATGTATGAGCCGGGTTCAAAAGAGTTGTCCCTCGTCACAGGGAGGACCGAAGTGATATTGCGCTTTAATGAACCGGCCGAGCCGGGCATATAACACAAGGCACAAAGGGTGGGAGGGGCGTATGTGTAAAAACATGTTGGGCTAATGGCATATGTTAATGAGAGAGTCGAGAATTGAACCACCCCCTTAATAAAAGTAGACGAACACCACGAGGAAAGCATATTTTACAGCCTCTTCTTAATAATCTTAGTTTTATCTCGGTAAATACCCACCATCCTTCCGCGATATATGAATATAAGAGGGATCGGAGGATTTTCAGTGTTGATCTCGAGTGATATTGGCTCCTTCCTTAAAGCCTTAAAGACTTAAATCTTGATGTTTCCCCATTCAGCCGTAAGCAAACTTTACGGTTATTGATTATTCCGTCCACGATCTCGAATTTCACAAAGTCGACGTTAGAATATCTAACAAGTTTATTAGAATGAAAACGCCCCACACGGCTAGAATGTAGACAGAAGAGGGCAGGCAACTTTTCCTAGATAAATTTACCGAAGGGGGGGAAGGTTACATTGGGGGGAGACAGTCATATTCTAAACTGTGGGGTTTTAAAAAGTTATAAATATAAACTAAATTCAAGAGTCTTTTCTCTATCCTGGAAATCGAAGTGTCAACTTCCAAAAGCTACAATTGCTGTTGTAACCAGAAATAGATGCCGGCGTCAAAAATAAAATAAAATAAAATAAAATAAATAAATAAAAATAAAACTCACCAACAAGGGAAACTTGAAAGAAACATTGAAAATTCCACACGCGCAAGAACATAGTCCAGAGTAATGCTAATTGTGATGGTTATATCGACAACGCTAAGATCGAGTTCAGCCTTTAGTCCTCATCTTAGTCTTTCGGACAATTCAATCAACCTTTTCCAAGTACGGAATTCCTTTAATGAAAAACGTTTTGACAAACATAAACGTTTTAGATGTTTCATACATCGCAATACTGACGTTAATATTTCGTATCATTACTTCATCCAAGCAATGGCATACGTCTTTCCCCGGTTTTTGCCTTGAAAATTATCTTTAAGTAAACGTTCTCTATTAAAATTTGTTAAACATTAGATTGGATGACATAGCTATCACCACATTCAACCTATAGTTATGACCATGCTCTTTCAGACTACCAGCTAGTTACGAGCTAGACAGAGACATCAATACATAAATCCAAATTATAATCCAAGTTTAGAGAGCATATACCTTGACTAGGTAACCAATTTTTTTCATAATGATAGATATCATATGGTCTTGACTTTTTCATTCAGACTATCCATCACGAGTAATGGCATTCATGTTTAGGTTAATAATGTTGGGTGAGCAGATGCCACGTTGTTAAACAGGAAGTAAGGTTTTTTTTCCATTTGAACATATACCCCATAGTCTTGATCTTGCTTCTCAAACCACCACCACTACGAACTATGGCAGTGACATACCAATATATTTCTGAGGGTAAATAATATTCGATACCACATGCCACATTGGTTTATATGAGGCGAAGTTGGTTTCCGAAGGACATGTACCCTACAGTACTGGCCTCTATCCTTCATCAAATTACCACCACGTTCACTTTATGGTACATACATACCAGTATTAGTTAAATAATGTTGAAGGAGAAGATGCCACATTAGTAAACAGGTAGGGAGATGAGTTTCAGAAAGGCGGGTTACCGATAACCCTGGCAATCATTCAAATTAACACTACATACAAGTAAGCACAGACATACCAATGTACTCTTTAGGTAAATAATGTTGGGAGAGTAAATAACACATTGGCGAATAGAAATCGAGCTTTATGTTCAATTTGGATATATAGCGCATAGGTTTGATCTAGCATCAGTCTACCACCACATCTTTAGGTAAAAAAATCTTGCAAGAAGAGATACAACATTGGAATATACATATAGGTTTGTTTCAAAAGTACAAGAACTATATAGTCCTAATTTTTCTCCAACTATATCCTCATTAAAGATTAATTTTCCTATTTATTTAGGACCAACAAGTAAATTCTCTAAGTGAATGTTCATTGGTATAAAACGGCACAGATGACATAGAAAATTTAGAAATTGTTCGGAATCTAGCATTCAACATCCTTGCTCTATTACACTAATATTTATTTCGATCTATAAGAAGCGTTTTGTTTCTATTTTCGTCCTACAAAGAAATAACCCTTAAGAAGACAATATTTATGTAGTAATAAGCAACATTATAAAAAGGAATGATGGGAGAGGGAAGAACCGTATGGGACCTCTAATACAGTCCTCGTAGGTCAGGTAGCGGTCCTGACCTCGCAGCTTATGACTACTATATCTTCCGAGCAATGAGACATTTTAAATATTTTTTTCCTTGCATACCTCATTACATGAACCGCAAATAGTTGTCAACATTAATTGGTAATCTTTTTGGCAGATTTCTGCGTGGTCATTTACGTTTATTTTTGTTCTGGATTAAACAGAATGAAATCATATGCACTTAACATACGGCGCTGCGGATTAATTTTATCAGGCGAATTGAATTTAGATACGACCTGGGGCAAACTAAACAGAGTTTGGATTAGGGCTAAAAGTCCGTTTAAAAACAAAACCGTGACAATAACATCGATTTAATCGGCCGCCAGTGACGGGTCCCAGGTGATGTCTACCCATCGTAACTGTCTCCGTACGCACCTGGGGCAAGTACATAAACGCGATATACGAGGCAGCTATATACACGGTGGTAAGTAATAATTCCCTTTCGTTGTATAAAGAAAGGCTAATTTACCCACGTGTACTAATGTCCCGTATCCACAGAGATTAGCGTTCATCCGTCGTTCGCCGTAATAGGATCAACGACGACGGGGGATCAACTCGATGATGCGGTTTATAATTATTAGGACTGGGGAAAGTGGGCGCAGCACAGGTGTAAATTCTGTTACGACCCCCCCCCCCCGCCCTGTACTTTACGAACTATCGGCTCCTTTCAACAGTTCCTTTATCGTGGGGCGTACAGTGATGTACACGTGTCCAAATCGAATGAACGAAACCTCCAATATAATAAATTAAACAGTAATTATAAATAAAGTACACTTTACAAAAATAAACGCGCAGAGATCGGAGCTAGGCCAACGTAGCGAAACGTCAAGGATTAATATCTTAAGCAAAATATTTTTGTCAATATTTCTTCTGTTCCTGGTGTTAAAAAATCTTTCCTTCAAAATATCTATTTTTGTGTTAAAACAACACGAGATATGCTAACTTCGGAAAACAACGGTACATTGAAAAAATCTGTGTTTTTTGTATAAACATAGGATTTATTATATTTGTTGTATTATAACCACCTGCGTTTTGAAAAACGCGGAAAAAAAACCATCCCGGATCTAACTTTAAAATCCGATAATAACATGTTTAAAGAACATACAAAACTTAATAAAGATCGATACTAGGTTTTATATTATTCGATATGCATTGTCGATTTATTCAAAGTCCTGAAATGAAGACTTTGACTTGAGGTGAAAATGTATAAGCTATTTTCATGATAGAAACAACTATGATATCAAGCGCGTCAATAGGAAACTTCCTTGTACGAAAACGTATCGATAGAACAAATTTTTTATTACTGAAATATCGATTATATCGTACATCGATTCCAACCAATAAACTAGATAAAACATAACGACTTTCTTGTGGCAAAATCGATATTAAAATTGTCTTTAACATTAATTATCGTCATAAAAGACAAACGATTAAAACTCTCGATGTTAAAAATTGGTATTAAGGAAACACTGAAAACTTTACAATATACCGATGCCAAACATCGAAAGTATTACATGCTGCTAAATACTGAAATATTTCATTCATTAATGATTTGATAGTACGTTATTGTCTAATATAGATAAACAACCGTAGATACCATATTAACTGTTTATCTGTGCATTTGTTTATTTTTAAGCTGATTCGACAAAGGGTTTACAATCGAATTGCCGTGTCAGGTCTCGCATAGGATTAGGGGAAGTTTTGAATGTTTAAACCCCCCCCCTCACATTGTTCCTGGGTGTTTAGGCCCGATGAGATTAGGAGAGGTACGATGTACAGAGTACACCGGCCCGTGTGAAATGTCTGTAAACTAAATAGGCCGTTTATATGAACGAAGAGTACGTTCCTCCCAATTTATTCATCGCCGTAATGGAACATGGTGGGAATCGTGTTAAGAAAACGCCGTTTCACCCCCGAAGAAATCAAAGGGGAAGGGTTATGAGTGGGGCCAGGATGGTAAATCATGGCGGTACGTGTGTGTGCGTCGGACCTTCCCGGACCAATTCGCCTTCATCTCACGTACCCACCCCGGCCCACAAGGGACTTATCTGGCGTGCCCGCACAACTATAATTACTAAAGCTTTCACAACGTTCAAAACTCAATAAATACGCACGGATATGAAAACAAAGCCTCTTTTTTTTAGAGACAACTATTTCTTTTTCTTTTTTTTTTTTTTACCTTTGCCTTATCACATTGTCACTTATCAATATGCAAACCTAGACAAAAAGACATCAGCTACTTTCTGCCTTCGGAGAATCCCTTAATTGTGTGTTTTTACATTAAAAAATATCCTGCAGAATTAAACATTCTACTCCACTACTTCACCACAGTCCAATCCAGCGAAGCAGAAAAATCAGTCAACTTCTCGAATATGCTCTTCCAATATCGCAGTTTTGTACTCTAACTCGAATTATATCCAAGCAGACTTCAACATCCAAAAACACCTTGTATAACCAGTGCAAAAAGTATAGGACAAGAATGAATGAAAAACAACGCACTGCACATTAACAACAAAGCGATACTAATTTCCATTGAAATTAACTGCGAAGGATTATATCTACATAGCAGACTGAAAACGAATTCCATCACAAGACTTGAGAGTCAAAGAGGAAGAGAAATCCGTCTTTAATTTGAACACTAACCGATCTACAAGACTTTACTGCGACCACATTGGACAACATGGTGGGAACTGTGCGGTTCTGCCAAAACGTACCACAACCAGCGCATCTAAAGTCAGAAAATTTCATCTTAGCTCTTTGCTACTTCATTAAACTCCCTATCCACCACGATTTCATCATTCCTTTTGTCAACGAACTGATACGTTCCCGATACCCACAGTTTAACGAACCATCACGATCCATCCTAAACCATATCGGTCGAGCCTTTTCTATACGTTCCTAACACGAGACCCGCCTCGAGACCTCCATTCCACTTTAATCCCATACATTGTGTTGTTTCAAAAAAACTTCGTTTAATAACAAGCAACATACCCTTTTCTAAAAGTACATGAAACCAAATTCCGAAATTTTATGCTAAACGCTTATGCTAAACATTTGGTGACGGTGTGAAAACGGAGGATGGGGTTAATGTAGTAAACTAAAGTACTAAACGAAATTAAATTTTTTGTTCTGGGCAAAATTTATTTACAGACTTTAACTTTATAAAAGAAACAAAGGTTGAACAAAACAATGAAAACGGACAATAAACAAAGCGAACAATGAAAGAAGAAAGACTAGACAAAATATATACATGAAACAGAAACAAAAGGAAAAACAACAAAGCATAAGATGAAAACAGATCAACTTTAACCTGTTAATTTTTTTTTTTAAGTCAGCTGCATTTGGTTATTCACCTTTTTTTTTTAAAAAAATTAATGTGTAGTGATTTCGTCACCGTTAGTCTATGATAATTCAGATGTAAGCTGCAGTCCTGTGTGACTTAAGTTTCAGCAAAACATTTTCTTTATCCTGCCAACGTTTCGATCTTCATTGAGATCATCTTCAGGGCTCAAAGGGTTTGTTTTCTGCACAATTGTGCCAGTCTTGTGGGTCGTGTTGAGAGTGCCCATAGTTCCGCAGAAAGCAAACACTTTGAGCCCTGAAGATGATCTCAATAAAGATCGAAACGTTGGCACGACAAAGGAAATGGTTTTTCTGAAACGTACGTCACACAAGACCGCATCTCACGACTTCCGAATAATCATAATTTTAATAAGTTAAAATTGAAAAACAAGTTTTACCCAGGACAAAAAGATGAAATACATTTATTACTTCTCTACATTTTTCCCCATCTGGTGTACAATTTCTTCATTTTTGTTGTATGTAATTAAAGAAAAGTGTATCCAGCTGGTAATTTTATTAAACGATGAAATTTTTATGAAATTTGCCTACCTATCGATGAATTTTTTTGTCACTCTGTAGGTGGAAAAGTCTGTGACGCGAGTTGCCTGACACCCTGTATACATACTTTCTCTGTTGACGGTATTTTCAAACGTTTTTCGTGTCTTTTTCAAATTGTTTTATTTTATACAGCTACGATTAATATTAAGGGCCCTTAAGTGAGTTGACGTTATTAGCGGAAAAAATGTAAAAAAAAAAAAAAAACTGGTAAATTAAATTTTAATGAGTAAACATTTGAAGAAATTGTTTAATTATCAATAAAGGGCTCAAAGTTGGGCGGGGGAGAAAAGGTACAAAGAGTTAGTCGAATGTAAATATTGTACGTTGTTTGCTTTCTAATTTCCCCTGTTCAAACATTATTCCTTCACCTTGAACAAGGGCTAATGTCTAAAACAATCGTCAAACGTGGCCCAAAACAGCGAACCCCTCCCCGCGCACAGTATCGAATCGTTCGGATCTCTTTCTGTGCAGTTCTAAATTGCAAACGTGTTTTCATTCCCTCCATACTGGGCCCCTTTTAAAACATATTATACCTATTGCTACACCTGCTCGCTTAATTTATTCGAAGCGCGAAATAAAGTCCGGCCCGTTGTGAATTTATCGCCTGCCGAAAAAGGGTTCGAGTTCCGTTTTTCTTTTTTACATTTATCCATGGTTGTCGACTTTATTAGAACAACCTTGGTTCATTTTCGAAAAATCCGAGAGCACCAGTGTTTAAAAACATTCCAGTCCCGCGGTTTGATATGTACAGGGAAATTAGAAAATAACAAATAAAATGATTCTCGTTCTTTTAAAAAATACAAGGTTACAAGTAAAAATATCAAACAAGATGATATATTTTCATTTGAACTACCGAGTAAAAACATGCCTACAGGATTGTGTAAATATGAACCCATTTTTTTAAACTTCAACACGATAAAATGTAATTTCATTTATTTCTATTTAAATGTACACATAAACTAACGGCATTTCTGACGAAGAATCCTACCTATTTTCACCATACTCATCCGATATCTCCACACTTCACCATAAGAAATTCCTCATTCTTCACTACTTATGACTGCCCGCTCTCTCTTACCCTTCAACCATTCACTCCATCACAGGTCAAATTCATCATAAGTCATTTACGAATAAAAAAACCTGAGGACTTGAAATGCCCAAATTTTCTATGATACGTTATTATGTAGTTTGTACACCGTCTCTCAGGTCTTTTTAAGCTCGCTCAATTGAAATATTAAAACCAATTACTAAACCTTCAAAAAGCTTAGCAACGTCAAATCGCCCCATCGGTTTGATTCTATTGCAAAGGAACACCCTTAAAAAGTTGTACATAAGCACGTTTATTACCATAAAGGTCAACGTCAATACGGGTGCAGGCGACAGTACCATTCAACATCTAAAGAGTTGTATATCGTACCTTTAGTTGAACAGAGCTTTCTTGGGTGCGTTTCCACATACGGCGCCAAACTTTGATCGAAAATTTCACCCATGCACGACACCCACTTAACTTGACCATTTACCGTATCGTAATATCCTACCTGTCCGATAGGTACTTTCAACTATGAATCATAACATTTTTTGTCACATGCCGAAGTAAGTATCGCAAGGAACCTTTTTTGGTCCCATTCTCCACTTATATACAAACAGTATTAGTACTTTCTAAAAAGATAGTTCCTACTCACAGTAAGTTGTGTTGCAACGATCAGGATTTCGAGCCTTTTAGCTCATCATCAGGTTGAAGGACTTGTACGACCACGTCTCTCGACGTACATTGCCAAAGTGAAACCGCTGAAACCTCCGCCAACGCGACGCTCCAATCAACAGCTGATTTTTCGATTTACCTCCCTTTTAAAATATGTACATAAATAATAACAAACATCAAAGTAATTAAACTAATTATTTTAATTGTTATCATTTTTTATTCTAATATTAATTTGTTTTATAATTTCCGCGTTTCGCACGTTCAAATAGAGCGTCATTAAAAAATCAGCTGTTGGCGGAGGTACCAGCGGTTTTACTTTGACAATACACGTCGAGAGATGTGGTTGTAGAAGTCTTTTTTTTTTACGAGGGTTCGCAACAGCAGAGGTCATATAAGCACTAAGGGTCCCGGTGATTTGGAAAATAGCCCATTTGTAAGTATGTCGGGTTCGAATGCAGGGCAGCTGGATTCGAACCCGGGACCTTTACCTTACAGTGATGAACGCCGTGTCAAAGACTAAACCTTGCGGCCACCGACGCCCCTTAGAAGTCCTTGAACCTGATGATGAGCTAAAAGGCTCGAAATCCGGATCGTTGCAAAACAACTTACTGTGAATAGGAACTATCGTTTTAGAAACTATTGAATACATTATTATTTTGTTCTTGTAGTTAAAACCGAATTATTAAAAATCGTAATAGCACAAATCTATTTTATTTTAATTTCTACAGAAAATGGTTCGTTTTAATTTGTATCTTTCGTAATTATAGTATACGTTTAACTTAAAACAAAAAAAAAATATTATTTTACATTTTTATCTTACACCATTTCATATCTTTATTAATTTACATAAATATTTTATTGAATAAAAATAAAATATAAAAAACGAAATATAAAATTCATTCCTTTAAAATATACCTCCGGGGCAAGTAAAACTAACTTGGCCTAAGCATGAAGGAAGGAATTTTAAATTTTATTGATCCACGATTAGGTGAAATATATATTTAATATCTTCAAATTTCCATATTACAAGGAATTTAACTCAATGATTCAACTATTAAATGTTACATTTCAATATTTTATGAAAAAAAAACTCTAGCAAGGATTCGTGACTTTTTCCCAGTTTTCCAAGAGAGAAACTCATTAAAAACTAAAGAAGACCAGACTTCTGAAATCCTTGTAAAGCACGTAAAAGGAATATACATTCCAGACGATTTCTCTTAATCGCCTATCGTCATTATAAATATAGAATGAAACACTGTTTAAAAAAATAGAGACCGTTTCGATAAATTGTCGTTACGCGAAATGCAATTGCGCACATGTAAACAGAGTAAAACCTATTTGGAATTTTAAATAATCATAGCTTTTGTACTATTAGGAATAGATTTTATTTTATCAATAGGAATAAAACAAGCAAGGCATATGAGTGTGTGCTCGACATTTTCACGTATTATTACCGGCCTGAACAAACTCAAATATTTGCAGTTACAATATTTAAAAAGTTCACTGGAAAACACCAACATTTTAATTTTTTCTATAAAAGCAAACCCACTCATATTTTCTTTTTTCTTGCTTGATTCTCTCCCCCCTCTCTCTCTCTTTCTCTTTCTCTTTCTCCCTTGTATGTATGTATGTGTGTGTATGTGTTTGTGTAGCAGGGAAACATGTAGTTTCGACTCCTATTTTTTAGCGTTCATCGATTATTTTTATAAAGTCAATGTATTATTTACACGGCAAAAACTTGAAACATCGAAGTTTTATAATAGATCGAAAAAATCGAGAAAAAAAAACACATTAAACGGCGATGTAGGCAGTTCCTTCCAATTTAAGATTTTTTCAATCCACTTTGAAATCATGATTTCAGAAAAAATATAGTGTAAAAGTGTAAAATCAATGGCTTATAATACACCATAAACTAATAAATATCGATGTACGTTTGAATATCAATCGCCAGTTTTAAAACCTTTCTGGGGCGTCGGTGGCCGCAAGGTTTAGTCTTTGACAGGGCGTGCATCCCAGTAAGGTAAAGGTCCCGGGTACGAATCCAGCGGCCCTGCATGCGAACTCGACATACTTACAAATGGACTTTTTTCACACCGGTACCCTGAGGGTTAAAAAAATTAAGGGGCAGTTGCGAACCCTCGTACAAATAAATAAATAAATAAAATAAATTAAAAAAACCTTTCACATTTATCTAATAATATTGTTTCTTAAGAATGATGTTTTAGTTTGAATGCCTAAACCAATGCTGTATAATCGATTGAAATATACGAAACATCGATGTAGGTACTATTTTGAGAGCATAATGTTTTATTTTAATTACAAAATTCAAAACTCGATGTCGGGTCGAAATAACCGTGCTAAATACCTAAGTGTTTACCTTTCGCATTTGTTGAATAATTGAATATTTTTTTTTACAGATCTTTTGGGTTAGAACAAAAATACGCGTTGAATCATATTTTCTATAATATCAAAAATCGTTGCAGGTTCGATAATTTAACAAATCCTCCCAAAGCGCCCTTAAGAGAGGGCGTAGTTCCTAATAATTAAAAAAAAAAAAAAAAAAAAAATCAAGAGAGGGCGCTCTAGGCCTCTTCCCGGGGGTGGCTTTGGTCGGCCCGCACGGGTCGGGTGAACGGTGTCGCTCGCAACACGGTACACTGGCCGTATGCATATAAGCAAAGCCACAAAAAGAAAGGAAAAAAAACCCATAAATGTTTACCTTTTCGTGTTAATAGAATAATTTTGTCAAAATCCCGGTTTTTAGAAGGCAAAACCACTAAGGTCCATGTGTTATGACCGATTTTGTACTATAAAACATTGATGTACTCTAACGAAAATTCTGATCCTTTCAGGTTAATCGAATATAATTTTTTTTTTTTAATTCGATGATTTAGGTTAGAAAAAGAAAACCATCAAAGATCCACGTTTAATAATCGATTCTAAACTACAAAACATTTACCTTTTCTCAATAGTCGAAGATAATTGTTTTTAAAAATTCCATTTTTCAGGTTAGATGGTAAAAATGAATAAAATCGATGTCGTCTTATAAACTCTCATACATCGATGTCGGATCGATTTCACATCCAGATTTTAAAATTGACGCATCCATCGATTAGCATCGTTAATATCGATGTTTTAGGTTAGGTGCCACAGAATCATCTCGTTGTTGTCTAATCAATTCGAAAATCATCCAAAATCGATGTACTGTTTAACAATTTCGCGTATATCGAATATTATGGTTTTTAAAAATATCGATGATTTCAGTTGGAGGGAAAACACTCGTAACATCTATTTTTCGTAATCGACTCCATAAACGTTCAACAACGATATTCCCTCCATGGAATGAATTTTTCTTTCAATATTTGTGATTTCGTCTTCACTTATGTCTGTTGAAATCGTTTTCTAATTTAATTCATGGCTTTATGATGTCACTAATAAAAAGTGAGCGTCCGGGTGAAGAGATTCATACAATGGAATTAAATGCGTAAGTTTTTTTTTAATTTGTAATTAAAGGGATGTTTTAACGGCAGAGTTTATTTCAATCCTTCACGTCCATTAACGGCATTAACTTTATCCATTATGAACGTTATGAAAGTATTTCTAGTAACGTTCATTGTCTTCTCGGTCCTTATACAACGTTAATTATTTTATCTTAGTGATAATTCGGAAAGTTGTGAAAGGATTTTTCTTTAATAAACCCATTTGAAGGCTAATTTTAATGATTTTTATTTATGAATGGAATTTGTTCGGTTCTAATAAGGATTTTTTGATGCTAACATCGAAACATTTTCTTGTGTGCTGTTCTTAAATTACGAAATTATCATTCATCATATGCAATTGTGACGGTTATAGACAAATCTGCAGGTATTTGTGACAAATGAACTCGACGAGATGCTCGGCCCAATTAATTTTCTCCATTGTCCAAAACGTACAAGAAATCGGATCTTTTGAAACAAAAACAATAAAGGGACAATCAGCGAGACTCGAAATTGTATTAGGGCCGTCCTGGGTTAACGAGCCCTACGTGTCCTTTCGTTTTACAGCTGTTAACCCTGATTCGTGGCCCTTTCCCGCCGTTGCATTATAATGCCCTTCGGATTGTCGTAAATTTCAGAAAAATCTGAACTTCGAAAAACGTGAAGATAAACGGCGTACCGGACTTAATGGAGGATTTCGAAAGGACTTTTGTAAAATCGTATTTTTTGCTTTTTCCAAACATGATATACACGTCTTTCATGAGCGTCGTTTGGTCGGAGAAACCATTTCATGTTGTGTTCAGGCGTAAACGTCAGAACGTTTAACCGTCTATAACGTCCCCGCTTCGAAACTTTTTCAAACAATTACGCATGAGTACTTTCCATGATTATCTTACTTTCCATGATGATGTTATCAAATCTTCTGCCCGGTTAAAATTATCCAGAGACAGTTTCCATTTTCGAAATAACGGAATGCTGAATACTTAACGACGTAACAGAGGCTAATGAAGGGTGTAACATGATGTACGCTTGTCAAGTCAGGTCAAGCTTCACGAATTTTCCACCTAACTTATCACAAAAGGGGTAATGCAAGCCGTGACAAGTTAAGTTCATGATTCCTTAAACCCTCGGAAAAATCAACCGAAAAAAGTTAAAAAGTTGACATGTAGTATTGCACCCTCGGGCCTTTTTTGAAGTGGGAAGAAGTGAAATGAACGGACGTGTCGTGTAATTGAAAGGAAAATCATTTGGCGTACCATTTGCCTTTGTGAGATCAAACAGGTGGTGAAGAGGGATCGGGAAAAAAATGGGGATGAAAAAGAAAAAAAAACACCGGGCCCTTGTTAGCGGAATGAATGATAAAGGGCCTGCAAATGACAGAACAAGCTGGTTGTAGCGCCCTGAAGACATTCATGCTCTTCCTGTTAAAAGGACCCCCTTTTAGACATTTCAAAAAGTTTTCTTACCCTTTATCACTTTTCTTGTACGAGAATGCATCAAATCACACCCCATTCTTGAAGTCGTGCAGTATTTTCCGACATCTTTAACCATTGAGGAGTCTTCATGGGGCAGAGTGTCCGTGTTCCTTACGGCCGACATGAATGGTCGCCCTCTAATGGAAATTGGCCACTTAACACGCCCGCGTTCAGGCACGGTCGAACTTAATTGATTAAACAAACTACCTGCCCTCGCTATAATAAATACATGTAAAAAAACGAAACGTGAAAATTTTTAACTCCTCCCTTGATTACAGATATCGATAACTTACTGATCAGTAGTCAAAATCAAACGTTCCAAGAAGAAATGTTGAAAAAAAAGTAAGCGACCAAACCAAAGCCTCAGTCTTCTGAGAATGATATCGATAATATAATCATACCTAGAATTAGTCCAGTAAAATCATAGAAGGTTAAATCCTAGCAGGTTATAGCAACACAGTTTCACTCTAGAGCAAATACCCATACGAAACTGTCGCCATCTTGAATACAAAATATCGGTCATTGATACCAGTCTATAATAAAAAAATTTCCACAATGGAAACAAAACGTAGTGACAAAATTGGAAAGTGTGTGGAAAATAAAAAATACATGCATATAATGTTTCTTTTTATTAGTGAATTGGTAGAGCGGAACGAGAAAGTAAGAAAGGAGGGAAAATTCAAAGGGTGGGGTTGAGATAGGAAATTAGTGTCCGAGTGGATCGAAGTCACGATAGTTCAAGCGCTAGTGTAGCTCCGTATCTAGCCGAAGATCGTAGGTTCGAATCCTGCTCGTGCCACTGACTTTTTTATCTCAACTAAAAACCATAATTGAACATCAAACGTTTTTGAATTTGAATTTTTTGACGTTGAACATCAAACACCATATCAACCGTTTTTTAATAATCGATACTAAAGCATAGTCGAGCTGAAACCTCCTACGCGGAAAACTGAAGAAAAATTTAACGGACATTTTCTTTGGAAAATATCGAGACACATTGTCTATAAATATCATTACAAATCCTTAGTAGTGCAGTAGCAAAAATTGAGCTTATCTTTAGAAATTATCTATACATATATAGTTAAAAAATGTTACGTTGGAAACTCGATAATAAGGAACAAAGCTTGCCTGCGTATGGGAAATATCTAAACATCAATCGTTGAAAAAAATATCGATGTTATTTACAATCGATGCCAATCCATCTCTCAATCTCTTATCAACTAAAATCATATACATTTTAAAACGGAACGTGATGACTACAAAAATCAAGTCGATCTTTTGAAAATATGGATACGTATTACGCTGAAAAATATCGATATTATTTGCAATCGATGCCAATCCTTAGTCGAACCCAAACCTTTTACGGTGGAAACGGGATGAGAAGGTAACAAAAATGAAGTTTCTGTTTAGAAAATATGGATACGTATAGAGTTGAAAAATCTCGATATTCTTTGTAATCGATACCTATCCTTTGTCGAACTAAACTGGTCTACAGTGTAAACAGGACGAGAAAGTAACAAAAATGAAGTGTACCCTTAGAAAAATACGGATACAAATAAAGTTTAAAAATATCGATATTGTATTTGTAATCGATACCAATCGATGGTCCAACGGAAACTTCCTACGTTGGAAACAGGATGAGAAGATAACAAAAACATTCTTCATTCTTCGAGAAATATCGCAAAAACAATATCGCTCTTATTAATGATGATGATAATATGGATAATCGATAGTAAAGCTATTGATAGCCAGTATTAGCTATAACCTTTAAGGTGGGAAAACAGAACGGTAGCAAAAACGTAGCCTTACTTAATGTAAGCGCAATATCGATACACAACACGTTATCATTACGAAATCGATAATTTCGATCGTCGATAACCTTCTGTTCTCAAACTAACAATTTTCACATCAGAAACAAAACAACAAGTAACCTCTCGAATCTCAAAATTATTTTTTTACCAATCGGCAATTAAAGTTGTTGGTAATCGATACCCATTCTTCGTCAATCTCTAACAGTCCATGGTGGATGAAAAAAAAATGGAAATTTGAAAAAAAAAAAAACTTTTAGCCACATTTGGAAAAAAATCTAATCGGAAAAAAAAAAAATATATATATTATCGATACCAGACACCGGTCTAAATAAAACCTTTCAAGGAGTATGTCTGAGCTCATTCATAGACGGCTTATTAGGAAAATATTGATGCTTATAGAACAAGTAGCGGGTCACATAAATCTAAGTGTAAATATGTAATCTATATAATCTCCTAATGATAAGCATCCCTGTAGTATATCCGCACACAAAGATAATCAGTTATAAGCAGAAAGCAATCATCGTTGTCGCAGAATGAATGATACAATGTTTTAGAACTTTTTAGTCGTAACCGAAAAATTTCACCTTTTGCTGTTCATTGATAAGAAAATTGATACACGTTTCTTAGCACCTGGATGATAGTTATTATTCGCTTTATGCAAATGTTTTTAAAGGAAATGAAGGCGAAGCTTAAGGTTTTGCTTGTAACGTCGCTTAATGGAATTTCCAGTTTTACACTATCTTGAATCGATTTTTCATTACGCTCACCCTATATGAACCGGTTCGGTTGCGTGCTTTTCTGATGGTGGTAGTGAGAGAGAGGGAGGGCGATGCTTATGAGGATATACTGCCTTTTACCGCGAACTCCCCTTTTCCAGGCTGCTCGCATCTCCCTCCGACGAGTCACTAACTCCGTTAGACATTAACGCAAACATATTGCCCCTGTTGGGCAAGTTTTCCATACTTGCACTCGACTTTTGCTGAAACTGGCCCGTAAGAAAATACACACATGGTTAGAGGATCGGCAATGAGGTTAAAACCTCCGCCGAAGCGGTCCGTTCCCTTCTCATTGACGCATTCAAAATTACTTAAAACAACGTATAATTTTCATCACAAAAGCCGTCGACTTGGGAAAATATTAAACAACGTACTAAAAGCGAGTTCAGTTACACATTTGGTAAACACAAAAGTGCAAACACACTGTATAAAAAGCAAACCTCGCCTTGGTTGTGTATGATAAAATATCGAGAGGGAGAATTCTATGTTTCAGTGCATGTTTGCCCTTGTAGCAAGACCAGGAGCATTGGGGCGTAACTAAATTAAGCAACGGCACCGCAGCCAGCAATTGCCGGATAAACGCAGAGTTCTGCTTCTACGAATTAAAACATGGAATTCCCTTGGCCGCCCTCGATTTGCCTAGGACAATTTTAAACGCCGATCTCAATTAGAAAACTAAAAAAGCAAAAAGAAAAAAAAACAACGCGATCAATAATTGTTTTGTTACTCCCATGCGGATTTTTCTGGCAAATTCTATTATGTCGAGTGGGCCATCCAAAACGCATTAGGTCGTAACAAGAACGGAATTTTACTCTTCACCATCTGTACAATGTCAATTACAATCGATTACACCACACATCGACATTACCAAACAGAAAAACAATAATTAGTCAACACCGATGTCACTATTAATTGCCGACATTCGACTACTACCGCCAATCACGCAACATCGATTATAAAATGAGATGAGACCGTAAATTAAACACAACAAAACACTTTCGAATCTCTTTCTTTTACAGTTGATTTTACCACCGATGCATCCTTTGATGAGGAATAATCTATTTAGTAGAAATAATAACTGGTGGAGTGTGTGTGTTCAGTCTTTTTAAAAAGACGTTGAGACGCTTAGATTTGCGAAAGTTTGTTTATGTCAACAAATTTAATTTTCTATTTGGATTTCTTTCACAACAATCCACCGATGAACCAAGGGGTAGTTTTTCGTATCACATTCTGTTTTTTGGACAAATTTATTATTATTTATTTTTAGTACAATCTGTAGTTTTTATTTACACTGTGTAATTTGCGGGTCGTGAATTTATGTACAAACAGTTACATTGAGGGGAGAAAATAATCGGTATTATCCTCCCTCTTCTCTTTGTTTATGTTTTTTGTGGGTTTACTCAGAAAGGAGGTCGCGGGGCCATTTCCTCTTCAGGCGCCTTATGGGCTTGTAGGGATGGGTTTTGTCGGACAGGGCTTGGGCGAGGCTATTTGGATGGCGGGAAAGTTTTTTGTGGAAATAGGTAAATTTTTGGGGAATAAGTTTTTGGATATAAGGAATTTGGAAGTCTTTGTGGAGGATAGCGTTTCAGACGTAATAGGGAGCATTTATAATGGATCTGAGGACTTTAGACTGAAAGGATTGGAGGCGTTGGATATTGGAAGGATTAGCGGTGCCCCACTGTTCTATTCCGTACGTCCAAACCGGTTGTAGAAGTGTTTTGTAGAGTGTAAGTTTGTTTTTTGTCGATAGTTTAGACTGTCGTCCTATAAGTCTGTGCAGTAGGCGATACCGTCTGTTTAGGTTTGGGATAAATTTTAAGAAATTAATTAATAATTTGTTTTCTTCTGGATCGAAGATAATTTTTTTTAAAGTTTATAACCCTTGGTAAAATTGAATCGGGGGTTGTTTGGTCTTTATGAATACTTTTACTTTTAAGTGTACCTTACTTCATGTTTTTAATTTTTTTAAACTTTTATAATTATTTTTATTTTTTGGTGTAATTCATTAGTTAGTATAGTTTTATTGCATTTACTTTGTAATAAAGTTGATTAGTTTGTAATATTTAATTTAGTCAGAACTGATTTTGGGGTCAGTTTCAATTTCAAAGATTGGGAATTGAACTAGATTGATTTGTTGATTTATGGCCATGAAAATCTTAATTTATAATAAAGTTTTAAGAAGTCTTGTTTAATGTCTTATTTTAACGAAGTGAAGGTAGTGTTATTAATCGCATTACAATCCATTACTCCTTTTACTAGCAAATTAAGTAACAGAAATGAAAAGAGTGGAGTGTGTATTTACGTTCAATCTTTATAAATAATTTCCTCACATTGAGTTGTTGATAGTTTTGAACGGTCAGGATTTCAAACTCATAGCTCATCATCAGATTGAAAGAATTTGCACGCACGTCTCTCGACAAGAATTGTAAGAGTAAAAATCTATTTTACCAATGAAGACCATCATTTTCTAAAGATAGATTCTACAACAAATGACGGCAATAATTATTAGATAAATTCTTCGATATCAGTTAACAACAAAAGGGTTCTACTATCGATGAACACGCTTGTTTCTTAAGATCGATAGTACAAACGATACCCGTAGAAATTTAATTTTGATATATCGTTTATAAAATAACCTCTTTATGGCACAATCAAATGAACTATCGATTTTACTAACAATCGATATTACAATGCATATAATGAGAATTCAAAACAATCGATTACTGTCCATCGATCGTGGATAACCTCCGTTATTGAAATGTTTTGTGTACATTCATATGAATGTATATATATATATATATATATATATATATATATATACATATATACATATATATATATACATATATATATACATATATATATACATATATACATATATATATACATATATACATATATATATATATATATATATATATATATATATACCCTAACCATGATTAAAAACCACAGATTCCTAACAATCGGTACTGTACACAATCAAACTCGATCATACCATCGATCTTGCAAGGTTGATTTAGCTATGGTTTTTCATATTCATTTATCCCAATTAAATTTTATTGTAAACGGATTGATTTTAATTTTCCAACAAGGCAGTCAGCCTGAGTGACTATTAATCTTTTACTGAAAAATCGCAAAATTACTTTTTTAATTAACATCCAACGAATCGAGCAAGGATTTTTAAATATTAATTAATTTATGTTTATCTTATATCACATTCTATTAGATCAAGATGCTTTCCTTCTTTTGTTTTCTTGTTCTTTCAAATTACAATTTCAACAGGCTTTTCCTATCCAACACATTGTAACAAAAAATACTCTTTGTAACGATAAAAAAAAAATTCATTAAAAAGGAAAAGGCCGTCTTTTTTGAGGCAATTTATTATAAATATATTTATATAAACATCAATTAAAAGATTTTTTCCGTATTTCAGAGGCAGTTGTAATTTTAAAGCGTTAAATTGAAATTATGGCGAAATAAACTTATAAAAAAAAGACGAAAAAAAACTGCTTCGCCAGGTCAACATTAAATAATGCTAATAAACCTCCGGCTCTGTCATTAAATAAAAGAGTCGTGGGCATTTTTAAATTCAGCCCCTTTTGTCAATAATAAGCAAAAACCGGGTTTTAATAGTCCATTACGGTCTGTTTTCGGTTCATGCTGGTATTTTTTTATTTTTTTATTTTTTTTAAACACCAGAGAACCAAAACCTATTGTTATAGTTGCGACAAAGTCGGCTTTTACGCTCGGCCATCCCTTTATGGACAATTTTTCTTTTTTTAACATCCCCTGTTGGGAGCGGGCGTGAGAGTTTATTACCCATTTTCGAGCTTGGGGAAAAGGGAGGGAAAAAACGGTTTTACGACGACTCATCCTCCGGATATTTACTCGATGGGATTTGACATCGTGGGTGGAGAAAATTCCTTGAATATCTTGGATATCCCATTCACAAGATGAAAGGAAGGACCTCGATTTAAGGAGTTAAATGTGGGATTAAAATAATTTTATATAAGAATTACCTGTAAAAAGAACAGGTTGTAATATAAATTAAGTCAGGGGGAAGAAGCAGTACGAAATTCAAAGTCAGTAATTAAGATTTTTTTTTAAAAAGACGTTTTTGAGCGATTAATTTATAAAAAAAAAAGCACCCAAGAAAAACATTATAAAAGATGTTGTGATATAGAAACTATCGAAAAAACGATGTTCGAAATAAACCAAATATTTGTTTGTAGGAGTTAACATGAAAATCTAGGTTCAAAAATTCTGTCTATAATGTTACTTGTCTAGGTGTTTTCGATCAGGATTAACTTTAAAGAAAAAAATTCTTTCAAGCGTGAGAAGTAATAAAAGCTATTTAGTAATATTTATAATTTTATAATATATTTGAAGAACGAAAAATGTCCAAAAGCTATATCCTCACGATTCGTCAAATAAAAAGTGATTTTCGTATGAACAAATTTATGAAACCGGTTCTTTTGAATCAATTCTGCAGAATGATTTCGTTGAAAAATAAAAATAAACCATCAAATATTTTCTTTTGTCGCAATTGTCATTTGCAAAAAAAAAAAAAAAAAAAAAAAAAAAAAAAAACAGGTTAATACTTTATAAATTAGTTAAAAACACTATTTTTCGCTGTTCGCTTGACCAATTAGTATCATTCAAAACAAACTAAGGTTTTTAGTTGAGATAAAAAAGCCAGGGTCAAGAGCGGGATTCGAACTCATAACCTTCGGCTTGATACGCAGATACTCTACCAGCTGTGCTATCTTGACATCGATCCACTCGGTCACTAACTTCCCATCTCAACCCCTGACTTTTTTATCTCAACTAAAAAACATAATTAGTTGAATTTACGAATTAGGTTGGCTCTTTTACAGTAATACCTTGAAAAAACTTGTTCACAGTACAAATATAGTCTTTAATTTTGCTTGTCTAGGTCTACCAGCTATCTTTCGATGGGAATTAACGTTCTAAACATAGGGCTTTTAGAAGAAATAAATTATTAAGCCAGCCTTTTTGTAGGAATTATCGTTTAATGCGAATTGATAGAACGAGTGCAGAGGAAATAGTTCTTTTGTAAGAATTACAGAGAATAAAGAGGTTGTAGAACAAAACATTACTTAAAATCTACAAAAAAAATGTCAATTATGCGTGTAAATTCCTGAAAAGTCTATATAAACAGTTAAATTGGTAATGAATTTGTTTTTTTCTTTTTATTTTCCATTAACAGTTCTTGTTTTAGAGAAAAACTTAAAAACAATAATAAAATCTAATCTTTTCTAGAAATTGTTACTAAAAGAACTAGGTTTGTAATATGAATTAGGCTGTAAAAGTGGTTCGTTTGTTAGAAATACTAAAGTCCGGAGTTAGAAATAAGTTATGGAAGATGTTTTTTAACAGGTATTACAGTTTCAAAAAATGAGACGATTTTTCAAAGAAAAAGGAAATAAAAGCCGTCCTTTTGTATAAGAACCAATGAAAGTGTAAGAATTAACTCTTACCGTTAGTAGATCGACATATATAAAATAAATTTTTTCACTGAACTATTTGGCATTCCATCAATTTAAAAAATCGATTCTACTGTCAGAAACTGCCAGGTAGATAAATACGGATTCTATTCACAATCGATAGTATCATCAACTATAAATGATTGTTGTACTATGGATGAAATAAAATATAAAAATTGATTCTACTTTAGATGCTATAAAACATTGAGAAATATCGAAACTACAATTGCTGACGATCGTTTCCACTTCTCGAAATAAAATAATCAAAAAAATAGAATAATCGACGATTTCATCAATTATTTCAGATAAATGTTACCGACTGTATCGGACCACACCAGTTCTACAAACCAGGTTCTAAAAATGTAGTCTACAAATGATGCCAGCACCAATTAAAAAAATTCAATTTTACTATCATTGATATCGTCAGGTTCTAAAGACCTGTTCTACAATAGTTGGAAGGACAACATATAATTATAAAAATGTACCCTACCATTGATTATTTTTTAAATAATAATAGGTTCATTCTACGACCAATGACTATTAGTTACTAAAGATCGATCCAACTATCGATTAATTGAGAGTCAATGAATTTTACTATCGATGAGTGTATCAGTTTCTAAAGATCGATTCTATAAGCAACGCAAGAACTAATAAAGATCGATTTGACAATCAGTTTCTCCATCGATCAATAAGTATCGATTCCACTTTTTTTTTATATACGAGGGTTCGCAACTGCAGACGTGATATTACCCCCAGGGTGCCGGTGTTTTTGAAAAAAAAGGCCATTTGTAAGTATGTCGGGTTCGAATGCAGGGCTGCTGGATTCGAACCCGGGACCTTGACCTTGCAGTTATGAGCGCCGTGTCAAAGACGGAACCTTGCGTCCACCGTCGCCCCGATTCCACTATTCCTGCTATACACTGTACATCGATTCCAATAGATGACCACGATAGATTGTACAATTTATATATATATACAAAAAGGAGTTATTAAAGGACGAAATAAGGAATAAAAATAGACCTGCAATGACATCGCGGAGGAGTCACAAGTAAATAATACTAAAAAGATTTGTAAATATATTTTTCGAGGGGCAGGGGTCGGTTTCAACTATAAAAGATGATGGATTCAAGCACAAAAATGTGATAGTACAAAAGACACTGGGTCCGTCTATTGGTTTCTTAGTATTCATTCATAGGCGATTCGGCTTCACGCCACCACCAGTGAGTAAACTTATTTTTTAGGTTTATTTTGTTTAAGGATTTAATACAATATTCAAACAAAACGTTCCATCGATTAAAGTAACGTGGTTACAGTTGTTGTGAATATAATCCTAATGGTATGTCAAAGGAACGATTATTCTTTCAACCAGCAAATCTTAGTTTCTAAGGAAAATTGAAAAAAAAAAAACTTTTGTTTCCTCGAGCCAAAGTTGTGAAACAAGGAGTGGGAGAAAGTGGGGTGTTATAAAAAGCCCTCCTCGCTTTGATTGCTCATTAAGGGCCCGCATAGCGTTCAGGTTTAAATACTGTGTTAGAAAGGAAATTTTTTATTTGTCACGGCCGGTTTTCTTAAGGTCGAGGAAGCCGAGGGGTTAAAAGAAGAAAAATATCATATTAATCCTTTAATCCGTCGACGGTCTTTGAATATGGGCTTTCACTTTATAACCGTCCGGTTAACTAACGATGTGGATCGCAGGGGTGAGCGGCTTAATTGTTGATGTCCACTAAGTGTTTATTCATGAGTAGTTAAGTGTGCTTCTCCATCCACTTGTCGCCCCATGCATATTCCATAGCAGCTTGGGGCAGGCTTTGTGAACCCAATGATATTCAATGAGGGCGACAGCTTTCCCTTCCATTGTTCTAAAACGACATACTTTTATGAAACCAAACAACACCGGGCACAGTTGTCCCCTCTGTCTGGGCGGGGCAACCATATCCAAACGACAAAATCCGGTATGTTATCAGTTTAATATCAAAGACAAGGATTGAGAATTACGTAAGGTAGTGCAAAAGCTTGAATAATAAAAAAAATCCTTAGGTTTTAATGATTTTAATGCATGATACAATACTTTGAAAATATTCACATCATCAGCTTCCAATTCACCACGCTCCATTTAAAAAGAGTTATAGTATTTTGTGTAGGAAATGCTTTTTAAAGTATGACCTATATCGAATCACACCCGAACACAGGAATCGTGATAAAGTTTCGATTATAAGAAGGAAACTTCGTCTCAAAGGGACATTTATCCTACACAGTACATTATGCTACTTCAAACGACGATGATTGTTGATAAAAATATAAACCAAGATCCATTTTTGACATGGCATCATGATAAACTGAGGGAACACCTTCAGGGCGTCGATTTGGTGAAGCACAATCAACCCAGATTGTTTTCTGCTTTGTATCGTACTGTAATACGTTTACGGTCGAACATTATTTTTTTAAGTAGTTGCCAACTGGAAAATAAGTTAGACTCAATGAGCAAGGTCAGGTCCGTAACGTGAGAAAGATAGAAGTTCAGTTCCACCCAATTTGGAATGGTGTTACTTTTAGCTTCAAAGGTATTGTGTCACTTTCTGCCGAATGTAATATCACCATATATAAAACCATATGCCGGAAGGTGTGTGGACGTCAGGAAGGGGATGGTGTGGTCTATAGGTCGAATAAGAAGATTCTTGGTACCGCCCATTACTACGTAGCGATGTGAAAAGGTGTACCATTGCTAGCTAGGTATAGTCTTAAGGATGAAGGTATGAAATGTTAGGATGAGAACACTATAAGTTAGATTACATCCCTTCGGAATGTTGACCGTATGTCCAGCTTCCAATGGCGGATAACATTTTTCTATATGTATAAAATATGAGTATTTCACGAAAGATTAATTAAGCAGAAGGAGCAGATTTAGGACAGTTGGGGTGAGTTCGGTAGCAGGTATATTACATCCAATTCTAAATGGTGTACTTATTTCGAGCTTTTCAAAGTGGAAACCGCTTATCTTATAAAAAAAATGCGATTTCACGAAAAAGTAGTTAGTCGGAAGAAGCAAAGTTAGGACCGTTGAGTATTGTTCATATTGCTGCTACTAAAGCCAGACATTCATTGTCAAACGATAACTAATAGATCACTCGAAGAAAGGGAAGTCTGATGGGGCCAAGTCTGGTCTATTAGGCAGGTTCTGTACAAGCTGAATGCTATCAGTTTCTTGTTGGTTTTCTTGGTCAGTAATATCGTTATGTGTAAGGTCAGAAGTATTTCTTTTTCGAACGTCGTAGTCTTAAGGATAAAGAAATACAGGACTGACCGTTAAACACAACCTCAAAACAAAATCAGTTCTCCCGTAAATAAAAATTCAGTTCTCACTGTTAGTAAAACAGTATCGGACAGAATAATCATTTACAATAGAGAATTTAACGTTGTGTTTAACGATGTCTTCATTCCGTTATCCTTGTTCTTGCACCGTCTTCCTAGGAAATTAAAAGGCATAAATCTTGGCGTCATATCGCTCCGGGGACAAGTTGAACGCCAAGATTCGATAAACATGTCAACACTGTCGGCACATATCGATTTTCACTTTTACCTGGATGGAACACCTTCGGCTCAAATTCACGTAGGGCTATTCATCTCGAAACTTTTATCTTGCAATTACCGTCGGGGTGTGATTTATGTACATTGAGCTGATTTTTTTTTGTGTGTTTGTACGCCACTTCTTGTTTTTCTCTTGATATTTCAATAGTGGGCCTTCCACGGAGCCTCTATTTATAAATGATTTGAAGTCTAACGAAATTATTCATAAACTACAGCATATATTATGATAGAAAGGCTGTTCCAAAATAGGATCGTTTATGCGAGCAATAAATGTTGTATTCCTGTCCTTCAACATACGTGTTGACGCTTTTTGAAAATATTACATGAGAATATTTTACATTAAAGCTATATTGTTTAATTATTGTTACAGCACGGTATGTTGTCCTATAGGCTGCAAGTTATATGAAGCTAATCGTTTGCTTCTTATACATTTCTGACTTTTTTTATTAATTGTTATTTGTATCCTGTTCGTTAAGCATCAGAGTTGTGTAAGTTTGGAGGATTATATATAAAACATTCGTAGGCGTGGAGATTGATAATAAAAGATCGAAGAAGTCTCCTAACGCCCCAGTGACCCTAGTTGGCCCATATTGCTGGGTCTGTATATAACTCTCCTCCCCCATTCCATCTGTATATCATTCCCGTCTGAACTCCCTCGTTGTCAATTATACGCCAGCGATCGAAGGCATTACCTCGAATCAAACCGGTTAAATATTCATCCCCGGCCGTCCGACATCTCTCTCGATTTTCCGCCGGAAACCGGAAAAACTGCCGGCTGCCGATCCTGCCGCTGCTCCTGACCTAAATGGGTTATCGGCCGACGGGCGTAAAAGGGGCGCATTGTCGGCAACATAATTAATGACGCTCCTGCAAAACGGAAATTCTTGGCTCCATTCAACCAAATTATGACAACAATAAATAACAAGAAAGTTTCATTAAGCTCTCTCTCTGAAATTAGGTACATGAACAATGGGCAGACCACCTAAGTAAGCTAACGGGTTATGTGTGCAATAACACTAAAATTGGTTGGAAATAACCATTTTTCAACAGCGTGAAATAGTCCCACATTGTCATAGTTTCATCATCGATACTTTTCTACAACATTTTATAACGTTTTGTGCTTTTTTTGTCGAAGCAATATTCAATAATTGGTACTACCTTCTGCCAGAATTATCTGTAGAACATGAGCCGAACAAGGCGGCCATATTGGTTTATCTTCGCCGGAACAGGATATGGAAGCTGGTTCCTCTATCACCTCCTTCCTGTTCGGTAATTAGCCGGGCAAGTTTTTATCTGGCGGCACCCCCTTTCCCTAATGGCACCACTTTCCGGCTATGTACTCTTTGGTAAGAGTGCAGATGGGGAGGGGTTAGCCGTGAAAGCTCACCTATATTGAGAACTGTAATTTTGTGAATTTAATCATATCTTATTGGTGTGAAAGGCCAAACAAACTTTTACCGACTTGTCTATATGATTTTGTCACGGCTATACCGGCACCCTTGGACTCATGAGTCCACTCTCTTTCCCAATATCATGGATACCAACTTATATATACATACCAACTTTTGACTACAAATCGGTTACAAAATCAGAGGAGAAAACGCCTCCTCCTGTTGACCAGAGCCCGAAACAAAAGGTCACACTGTTATTCTTTCTGTATTGATTGTTGAATCGCCGTTTTTTTTTTTTTAGTATTTCCTCAGGATTTTTCTATTTTCCCCATTTTCAACCCTAGTCGGTCGCCGGAGACAAGGAGGATCACAATTTGACGAGTATTTTCTTTATATAATCATAAATGATAAGTAATCAACTCTCGATAAAAGTTACACAGTAGAATTGGTCTGAACCTTTAACACTAACAACGAGAAAGGCAATCAAAAAATATTATTATATTAAAAAAACATGGGTGATTAAGGTGGAGGGTGGAACAAAGCTCAACAAAAAGTAGCTAGCCGTACACTAGGTAGCTCACAAAGACTAGCAAACCTATGTATCACAGGGGCGAGGAAAACAACTCGTACAAATGCACTAGATACCCTGCTAAACCTACCTCCACTAGAAATATTCATACAGGGAGAGGCTAGGAAAAGCTCATTCAGGCTCCAAAAACAATTAAATTGGAAAGGACCCAAACAAATCTGGCACACAACCATAACTAACAAAATCAGACACCCATTACTAGAGATGGGGACTGATTACATGGTCACCTCGGTCTTTCAAGCAGAAATACATGCTATCAATGCTTGTGCTCTGGAAAATCTTAAAAGAGGTTACACTGACACAAAAATCCTCATAAGATCAGACAGCCAAGCAGCTATCAAAGCACTGGCATGTACAAGAATCACATCAAAATTAGTCAGTGAATGCATCCAAAATCTCCAAAACCTGGGAACACACAACAAGGTAACGGTATCCTGGGTGCCAGGGCACAGGGGATTTTTGGGTAATGAAGAAGCAGACAGACTGGCCAGAGGAGGATCCACAAGACCATACATAGGCCCCGAGCCTATCCTTGGATATCGAAAACAAACATTGAATCCTCCATCGCAGAATGGATCCACATAAAACAAAGAGAAAAATGGATAAACTCTAGCAGTGCTAGACAGTAAACTCATGATAAAACAACCCTCACCAAAACTGGCAAAAACACTGCTACAATTAGAGAGGGCAAATCTCAGAGGAGTGGTAGGACTACTAACCGGCCACTGGCATCTGAGAAAACATCTACAAAACATGGGCATATATAATAGTGTTCCAATTTGCAGACTATGTAATGAGGAGGAGGAAACAGCCACTCATATCATCTTCGAATGCGGAGCAACGGCTCAATGGAGGTTCAATCTGACGCACAAAAGCGACTCGGAGAACCACATTGAAGCAATAACAGTCAATGACTTGATACTCCTGAGAAAAAGGATCGAAACTATTGACTAAACTGAAGACCTAGGAAGGTACAATAAGCCATAAGGCTGCAGTGCCTGGGGCACACAAACCCCACCTCCTAGTACCTTTGCTACCATTCATTCATTCAACGTAGAGGGTGTGGTAGATTCCATAGAATTCAGAATGTTGTTCCCATTGCTATTTGCCAGGCATAGCCCTTTGAAAGGTTAACGAAGAGATCCATCTGTCGGAAAATCATCAGTAAAAGAATGAAAGACGAAGGGCTGAACTGTAGGTCAGTAGGAAAGAAGTTCAGTTGAACCATTTTTTTATATTTTATTTATCTTTTTTTAATCGACGAAGGTATCTTGCCTATCTAAACGTTATTCTATGGTCAGAAGTCATTGGTCAGAAGAGATGGCCAGATGGCCGTTGATTGGACGTAACTTTGAAGAGGAGTTGGACTAAAGGGCGAAGGTCAGGCCTGTTGGATGATTGTGGTGCCAGATTCGATTAAGTTTTGAATCTATTTTTCAACTGTTTCAAAAGTCGATTATTTAAGAAAGGCATAAAAAGAAGAAGGAGCAAGGTCTGGACAACTGAAGGAGTGCGATAATAGCTAAATTTAAAAAACAAAGATATTTTCCGAAAGAAGCACAAGTCTGAAATGTCAACGTCTGATCTATGGTAGGCCCTTACACGCTGGGCGTTATCAATTCATCTCTAGTTGGTTTCTTTTGACAAATCGTTATCTGTGCAATCACAGAGCCGAGAATACTACCAGACCTATAGTCCCGATCTTGCCGTTTCAGATGTACATATCTTTCGGGATACCGTTTTTTATATGATGATGAGTGATGTGACTTGGCAAAAAGTGATGTGACAAGGCTTTTGAAGCTAGCAGAAGTAACAACATTCCCACTTGTTTGGAAGAATTTCAACCTTGCTCACGTTACCGTCTGGATTTTGGTCATTCACTCTAATGTATTTTCCAGTAATTACCTACTATTTAAAGCAAAAATGCTCGCGCATAAACTTATTAAAATAGGATAGAAAGCAAAAAGCAATGTGGATTGATTGCACTTCATCTGCGATCATAACAACCCGATGTCCTGACGTTGTTCCTTCAGTCTATCATTCATACATATACAACTTCTTCAATTCAAACAATCACAAGGGCTTTTGAACTCAGACCCCCATGTTGACTGATGCTCAGGGCTGATGAAGGATTGAGTTTATTGCACTAAACCAAGGAACTAGGAAGTTTCAATGAGGCGGCAGTGCCTGGGGAGCATAAACCCCTCTTCCTGCTTAACTCCTCCTTCAAAAAAAGATCATTTTTTATACATATAAAAAAGTAGTAACTATCTTTAGAAGCTAGAAGTAGGATGAACATTCCAAATATGATCTAATCTAGAATCTACTGCACTCAGCCCAACAATTTAAACCTTCCTCGTTAAGAATACATCCTGGTGCTAGGAATGGTACATCTTTTATATCGCTTCGCAGTAACGCGTGATACCGAGAATCTTCTTATTCGACCTATAGATCACACTTTACCCTTTTCGACGTACACATCTTTCAGCGTATGGTTTTCTGTATGATGATGTCAGGAGATACGGTAGAAAATGACACAATACTTTTGAAGCCGGCAAAAATAACAATCCAAATTGGTTGGAATTGAACTTCTACCTTCCTCACCCAACCGTCCTACCATAATTCCTTCGGGCTATCAATCATATATTCATACATGCCCATGCCAAAAATGAATTGATATTGTTGGTTTATAATATATTACAGTAGAAACAATAAACTATACATAGAAATAGGAAGGAATAACGTTAGACAGCAAACCTAACGAAATATGATACGAAACAAACATTCTGGATGTATTGTAATTAAGCTTCTCCTATACCCGACCTGACCTTCATCCCACAGGCTTTCATTACTAAAATGTAACTAACCTTAAACTTGAAATCAACATTTTTCCTCGATGCTTTTTCAACATTTTTTTATGACAGGTGGATCATCGCTAGTAAAGAATGACTTGAATATCAGAAACGAAAAAAATATACCCCAGGTGCCTTTGTCGTCGACCTCCCTCGGGAGACAAATCTCAAAACGGTCCGAACCCAATGAAAAACGTTCGCCGTGCATATTAACGAGGCCCTACACCGATTCGCTCCCCACTCGATAAGAAAAAGCGGTAAAAAGTTGTGCCTTCAAGGGGAAAGAGTGGTAAAAAGAAAACAACCGTAAAAATACCGACCGTCCGTTGTTATGGTTCGTAATTACTCAGTGTTGTCCGACAAAACACTCCGGCTCAAAGAGCCTAAACTCGAATTCAATTTAACTGTTGTTTTTCTCTGCACGTTGGAGTTGGTTTTCTCGTGTTTTATTGCGAACTAGTAATTTTTCTTCTACTGATGGCCTAGAAAAGCTGTTACAAAGGACACAATTTTCAGAGGTTGTATGTGTTTTATGTAGTCTAACTTTTATATTTTGTACTGTCGATTTACGTAGGTTTAATTCTTTTTTTTGGATTGTAAACTGAGAGAAAGACAGCATTATGCCAAAATATATTTTCCCCTGTAAATATCACAACCATCAGAGGATTCTATGTGCTATAATTGAATATGTGTGGGTTTGGTTTTTTCGTCGTCAGCCTTGCTAGTTAAATGAGGTACAATTTAGAACACTGTTAGTTTTTCATTTCCTCGTCTTAAACAAACAGTTCGTCAATCGAATACGGAACGTTTCACGAGGTTAATTAAAACCCCTTTATCTCTATCGGTGGCGTGTGTCCCGATAATTAATTTCTAAAACGCCCCCAGATGTTATTATTGAAGGGTTAAATAATAAAAAAGTTTATAAGGTATGAGCCTAATATTTGAGGATATTCAAAAATTAAAAAAAAAAACAATGAAAACTTTTTGTCCTAGAGTTAGAGAAAAGAAGCAAAAGCCGATAGCAGAGAAGCATATTTCGGAGAGTCGATTATTTGTCAGTGTTCGCGCCGGATACATTTTTATTTCTCAAATCAAGTGATATTTAAATTTTAATTTCTTCCACTTGGTATGGACGAGGTAAGCACCTCGTCATTGGACCCGAAGGGTCGCCCCTGTCGACGTCATGAAAAGTAGTACGTTGCAAACCGCCGAACACGCTTGGTCGGACCTCCTCAGTGCTTAACCTCAGTTTTTGATTTCTCCTCAAGTGCCCCCTCGTTTTCATTTTCGTTACCCTCGCATGCAGCAGGATCATTATCGTTTTATGTTCTCCCTTTTCTTCGTTACGCCTCTGCCCTTCCTGGTATCTTCAACAGATCTCTCCGACGCTGAATCCGAGCTCGGTGACGCCGAAGGTGATTCCAACGACGCACCAGAAGGTAAACCTCATACAGTCCACTCCCAGGGAAATTTCCTTTATTTTATTTTATTTTACTTCAATCGTCAAACCTCCGTTTATTTTGTTTTATTTCATTTTAATTTTATTTAGTTTGATTTTAATTTTATTTAATTAAGACCAGCCCCGAACAGTCAGGATTGGGTTTTCTTCTGGATCCATCTTTGTGCCGATAGAATAATAAATCTAGTCTATTTCATAACAACGTGTATTACCCAAAATCCACAAAGGATCTATCGATGAATAATAATAATAATAATAATAATAATAAAACTCCCCCTACAAAGCGCGCTCATTCCATAAAAATTAAGCAGCCTGACCTGTGTCACTTATTGATACGTCACTCATGACTGTAACTACCATTTTTCTTCAGTTCTTCGCCAAAACCTCTCCAGAGGGCACTACATGGGGCTTTATTCCCCAAGGCACCTAAGACTTTCCGGTTTCCCTACACTTCATTATTTCGTTGTGGATTACCAAGGAAGACAACAAATCTGTCGACCTACACACGTCCTCATGCTAATTGTTCAGTACAGTTAATACAATAATAAGTATACAATTAATGATTAATTAGTTAAACAAACAATTAGATATACAAATAAATAGACTCTCTCTCTTTCTCTCTCACCCTATATATATATATATATATATATATATATATATATAACATATAACAAGAAACATAAATTGATATAACAGAGTTGTCCACATGGCCTTTCTTCCGAATCCTAAATCCGTCATTGGGGCGGCGAGAAAAAAATAATCAATCCAGATCTTCACATTTCGAAACCAAGGTTTATTAACTGGTTAAAATCCGGAAAGGAGGTATCTAAACCAACCAGCTCGCCCACCTTACAAAAATCATACAAAGGACTAACGAATTGTCACAATAATTCTAATTTACGACTCATTACCGGGCACTGACAAGTGACGAAAACTGAACTGAAATTGACCACTGTGGATCAACTCCAGTCAAGTACTAGCTGCCCAGTGACTACACGTTTTGTACCACCAGATATCCGCAAACCTCCCCTGAAAGGGATCTAAGTTTTTTGATGGTAGGGCTTTTTCCCGGTGACAGCTACTACACTCGGTCTTCACTATTTTCCATTTCCTAAATTCTAATGTGAAGATGATTCTCAGAAGTAAGAGAAGACACGAAATATGCTTTTTCGACATTTCATATCACAATTCTAATTATTCAATATAGTTAATACAATAATCTTTAACCGTTCATTATTAACCCAATTTATTAGCTATACAAAGAAACAGTTTCTACGTCGTTATTAAATAACGACAATTTTAACGGGAAGTTACGATTAAAAATAAAATTCATACAATTAAATCGCGTTTTCCGATTAACAAAATCTTTTTAAACAAGTTATTTGACCTCTAATGTTTTTCTTCTTAAAAAATAGGCATCCTAATGATTATATATATATATATATATATATATATATATATATATATATATATACATTTATTTATTTCTTATTTTCCACCAGCCTGTGCATAAACGTTGGCAATTTCACTTCGAGGTCGAAGCGGTCTTTTTTTTTTTAAGGATTTTGAATTAGTTTTTGCAGACACAATATAAACTGGTATGCTAATTTCTATAGCAGACATCACCTTGGAGAATCTTCACATCTAAGCCTTTATTAAGACGTCTTTCCACCCCGGAGTCGTGAAGGCCGAGCCCGGAGCCGGTATCCAACTCCTAAACCCGCCCCATGAATAATTCCACCCTCTCAGGAAACATATAAAGAGCTCGGCTCCTCTCCTACAGATTTCCATATTTACCACTGGCCCTGCCCCCCACGCGGAAGGGGCCAACTGCCCCCTTGGGGGCGGCAAAGGGTTAATTAAACCAAATACCCCCAACGTTTGTCTTACCCCCTCCCACATCTGTTCCACCT
This sequence comes from Cimex hemipterus, assembly GCA_039619505.1. Taxonomy (NCBI): domain Eukaryota; kingdom Metazoa; phylum Arthropoda; class Insecta; order Hemiptera; family Cimicidae; genus Cimex; species Cimex hemipterus. Next base: position 19,314,868 of record CM077110.1, on the reverse strand, counting down.
CCTTCCTGCCCCATCGTCCGCACAATATTGTTAATCCACTTGTGAATTATTGCCTTCATTTTGCCGGAGCAAGGAACCCTATTGTCCGGCGAGCAACTTTAACCGCATTATATTTTATTCCCTTTAGTTGTACGTGCGTATTTAATTTAGACTACGAGAGACAAAAGATTCTAAATGCTTCAAACTGAACAACGACCACAATTCCACACAACTTCATGTATATTTATTATCAAAAAACACAAAATTTATACAAATTTCAATCAAGTACAATTAAGTAATGGTGATGGCCAACGATTTTTTTCTGTTTTTAATAAACTGGGTACATCCAATAACGGAGTCTAATCCCTGTCAGATTCCGCCGATTAGTGACAAGCTGTCAAAAAGCGCGCACTCGATGTTCAATGTCACATGTTTCATTCCTCTTAATTACGAACGGCATAATGAGGCGTGAGTGATACCGAGGGATTGAAATACCCATAACCGTTGGGATATGAGGGAAAGTAAATATGAATCGGAAAAATCCCTCATTCGCGGCCATTAACAACCAACCCCCAACCCTTACGGGATACTCATTAAGAGGGAGACGTGTTGGTTTAGTGTTACACGTGAGAGCTGTTTGCGGAAAACTCCGAAAAACCATTTTGATTAAGGAACCCCAACGGTGGATGAGTCATTTTTCGGCGGAAAACACAAAACGAACAAAAATTGACTTGGGTGATATCGATGCCGACGTTTACGGATTATTATTTAAATACTTCGTGGTTTGAAACAAAGTTATTTTATTTACACGAAGGTTGTATTTAATTAACAATAGCAGTATTTATAATTAATCAAATGCGCCTATGGAAAAACATTTGATCATAAATATTGAAATATTATTTAAAAAGGTTCAAAGCATTAGAGGTTTCCCGAATAGTTGTCATTTAAAAAAAAATATGGAAGGTGGCAAGTATCGTTATCAAATCTACGCAATACGAAAGGTTTCAAAAATCGATAGTTTAATAAAAAACACGAGAGTATTCAATATCGATATTTGATCGAAAAAATCAACGTTTGCACAAGGATTAATAGTTTAAAAACAAAATATGTAAGGTTTCTAGCACCGGTATTTTGATTTGAAAAACAAAAAAATTAAATTTTTATTTTCTTTAATATGTAAGATATCAATCACCAAAAGCGTAATTACAAAAAAGTTTTAAGAATCGATATTTTAATTTCAAAACGCATCGAAGATTGTAAGTATCGATATTAAATCTACAAGATGTGAAAGGTTTTAAGAGTCGGTACTGCAATAAAAAAAAACCACAAGAGGTTTCTTCATCGATATCTGATCGAAAACAGCATAATTTGCAATTATGGATAGTTTAAGAAACAAAATATTGGGTTGTCCGGAAAATAATGCAGGATTTTAAGTTTTCATTAAAAAAAATCTATATAAAATATTCTGTTTACGTTTACAGGATTACTCATTTGTATGAATGTCAACACTTATTAATCCTCTTCCAAATGATATTGTTTGTTTACCTCTGTAGCATTCCGCTACTTGGAAATAATTCAGTCATCCTTATAATGTCAAAGCGAGAATTTCGTACGATTTTCTTTTACGAGTTTAAACTCGGCCGAAGCGGAGCCCAAACGGCTAGAAACATTACCCAAGTCTGGGGCGAGGGTTGTGTTAATGAGTGCACTGTGCAAAGGTGGTTTAAAAAATTTCGGGAGGGAGATTTCAGCCTTGAAGATGAAGAAGGTCGTGGAAGGCCTTCCTCTCTTAATGATGATGTTCTGCGATCAGTGGTGGAAGAAAACCCCAAAACAACTGTTCGAGAACTTGCAGAGCAACTCAAAGTCAGTAAAACGACCGTCGCTGACCACCTCAAGGCGATTGGAAAAGTGAAAAAAATCGTCAAAAAAAGGTAATGGTTACGGTACGGGGCTTCATTTGGTTTAATACACTACAGCTTCTTAAATCCTGGCGAAACCATCAATGCTGAATCATACTGTAACCAAATTAATACCATGCATCAGAAATTGGCAGTAATGAAGCCCTCTTTGGTCAATCGGAAAGGGCCCATTTTGTTGCATGACAACGCTCGACCACATGTGTCACGTGTAACGTCACAAAAATTATTGGAGCTTGGCTATGAAACTTTGCCTCACCCACCCTACTCTCCGGACCTCTCGCCTACTGACTACCATTTTTTTAGACACCTGGACCACTACTTACAACACATAATATTCAAAAATCAAACGGAACTGGAAAATGCATTTATTGACTTTATCAATTCTAAAAATTCTGAATTCTACTCAGACGGAATTAATAAGTGACCAACACGTTGGGAGAAATGTATTGAGAGTATGGGAAATTATTTTGATTAAAGAACATTGCTTTAAAGTAACTAGTTTCTTTTTTTTTTTTTTTTTTGTTTAATACCAAAATCCTGCATTATTTTCCGGACAACCCAATATATAGGGTTTGTTGCATCCGTATTTTGATTTTTTTTTGATTTTTAAAAAAAACTTAATCGATATTTTATTTTTTTAAATGTGTGCTTTCAGTCAGTAAAATTATAATTAAGATAAAAATGTTTCAAGAATCGATATTTTCATTTTAAAACAAATTGAAGATTGCAAGTATCGCTAGTAAATGTTTGCAAGTACTGCTAGTATAACAACAAAATACGGAAGGTTTCAGACATCCGTATTTTGATTTAAAATTTTTTAAGTGCAATCGATATTTCTTTTGATATGTACGGTGCCATTCGCGAAAAATATAAATTAAAAAATGAAAGTTTGACGAATCGCGATTTTAATTCGAAAACATCTAAGGATGCATGTATCGATAGTATATACGAAAAAGGGAAGGTTTCAAGTATCTCAAGTATCGATACTTTAAGGAATGTATATAAACCAATCTTCATATACATATATATATAAATGTATATATAAATTTATTTATGAAACATATGAATGGTTCTAATCGTTCTTATTCAAATTAATCAAATCTAAGGTTGAAACATCAATATTTCATGAATAGAATGTGAAAGTTTCCAAACAATGAATATCAATCAAACAATATCAAATCTGCAAGAATTTTACTAAACAAAACATTAACAGTTTATTTTCACAGACTTTGTAATAAAACATAAAAACAATAAGCAACGATATTTTATTTTTATAACAAAATTGGAAGGTAGCAAATATAGATATTTTAGTAAAAATCACGAAGGTTACAAGAATACAAATTTTATCAAAAATATAAAACGTGTGAAACATCGATATATCATTAAAAAACGCAAAAACCCACAGGCTATGATGAATCGATAGTTGAATTAAAAGAAATCCAATGTTGCAACTCTCTATAGTTTATAAACGAAAAATTTAAGGCTTCAAAAAATCGTACTTTAAACTGAAAAACATCCAAGAAAGAATAAATCCATATTTGATCGTAAAAAAATGTAATAATGGAAATTTTAATTATCAAGGATTTTAATTAAGCATCGATGTATTATTAAAAAATCGAAGGTTGGAACAATCGATATTATATCATCGAAAAAGATTTCATCCCCGAATATTTACACTAACTAAGGTAGGAAAAATCGATATTTTATCACTAATAATGAATGCCAATAAAGACCAAAACATATATCATAAATTAGTAACAAGGAAGATTTAAAGCACAGTTATTTCACTAACTTTTTTACGAACTTTGTATATCTAGCCAGACTATTGTAATTATTTATTGGGTATTCGTTTTTTTGGGGGAAGGGTATCGTGAAATAAGGGCCAGAGGAGACGGCGGGAATCGAACCCGCGACCGCGGCGGGGTCTGGTGGATAGATAGGTGGATGGATGGATACCAGGGGACTGGAGGAGTTAGCTTATTGTACCCTGGCTCCAATTTTGGGGGAGGGCTCACAACACAAAGTGAAGTTGAGCTTGTACCAGACCAGTGTTCTTCCATCGAAGAAACTCATTTTTGAAGGGGGTTGGGACCAGGTTCAGGGTCGCTGAGATCCATTCCCGCCCCTTCCATTGATGAGTGCCGTGTCAATTTCTTTCAATTGCGGCCATTGGTCCCCTTAGGCGTCAGAAAAATTCCAGAGGCGACGGTGGGGATCGAACCCACGACCGCGGGGTCTACTAGACGAGTCTCTCACGCTAACCACTCCGCTACCGCGGCCCTCCTACTGAAAAGTTGGAAGGTTGTAAACATCGATAACGTTTGTTTTAAACATCCAAATTTCAAGCATCGAACAATCCAAAACGTCGAAGTTATACACAAACATCCTTTTAAAATCGATTTTAAGAGAAGTCGTAGCTATTAAATTAGTTCAATAACTAATCTTCGCACATAAAAAAGCAAAATAATATACGGTAAATGTTATAAATTACATATGGAATACAAATGTATAAATAGTATCGTCACATCATCCTGCTGGCCTTGTTTAAAAAAGGCGCTTTGTTTCTGCCACCGCTGAAGAAACTGGAAACCTAAATGATCCTCACTTCCAAGCCTTTTTTTTTTCTGCGTAACTTTTTACGTTTCCTCGTTAATCTTGTTTTTCGGCAGCGAATCGATGAACCTCAGGCTGAAATTATTTAATTCCCATAAACTCGACATCGCGATAAGCCGTCGGCCTGAAATTGCTTGCAGTTAAAGAACTACATCTGATAGGAGGTAGTTTCCCAATTTAAACTTCCGCGGGCACGCCACGGCTTTCTAACAATTGATTGCTACTTCAGCGTTTAATTCCTGCGAATTGGGGCTAAATTCTTCAGTTGTTGTTTTTTTAAACAAAAATCCATTCGAAAGAATGATTATGGAAGGCAAATACCCTTTATATCCCGCCAAATTTCGCCCTTCCAAGTTTGTCCATTGGGAGTCACTATGACCTTTCAAAACATGTAAGAATGGTAGCGGGATAATAAATAATAAATAGGAAATAAGTACATATAAGTAGTAGTAATAGTGTACTATATAAACATTACAATGTAAAGGCCACTCATGGTTTTGTTCGGTCTTCATCACCAATCACAAGTTACTGCTTAAACACGATTATCGAAACATACAATCAGTTTGTAGTGATTTATGTTAGTTTCAATTTATGAAATTCGTGCTTATTGGGTTGGTCACCCCACCCGTGGTCGATATTACCAATTGGTCTTAAGTATCCCACCGGCCAATTGGCCTTTCGTGACGGTGATCAATGGGGGGGGAGGGCTACAGACTCCGGTGCAGCCAATTGGCCGAAGGGGGGATTTTGTACTCCGACATTATCTGGAGATCCCTAGGGATGATAATAGAGCATAAAGCGTATAATTATTCGGAGGTTGTGGGCTGGCGTGCATCGCCGCCGGTCGATGTAATCATGTCATTACTAAAATATCCAAGTTAGACCGTTTTATAAACAAACGAGATATTATTGTCTTAAATCCAGGTAAATGCACTGGGCCGTCACAACTCTTGATTGTATCGCACTGTTCGATTTTGCTATCACGAGGTCGTACAACTATTCACACTATTCACTAGTCCAAATATAAAATGAAGATTGGTCGGCAACGATTAAACTAATCTACACCGCCAGGACTTGCTATTCAACGCATTTCATCAAAATTCATTAGTCATGTTTAATTAATTAGTGGATGTTTTAATTAAAACATAACTAACGTAGAAAAAATCGATATTTTATCAACGAATCATAGAATCGATACTTTAATCAAACAACATCAAAGTTGCAAGAAGATATTTTGATTAATAAAACATCGACGGTTTATTGGATAGACTTTGTAATAAAAACAATAACAAACGATATTTTACTTTGGATAATTGGAAGGATGCATTGATATATTTAAAAAGGTTCAAAATATTGAGGTTTCAACAATAGTTATGTGAATTTTAAAAAACATAAAAGGTTGCAAATATCGATAGTAAATCTACGAAATATGAAAGGTTTCAACAATGGATACTATACTCAAAAACCGTAAAAGTTTCCAACATCGATATGTGATCGAAAACATCGAAGTTTCCATGTATTGATAGGTTACAAACAAAATGTAGAAGGTTTCTAGCATTGGTATTTTGATTTGAAAAATCTAAATAAAATCGATATTTAACTTTTTTTTTTTTAAATAACTAAGATTTTTGTCACCAAAATTATATATAAGCAAAAGATATACGTTTAAAAAATCGATATTTCAATTTTTAAACATCGAAGATTGCTAGTATCGATAATAAATCTACGAAATGTGAACCGTTTCAAGAATCGATAATTTAATCAAAATCACGAGAGGTTTCAATATCTATATTTGATCGAAAACATCAGCGTGTGCAAGTATTCATATTTTACTAATAAAATATTTAATATTTAAGAATGGTCATGTGAATTTTTAAAAAGATAGAAGGTTGCAAGTACGGATAGTAAATCTACGAAATATGAAAGGTTTCAAAGAGGGGGGGGGCGTCGGTGGCCGCAAGGTTCCGTCTTTGACACGGCGCTCATCAATGTTTACAAATGGGCTTTTTTTCAAAAAGACCGGCACCCTGAGAGTTTATATGACCTCTGCTGTTGCGAACCCCCGTAAGAAAAAAAAAAGATTTAAAAAATTGATACTGTGATCAAAAGCCGTAAGAATTTCCAACATCGATATTTGTTCGAAAACATCGAAGTTTGCATGTATTGGTAGTTTAAAAACAAAATGTGGAAGGTTTCTAGTATAGATATTTCGATTTGAAAAACCTTTAAAAATCGATTTTTTAAAAATAAAATTTTAATCATCAAAATTATAATTAAAAAAAGAAACAGTTCAAGAATGGACCTTTTAATTTTTAATCATATCGAAGATTGCAAGAATGAATAGTAAATCCAAAAATATAAAGGTCTAAAAAAATCGATACTTTAAGGTTAAAAGTTTAAAGTATCAAAAAACACGAGAGGGTTCAACATCGATATTTGATAGAAAGCATCACAATTTGCAAGTATTGATGTTTAAAAAACAAAATATGGAAGGTTTCAAACATCTATATTTTATTTAAAAAAAAGTATAGATTGCAAAAATCGTTGATTTATTTAAAAATGAAAAGTTTTCATACTTCCATATTTTATTTTAAAAAACATGGAATGCTGCAAGCGTAGATATTTTATGGAAAAATTGAACATTGCATATTGACACGTAATGGTAATGAATCTGTTAGGATAATAAATAAAAACAATTATACTGTTTTGTCTATAAGCACCTGAGTTAGGACTCCGTTGGTTAAAACAAATATTGAGTTTGGACTATAGCGAGAAAGCGAAAGTTCGAAACTTTCTAGTACAATTCGCCGTTGATTTATTTCCAACGGATATCCGTAAACACCGCCGGAAGATAATCTTTTTATGTTTGTTAATTTCGAATTGCTCAGTTCAATTTTTCAAGTTTACCCCTAGGAGGTGACCCGTTTAAATATGAATCTGCCAGTTTGCCAGTGATCAAAGGGGGTGAAATTTAATTCCCTAATGGAAGCTCTCGTTCTTGGCCAGTCCGTGAGGATAAAACATCGTTTTAACCGGTTTAATTTTTCAGAACGCCTTTTTATTAAATAAATTATTGATTTTGATTCTTGTTTACCTTAAGGATGAAGTTATTAAAATGGATTATTAAGAAATGAACGAATCGACGATAAACAATTTCAGATTAAAAATTAATAATGTCATCGACCAGCTCGTCGGGGCCATTCGGCTTATCTCAAACATCAAAATGGGAAATTGAATTTTGAAGGATGTTAGTGGGAGTGAGAGAGAAAAATGCATACGCTTCCTACCCTTCTCGTCTATTATTCAGACTGACACTTCTGCCAATTAATTTTGAAGTTGAGCCATCCCAACAGGCGAACCCCCTCCTAGGCGTATAATAAGATGAGACTCGATTAATTCTATTGAATAATATCTTACCACTCTCCATAACCGGTTTAGGATAATTTCTGTTGATATAATGATCACGACGCTCCCGGCAACCGGCGAAGCTAACTTAGCTTACATAGGCAAGAATAATTGCGTGCTTTTCATTTTACACTATATATGATTGAAAAAACTAATCCTACTGTCTGCTAGGTGATAAATCCGATCTATATGGTCATACCGTTCCGACTACTCTCGCCAGTTTGGTTAAAACTCCCAACCCTTCAGTGCTTTGAAAACCCAAAGTTCAGTGGTTTTCAACCTCCAGTACAATGCTAAAATGCAATTTTCAACACCCCGCAGACCTCAACAGGTAATCAGTGTGAACACTAAGAACATATAATACCAACAATACTATCATTCGCATATTTTAGGCCAAGAGATTCTAGTAGCAGTCTGTTGTGCCAGTACCTGTTGTACCTTCGCGCTCAAGGTAATTTTGGATGTTCAAAATGACTGGTGTACCAGACTCCTCTAGCAGATGAAATCGTGATACTCGCGACTGTTTTTTCGAAATAGCATATTTCGATTTTATAAGATTTAGATGTTAGCCACATCAGTCATGCTCTTGTTTCCTATTCCCTGCGAGGGGTACTTTTCTCAGGTGACGATGTGTAGGCCTACCTTTTGCTCAAAGTGTATTTTTTTATATCGTTAACAGCTTGGAATGATAAGAGCTAGTAAAAAACAATGTAAATCCAATGATACATAAATTCTGTCAAAGTCCATTGTCGTCGGGGGACTCGGACGAGGAGTGAAACTATTTTAGATTTTTCATACATCCATTAGCAACCTTTGGGCTCTGCCGGGGTTTGAACCCAGAACCGCTAGTGTGACAAATACGAATCGCAGGGACTAACCACTCGGCCGCATCATAAAGGCTAGAGGCCATAGTAGGTTGTAATGATGGTATCAGGTTGAATACTTAGGTAAGCTATGTAACACAGGATTGGGCAAAGGAAGTTTATGGGACGTTTTATTGGTGCTCTCAGACACCACTCGCTGAACTTAACAGGTGATCTCGTGTTTGAAAAGAGAAGAAAGAAACAGAAAAAACCAATAAGAGGAAATACCTTTAATTAAAATAGCCCGTTCAGATTCTATACTCTCTACAAAATATTTGATGTCGAAAAGTGTCCGATTAACCAAAGATGATCGGAAACTGTTAAGTTGCACGATTTCACAGATCTTATGAAGTAATCTCAATATGGGTTTCTTGCAAAACATTTGTCGAGGATGGAAACGACTGCTTGTCTGATTAACAATGGACGAAATGAAAAAAAAAGTTTAATGGAACAAACATTGGAAATTAATGTATAAAGTAAATTCGTTTGCCAGTAACGATGTAAATACTACTCTGAACAATGATGAAAGAAATGAAGAACAATGATATGAAGAATAACTGTTGGCTCAATTAAACAGCACAGATATTATAATGTTTTCTGCTCCTTTGTCCTGCATGGAAATTGCTCGTTATTCCTTCGAAATGTAAATAAAATTAGTGAAAACTAATCGTTAATAATTGAATGGCCTGATCGCGAGCGATGGAAATAATTGCGATAAATCAATGGCGGAATGAAAGGGGTTAATGTGTGGTTATTTAAGTTTGAAACAGATCGATAAATGAGGGGCTCGTGTAGTTATCGCCGTGGCGTGCCACCGGCCACGGCAAATTGATTGTGTGCCAGAACGGCTCGCAACCCCCGGGCATCTGTTGCTCAGGAAAAATTTAACTCTTTTTACACAATAAAGTCCGTCTTACGTAGGTGGGGATCGGGACACCTTGTACTTACAAAGCCGCACCGCGGGGAGAGGGGTTAAGAAGCTTTGCCTAATCCTGGGGACACTCAACCGGCCGACTTTGCAACGCGGCTAACCCTCGTCAACTGTTAGAAAGTAAACCCTCTCTTGGTCAAAACCCACCGGTTGAACAAACAGTAGACTAATTCGAGGAAAATCCCTAATTTACAAAAATTTAAATTGATGCAGATCATTCATCATTAATCTTACGTATCATCAACGGAAACATCTCAGCAGGTAGAAAAGAGTATTGTTTATTTCTAGAGTAAAGTTCAATTTGATGTAATTCTTACGGAAATTGAAAAGTATGGCAACATCACCTTTTTAAGCCTACATTGAAATTTCTCCCTTTCAACAAAAAAGATTACTTGATCGAAAAGATTCTGTATCTCTCTCATAAATAATCGAATAACGTTAATATACCTCAACGAAAATACAGAGGGATAAGATTAAAGCCTATAAACTTAAACACAGTACACCGGTATAAGAGAGGGTGGAAAGTGTTTGGAGAAAACAGCCGAATATATTGAACACCAGCTGAGACGAAACCAACGGAAGTGCAGGTATATTTCATGAAGGGGACGTTTAAAATTGCGTCAACACTGAATAATAGTCTCGGCCCGAGGGAGAGGCGAGTGCGGAGAGCTTTATGATCGTTTATTTCCGACGTCGCCAGCGGATTCGACCCGCATGGAAATTCAAGGCGATCACGGCGAAACGGTTTCGGTAATGGATGATGGCCATTCTCCTTAGTAAGGCCGACCGAACTTAGATATAATGAAAATGTTCTGTTTTGGCATTTTTATATCCTTATAGTTATTTTCAGTCATGTAGGAGAGTGAGTGACACCATGACCATAATAGCAGGAGTACGGACCAGGAACAGCTAACACTCAATGTGATACTGTCAATATAGCTTCAATATGAATCGAAAGGTTGAAAACGATGTAAAGGATCAATTCGATGACATAAGCGATAGGTTATATTAGATGCAATGATATACAAATTCACCATCTGCCTGCAATTCTACCTGTAGTCTTATCATATGCTCAAGGTGTTCTTGAATGTTCGAGAAGGCTTGATAAAAATCGTATGCAAAGGTATCTCGATTACTACTAAGTAGTAAGAGGAGACAGAAGTGCAAACTGCTCCCATGCAACTATAGTGCTGATTTCAACGCCATCACACCTCACGGGTTTATGCCACGTTGTGTTTCATTTGGGCATATATGGGTTGTCCGAACCAAATTGCTCCGAAAAATTTTGGTACTACGTTCTGTGAAGAAACTCATGTACGTTGGCTGTAGGCACTAAGTAGGTACCAACTAGAGTTTTTCCCGTCATAACAGAATTCCATCCTAAAATTTTTCACAACTGACAAGTGGTCAAGTTCTTCTCTACGTCCCTGTTATATTCCCTTGGAACCAAAATGTTGTTGAATTGTTCAAGGTGGCTTTGATAAAATACCTAAGAGCGGTAATTTTCGCGGCGGCACTAAATCTATTGTTCACGGTCATTAGAGATTACGGGTCCCCGAATCCACCGACGCTGTCTATATTAAAGTGATGGATCGTCCGTGTACGTACCAAGTCGGTTTTTCACAACCGTACAGATTAAATGCAGGCTTCGACATCCAGTAGGTTATCTCACAATGTGATTCCTGTTGGTATATTATATGGCATGTCCTAACCGCACTGTTCTGTCGGTTCGGTACGACAACCTGTGAAGGGAACCGAAGACGGCTGTAGATACACCTACCTTGTGATCACGATGTTCAGGGTTGCTAGAAGAGGCAAAAGTGTGGTAACGCCCATGGTAGTATCTAGTCAGTTTTTCACCGTCATAACAGATGTCCAGCCTAGAAGTCCTATAGTTGTCCAAGTCTGTCATTTTCGATTCTCTTGGGTAAGGAATCGACTTTAGTCTGCTGTTCAAGCACATTTGTAGTTGTGTTCTTATATGTTCGGCATGGCTTGTTTAGGATTCGGGCAAAGAGACAAAGTAGTATAGCTTGTACCAAACTGCACCGTCATATCGGATTTCGGTCCTTCATGATCTTGTCCCTCATGTCCTGCGTGGCTAATTCACATTAGTTTAATTCTCCGGTTACCTTGTGCTCAAGGTGTTAATGTTATAAGTGGCTGGTATAGAAGACACTTCGAAGAAGATACAATAGTATCGTTTGCTTACATACCATGTCTGTTATTTGTCACTTGACTGTTGTGCCTTATATATTTGGAGTTGAAGGACTGAAATGCCTCGTATACGAGTCTCGCCAATACAGGCAAAATATATTACGGTTCTGAAATTCCTTGTAATTGTATAAATTTTATTTTCTGACACTTGTGTTGGGATTCTCGTCTATCATGGGCTAGGTATAGTCCAATTATGGTGTTGCTAATGGCTTGAAGAGGTTCGAACTAGAAAGCAATCGAATCAATCGTTTAGGTATGATAGTATCGGTCGATGGTATATACGTCGAGTTATAGTGGCGTTTGGGTGTACATTGCCTTCCTCTGGCGAATTTTAATGCGAAAACTGAAAAAGGTTACTTTAAACTAGTGAGTTATTCAAAGAACAATCATGGAATTTGAGTGTTTGGTTTATTTTAAGATCAGATAGATAAAAAGAGCCGAAACAATCACGATATTTTAGTATTTTGCGCTTTCGGCACGCAGGTACAGTGGATCTTTTTGCTTCTTGTGCAAAAGGGAACACGCCTGTAATGAAAAGTCAATAAAGACCGAAGAGACTGCAGGTCGGGGACGGCTAGAACGTAAACCTACTTTATCCAAGCCGCCAAATTAGTTTAGCCTCCCATGAGCCGAAACCGAAACAAACAAACCACGGAACCCCTATTAGACAAGTTTACATCTTAACCCTTAACCAGACACGTGGTGAGGCCCAGGCGGGATCGTGGATCGTGCGTGTGATCTGATTTTATCGCTGGACTGTTTTCCGTCCGAGATCCGATCAATCGTACACAACAGTCATGTTCAAAACTAAACAATTTTTTTATAAATGTAGAAATTGTCTCTCCCCAACCACAATTTCAAGACAATGAACAAAATTCAGAGAATCCAGTATGGCTCTTGGTCATATACAGATACAGTTGTCGAAGGAGAACTGAAATCATCGGTAAAAGTCCTTTTATTAAAAATGTCCTATTCAATAGCCCTACAACACCACCCACGACAATATAAAATGGAAATACATTACTTTTTGCAAATTAGACATATTTTAAGACCAAGAAGAAAGAACAGAAAAATATAAAAATTTATGGCACTCTCAACACGACATGGCACAATTACACAGAAGACAAACACTTTGAGCCCTGAAGATGATCTCAATAAAAGATCGAAACGTTGGCACGATAAAGAAAATGTTTTTCTGATACCTACATCACACCAGACCGCATCTCACGATATCTTAATAATTATAAAAATTTAGTTAAGATGAAAATTTGTAGGAATCTATTATAGAACAGACAGACAGACAGACACACACAAATATATATAAAAAATATATTTTTGCGATCATGAGAGCAGAATTTTACTATAGAGATCATGTAATCACCGTGCAGGCGATTAATGTTACCGGATATAAACATTTAGGCAGTCTCTCGCGTGATCTAAGTAAACATAACCTTAAAAATTCAACTCCAATTTAATTTATATGTAAGGTTTTACGATCGTATGATAATCCTGATAATCCGTACAAATCACAAACAAACAACGGTATATATATATATATATATATATATATATATATATATATATATATAT
>CM077110.1:19273617-19300948 GCA_039619505.1 Cimex hemipterus | reverse complement strand
ATATATATATATATATTGCTGCCATCAGGTGAGCACAAATAGTATGTTCCCGAATCGGAATTTAAGACAGTCTGGTGAATGACATAAAATAAAATAATAAAACAAAATTTTCATATATAGCCATACATTTCAATATATTTTCAACTGTCTATCAATCCGAAAACCGCATATAAAAATCGAATTTTGACGGCCCACAGTTTATCAATGAAGTGAAATTTGACACTTTAATTTTGATATACTTCCAGCAGTAGATTTGACGTCTGATATTGACATAATTGTAAAAAAAATTGTATAATCATAGGTTTAAAAGGTGACCCTTTTTGAGGCGTATCGTCCCTTTCAATAGTCCAACCAACAAATATACGGGAATATTAGATATTTCAATTTCTTATATATCTTACATGATCTTTTCAAAGTAGAATTGTAAGTGTGCTTAAGCGTAAATTAAGCCCCGTAAATAAACCCCGAATGACTTCGACACCTGAACACCCCCATCATTGTAAATGGAATTTCGTTACAACCGGCTTTAAAAGTTGACCGTTTCTCCTCTCAGCTCGAATATTAAAAAAAATGTAATTCACCCTTAGTGCTCGGGCGATAAAATATTTAGGACCGGGTCGAAACGGGGCTTACTTTTTAGCCGTTCAAGAAGTTCCGACGGAGTCTATAAGTTTAGCCCCGAGTTCTCCGGGGGTCGTAATGCCCTAAGAGTTTATTCAGTCGAGAAGGACAAGATACAAAATGTCCCCGTGCATATTACACGGGGCCGAACAAGGTGAAATCCAGGTTCAACTTTTATTTCGGACCTTCTCTTGACGGGAAGGCCATTTTTAAAAGCCTCGGTTGTCAAGGCGGAGAGATTATTATAACTTGCTCCAAAGGAGTTGGACGTGTTGAATAATGACATCTCTTCCGCCTCAGACGTACCACGTTATATTGACAACATTTGTAATTCAAATTGTGACACAAATTGATCTTACATCGGAGAATTGGATTCAACATATAAAAATAACTGAAGATGGCCGGAGCTGTCGGTGAAGAACAAATTTTAGATACATCAATGGACGACAAACCGAAATCTCACAATATTTAATACAAATAAAAAAACTACGAAAATGTATAGTATTTATAAAAAAGAAATATGTATGTCACAAGGTGACATATTTTATGTAGACGATATTTCTATGGAATTCCATAAATGTTACTGAAAAGGTAAAAGAATGCTACGTAACATATTTAATATAAAAGTATGGAAACCGTGACAATGTTGAGCATGTAGGCCGCAATCAGAAGTAATAGTCCTGGTCGTTAGTTGAGAATGAAAATTAAATCGTGATCCATGACATTCGTAATAATGGGACATGTATGGCATGGCGGTACCCTGAAGGGGGTCATAGTTAATGAAAAATTGGTATTTCTCAGCCAGAAGGTCGTAAGTCCCTTAAGACTTCATGTCGTTCAAGAAGGGAAAACAATGAACGTATGCTGAACTATCCTGGAGAAGAGATGTTGTAAACGGATATACGATGCTGCTGCAACATAATTTGTACCTGATTGAGGTCGTGAAAGGCCATGGTGACCATGAAAAGTATCTTCGCCCTAATACATTTAATATATCTGGTGGAAACTACCATCCTAATGCCATGCTATTCATGAAAACGCCATAAAATGTAATATCCTAGTTGTCAGCCTCATGAAATACCATAATGTTCATAAAACGTCGTCATTGCACGTATGCGATACTTTTTTGAATGCATGATGTTCACGTACCCCTTAACGTAACATAATTGATGAAGGCGGTAAACAATTGTCAAAATGGGAAATGAAAGATATAGCACAACCAGAAACATTTGCTGGTGGAAACCAATGAAAATCATAGTAGCCGTGAAAAGTGGACATTGACACCAAGACCTGAAATGTTTGACTTAGGCGTCGGGTTCGTCTATTGTAGAACTGTATTGTTAGTGCCATGATAGAACATGGTTTCCTTAAAAAATGGTCAAGCATTTCTAAACCTATCAGATTTGATAAAACAGAACAGTAGAAACCATGAAAACAGGGGGAAAACAATGTCAACCTGAAATGTATTATGTACTTAATAGTACCCAAAAGAGTCATGGTGCTCATGAATATGTCTATTTGATATATGCAGGCATGATATTAGATAAAGATTTTCATGGTAATGTCATAAAAACGTGAGAACCTGAGGTAGTTCTATAATAGACGATGGATGAAAGGTACAAATATTTTTTTCTTTTCTTTCGTTGGATATTTTTCTTTTCGATTGTAAAAACTGTTTTTATACTTCAATAGAAAATTTTGTGTCATAACCTTGATTTATCTGTTCTTGTGTTAAAGCAAAGTTGTATCGATCCTGGCCGGTACCTGTTCTCGTCAAATAGTCCCGGCCCTGAGGCCTTCCTCTGTTATCCCGCTTATCTCAGTCAAGTTGCATCAGGACTGAGTTTATCAACAGTACGTGCGTTAAGGGAAGGCTTATCCCGTGGTAATCTGAAGCAAAGTCGTATCGAAAGTATCTCGTTTTGTTTTTAACCGTCATCTCTGAGCCCTCGTTACTAATAACGGCCTACTTTGCATCGGTATTATTTAAATGTTGGAAAATCACGCTATTTCACCCTTACCTGATGATATCAGTTTCAAATTTAATGCAGCATATTGGCCAGATATTAACAATCAATTAGGCTCCGTTGAGTTTTAAATCGACTGATTGTCACGTTATGCGGTAACCAAGGCAGTATTTTAATTTGCCACATATCCAAGCGAAGGAATTGATGTAATTATTATCAACGTTGACTATGTTGGTATGGGTTTAGTTTATTACCGATTTGTTGGTAGAAGAGAAATCGTGTTTTTGAACTGGATTTACTTAACCAGCACTTTTCCGCCCCTTGTTTCTCCATCCACTATTGACTTTGGCTACATTAATTGTACGGTTTTGGTATCGAACTTGCAAAGCTCCTGTTTCTGACCGTACTGGTCATTTATTGCTTTCAGTCACGCTACGAAAGTTGCAGAAATAAAAAAAATCACCTTCAGTCCTTAAAAAAAAAAATTAGAATTTGGAGGTGTATTTAAACCTTCGTTGTGCAAAGAGGAAGATTAAGTTGAGAAGGATATGCTAATCCCCTTCGCCAAGGGGTTGCCAATCGGGCAAAGATCCAACTTTAATACACAAACTCCTCGACAGTCGAATCAATGAATAAAATTTCTCCTCGTCAAACCGGCCCTTTTAAACTGTAAAGCCTGTTTAACAATGATGTATATTCATACAAGTAGAGTTAATAAAAACAAAAGTTAGTGCTTTAATAAGAAACTTGCATAAACGGGACATACTGAGACGCATATAACTAGCATAACGTTTAATCCTTACTTGACAGCCCTACGAACAATAGAAAACTTATTAAGTCTTTAAGAAACTATTAAAACTGTTATCATTATTAAATCATCGTAAATCCGGAATTTAAACCAAATCGACTTAACATTTTTGATGAAACTGCTCGATTAAAACCCGCCTTAAGATGGCAATGTTTAAAAATTAAGATTAAGTTACATATTTTAATATGTGGGTATATATATTACGCAGGGCGGGCGACCAGGACCCGAGGGGTTAAAAGCTTGGGTAGGCCTGTACCCCATCCCTAAAAGGTCCGGGACCTGGTCGGCACACGAGTCCTGCATAAACCTATTGGACTTATTTACAAACCCCAGGATTGTGGACCATTTTATCCTGGGGAGTGTTTTAGTTACGTCCTCTCCTTCGAAAGTGTCGAATCTTTCCCTGGCATACCTATCGCATTCAGCTAGGTAGTGTCGAGCCGTTTCTTCTTTTGTCTCGCAGAAGCGGCAGAAGGGGTCTGGTAGGGTGCCCAGTGCCCATTATGATGAGGTGTCTTCTCAAGGGGCAATGGCCCGTTAGGATACCTATCAGCCTCCTAATTCTCCTCCTAGAGTTGGTGAGTAACCATTTCGCTTCCTTAGGTTTGATTTCCTTCAGAAACTCCTTCGATTCCTTATCATTATTAAATCATCGTAAATCCGGAATTTAAACAAAATCGACTTAACTTTTTTGATGAAACTGCTCGATTAAAACCCGCCTTAAGATGGCAATGTTTAAAACCTAAAATTAAATTGAACACCTAAGTTACATATTTTAATATGTGTACTTTTAAGTACTTCAATTTCACACTTTATGTAAGTTCGACAGAAAAGCCCTGGATGCAACTAGGCTAGCCTCTAAACAACTCTACCGGAAGATAATTTCCATCTCAAATCCTTCTGCATAAACGGGACCTTAGGCACTAACTTGTAATTTAAACAAGGAGTGTCAGCATAAAAGCAGAATCATTTTCTGTCGTTTTTTCTATAAGAAATAAGTCATGGATATATAGATCTCTAGATAAATATATGTACCATTGTATCCTGTATAGCATCAGTACGTCATATTTCATATTCAGGTTTTTGAAAGTAGAAAATTGATTGAATGTTTTGATTAATTAAATGAAAGAGCTGCAATACCCAGTTCGATGGATAATAGGGTAAATTCATTTTTATCCCTCTAACACTCTACGTCTCGCCATCAGACCTTTTCCAAGCGACAGCCATCTTCTTTGGGAGTAAAACGTTTGGTATATAAGACAGATCTAATACATATAGCGTGATCAAGCTATATATAAGATTATACGTAAGAAAATATTAGCTAATTATTGGGAAAGCGGACAGTATCCCGAGGTGGCCTGGAACCGCGAGAGCCGACCGCGTTTTTCTCGAGAACTCCAGACGCAGCTAAACGAAGCTGACGAAATAATAACAACTGGATGTTTTCGATTGAGAAATGTGGGCCGATTCCGGGGCAACGACCTAGAAAAATCGACTGTCGTGCTGACGAGTGGTCTTATTGCTCAGCCCTCAAGGTTAGCTAATGTCCTGTCTCATCCGAGATGGCACGATGACCCGGAGAGGGCAAGGGCATTTGGGTCACCCGGGAAATGCAACTGTCCCCACCTCCTCCCTGAACGGATTGATACAAAAGAGTAGTGATACAAAAGTAGAAGAGTAAAAGATAGCGAGTGAGTAGAGAGTGGAGAGCAGAACCAGGGAAATACGCGTTGAGTCCGACTAGAGTTCGCGGTTGACCGCAGTCCGAGTCTGCGAGTCGGCAGTTGAAGGAATTCCATGGAAACGGGCAGTAAGTGAAAAGAGAGGCGGTAAGCGGAGTGCTGCCACGGTCGCCCAGAGTAAAGTCCAGAGAGACGCCGAGAGTAACGTCCAGAGAGACGCCGGGAGGAACGTCGAGGGAGACGCCCAGAGTAAAGTCCAGAGAGTCGCCGAGATTAGTCAGATTCCATTGAACCGAAAACATTATAGGTTATTCCCAGCTTTGGGTATATGGAAGAACTAATAATACCAGTCTGAAGTGATGGAATCGAGCTTGTAACGCAATCAACCTGCACACCTTCAAACTCCTACTGTCAAACAACGGCCCGCTTCATTAGGTAAAAACGTTTTAAAAGCAATAACCATCATGGCACATAAAGAGCTAAGGGGTTTCTGAAATCAATGCAATTCGAAGCAACGGCCGGATTGCGTGAGAAGGAAACGTTTGGATAGTGTATGCCCAGCTTCGGATATGAGGGAGTATCTGTACCTATGCTATATTTTTAGAAGGCGCAATGCCAAATTTAACGGGTCTGAGACATAACTAGCGATAATGGTCGGATGAGCTGAAAAAAATCATACAACAATCCTAGGACGTGTGATTTTCGCTGGATGACCGTGACTCCTCATTTGATTGAAACACATATTTCACATATATTATATAAATTCAATATTGTAAAAATGAACGTCATAATCGGTAAATATTCACCGTCGTTTCCAACATATCACGTGGGTAAACATATTTTTCAGATTTGAAAATAAAGTTGTAATTTACGCCAAATCCTTTGCGAGACTTACTGAACAGATTTGTGTTCATAAACTTCATGACACCTCGTTGATGTAACACTGTTGGGATATTTCTAACTGTCGGCGGCCAATGATGGACGAACCTAGTTGGATTCTTGTTTCACTTTTCTCCTTTTCTTCTGCTTTTGAGGCTAAACGTTGATTGTTAACACGTACGAAGGCCTATGCTGAGATCTTCTGATTGATTCTGATTCCCTTCTGTGCGTTTTCTTCCTTGTAAAAGAGCCCGAGATAAAATCCCTGAGATTAGGTCTACAAGGAACACTTTTATCCCCAATTCCGTTGGAGATTTGTTGGGAAAAAAACAATTTATCTTGGTTTTGAACGGTTCTCTTGGCATGATTGTTCATCTCACTTACATAGTTTAAACTTTTTGAAATAAAACCGTCGAATCAATATTGACCTCACCTGATTTACTTGAAAAACCATGACAAAACAAGGGCAGAATTCGTGCAGTTAGAACACTATCAGAAAAGTAGGAAAAAAATACGTTGCGAAATAACTTCCCTTAATTAACTTTTGAAAAAACCGCTTGTAAAAAGGTTTAAAAACGATTTATATTTGAATAATAATAATATAAAGGGGAAGAAAATAACATTCGTTTTCAGTTGATAGCGACCGTGTAGAAGACACCCTCCTGTAACTACCTGTTGTCTTCTCGGCGAGGGGGGGGGCGACGGCGGACCACTTACCCCTCTGTCTACTTCATTCCGAGGGTTGGATGGGGTGGATCCTTTAATTTGATTAGTCGACATTTGACGTGACCCGGCTCCGAGTCACGGTAGGGCACGCGGACGTGACCGGTCGATAGCGCCGTTCGACTTGACCGCTCGCTATATATACTTCGACCGTTTCCCGGCATGTTTTTGAGGCAAAATCACAGTCGAGGAGGTCCACTGCGATCTCGCTAAGTATATAAAATCTATCGTCAGGACTTGAGATGACGCAAAAATAAATCAAAAAGTATTTTCTCTACTTGGTTTCTACGGCTTGCACGGATTTCAACCGCTCAACCGCTAAAATTAAAGTCAATCGAAATTACTGATTTTGGGCGTTGTCTCTTGCGCGACCAATACTAGTTATTCCTTGTTTTAAACGGTTAAAATTTAATTCTTTATATATTTTTAATTTTACATTTATCGTACCACAAAGCAAATTTTCTAGCTGGACACTAAGGTATTACTTTTTTTTGTCTTCCTTTGCAAAACAAACCGAAAATGTTATTTTGCATTATTCAGATATTGTGATATGCGGTCTGGTGTGACATTGATTTTTAGGAAAACAGTTTCTTTATCAAGCCATTTTTTCACATCCTACATGCATTTTCAAAATGTAAACAATGATCTCAAACCTTGAAGGTCTCAATAAAGACGGAAACGTTGGCATGATAAAAAAGTATGTCTAAAACCTACGTCACACCGGACAGCTCCAAATAATCCTTGACTAACAGTCATTAAATACCACACGTTGTTTTGTATGTTGGGGTGCATAAGACCTAGGGTTAAATCAAATGAATTGAACGCTTGTCATTAGGTCGGGCTGTATGCTACCAGTATTTCTTCAACATCTGAAGGAGCAAGGTTTTGATGAAGTTGCTGTTATATACCTGAGCACATCCATTTGGGAAAGCACTTTGTTAGACAATAGCAGGAGGTTACTAGTTTTTTCTCAAAGGAAGGTGGCCGTATTTCTCCTGAGGTAGAATGAGGGGTCATGATCTGGCCTGTGTTGCTTCCTATGTTTTTTGAATAGAGGATAGTGTGGGTAGTTCCTGGGAAGGGATGGTAGTCTGATCGAGCAAGCCCTGATGGCAAAGTTGTTTAATGGATTATAGAATTCCTCCGGAAATTTCGTATCTTTGTACGTCATTTCCCTAAAAGAAGTGAGCTATTGCTTCACAGAGGTAATAATTTGAAGAGTCCAGATAATATAAAAGGTCGTGATGGAAGCTGAACGACAAGTAAGCTAAAAAGTAATTGCTTTGTATGTCGGCAAACGTTAAGTTACTGATTATTTCCAATTGGAACGATACCATTGCTAGCCTGACTAGTACGAAGGGACTAGCTTTGCACTGCATTGTTCTTGAGGTATCTTTTGCATCCTACCTATTTCAGAAAAGGTATGCTGCGAAGAGTGAAAACAGGGGTTATTTTGTGGTTATGGGCAAATCGTGGTAGCCTGAAGGAGGTTAAAGCTGTCAAAAAGATGTTAGATAATATCGATTTTCTAACTTCACTCATATGTCTCCAACTGCTCACATGAGATGGTACATATATGAAAGGTGTGACCTGCAGGGTTCCCAGGAAACCTATTGAATTCCGTATACTGGGGAATATTTATTCACGCGAGGAGGAGGGAGTTTGAAGTACCACGGTTGGGACTGTAAGGTTGGCTTTCGGAAAGTTATTGCTTAGTATGTCGATACTTTTTAAACCGGATATTTTTCCTTTAAAGGTAAGGAGGCCATTTCTCGGAAGAAGGTAGGGTCCATGGTCATTACAGAAGGGTCGAGGCGTGTAAGAGTGTAAGGCCAAGATTGTGCGTTAAAAATACGTGTGCACCATACATATGTGTATTTAATGTATTTTTCACCTGGATATAAATCTGACTTTCTTATAAGACCGACTTATATTGATGATGGCGAATATATAGATTTTGATAGTCGTAAGCCATTATTCTTTTCTGTGCCAGATGCCATATGTGTGTATTATGTAGTATATAAAATTATATATATACAACCTACAAAACCGGCCAAAACGGTTGCTTCCTTTAACTTCCATTTGGTAAGACCAGATGGTCAAGCACGACCGGTTGGCAAGAATTTGATATTTGATGTTTTCTCTGTCTTTAATCTTGAACGCCAACAGAATGAACAGTATTTTTCTGGTCTTAGGTCCAGGCAAGAATGGGGGGGGGCGCGATTGTGTAGGCTTTCGAGACTAAAGACAGAGGAAACATCGAATATCAAGTTCTTGCTACCCGGTCTTGCTCGATAGTGAGAGTATATGTTCTTACCAAATGTAAGTTAAAACAAGTAATCCACCGAAACTAGCCGGACTTAATAATAACGTCTAACGTCCGTACTTAAGCAGTTAAGCTCTTACCGGACAGTCCGATTCTCAAAATGGGAGCTGATGCACCGTCGCCTTAGCGATGATGTAGAAGAGGTTATAACGTCTTACTAAATGTAAGTTAAACGCCAACGCAACGAAGCGTAGAATTTTAGGAGGTGCGAAGGAAGAACTGTGATCCTTATCTGGGTTTTTCGTATAATTATAATGAAGAAACATTTTTACAAAATGAAATACCCATTTATTTACGCCCATTAAAGACACAAATCGATTGCTGAGTGTGAAGATCGAAGACCTTATTAAAATCATTCGGTGTACCTTCGTAATGAGGCGAGTTTGATTGGTGCGGCTTCGAATTTATTCTATCGCCAAAGGACTTTTCCCAGTAAATGTATGACAATCCGAGATCCTCTTAACGGAGTTTGGAAGGGAAGTGATTTTCGAGAAAGAAAGTCTTAACGGCCTCCACCCGACCCCGGGGGCGGCACGAGATGAGTTTCATAAGAAATAATCTATTCACTCTTATTACTCAGAAATGAGAAGAAAAAAAATCCCCCTGCCCCTTGTGTTTTTTTCTCTCACTTTTTAACTTATTTCAGGAGATGAGGGAAAGACGGTTTGCCGGCCTCAGCGCAACGGGAAAAGCCGTAATATTGAATAATAACGATCTTACAATTCAGAACTGAGATTTTTCATTTTTTCGCCTATTTACAAACTAGAAAATAAAATCGGTTAACCGTCGATTATCGACTGAGGGGCGAGGTAGTTCTCACGTCTATCTTACTCTTCGCCGTTGAATAATTACTCACCCCTCGGCTAATTTATATCTCACCTTCCCTATAATAAGAAAAACTTTTACTCCCAGCTGATTTTATTGGGCAATTTTCCTCCCGGGTTTTTAATTGAAGTGAAAATTGGTTGAGGGACAAGAGCGGACGGGTAGAACCTCGCAAAACAAAGAAACCCTTTAATTTTCCCCTATATAAGGGTATTTATAATTTCTCTTCATCACTTAGAATAATATTTATAGATCGTGGCTGTAGATGGTAAAACTCGAATACGATAACAGAACTTCTTTTCCCTGGAAATTGGATAATTTAAAAAAAATATAACCCCCTTTTTTCATGCATCCAATGTATTTTCAACTTAATAAAACTGTAATTTGACTAAGTGATGGATATAACGCTTCTAACGAACTTTCTCCATTGTCAGAATGGTATTAAAGCATCAAGCAATCAACATAGTTGAAGTTTTTTGTAAGAAATTATAAATGAATAACAGTGACCATTGAAAACCTACCTGTTAACGCCAAAATTATTCTTTTTATGAAGCATGCATGAGGCAACGGTTGGATTCAAATCGAACCCATCACTATCAAGCATTACTAATGGCTGGGTTAACCATGGAAAAGGTTTGCCTTACACGGTCCAAGGAAGACAAGAATAATAGTGGTATATAAATGCATACGTAAGCAACATCGATCATTAGAAAGAGGTTATGTGGTCATGGATCAACAGATTAACAGAATCAAACAACGAGACTATACGGGCCCAACAATGAAAATATCACCAAATTCACCCCACAGGAATTACGAGTCCACAAAACAGAACAATAATCAATCAACAAACTCTAGGTAGAGGTTATATGGCCTTACCAAATGTAAGAAAAATGAAGCCAACAAAACTACGCCGGATCAAGATTACAATTTCACAAAATTTTAACTAATTTGTGTTAATGTTGATGTATTAAGGCAAGCATAATATCAAGTTTTACAATCTTGCAAGCATACATTTCTCGCAGTAGTGGGATTATGTGGTCTTAACAAATGAAAGGGAAAGGAAGCACACCAAACTACGAGAACCCAATAATGAAAATCTTATTTAACTATCCCCACGTGAGTTTGGTTTTGAGTTCTTGAAACCAACCGGAAAGAGGTCGTGGGGAACTACTTGTTAAAGGAAGCAAGCTGACAAAACTGTAACAAATAATATTTCATGTTCAATGTGAACAAATCTGAAGGCATTGTTAACTAGGGACCGTTCTAGTAGGCATGGCAAGTACAAGTCCCAGGAAATACCCCAATGACCCCATCAATGCGAATCTCATTAAATGTCGCTAACTTGAATTCTGGTTCAAGTCGGAAGGTGGTGTAAGTTTTTGGCTTCGCGCCAATGCCAGCATGCATGCTCAGGGGGAAGAAGTCTTGTGATCATGCTAAATGAAACTTGAAGAAGTAAACTAACGAAACTGGCTGGAGTAAATATCAAAATATGAGCAAATTTGACTCCGGTGTGGTGACTTTCAAGGATAAATAGCAACAACTTGACGCTTCATGTGAGCATTAGGATGTAAAGGATTAGGCTGTTATTGATTCCATTTTATCCATGGCTTTAAATTCCTAGCAGTTATGTACTGTTGGGATGATACGACCGCAGGACTGCATATTAAAAACGTTTTACAGGTCGTTACGTCAATTTTTAATTACAGCTATCAATCCTTCCGCAATTCTTTGTATATAGTGCAGTAAATCCTATCGGCGAGTCATTATTTTTTCGACAGAGTCGAAACAATAGGCTTAATACCGGCGAAAACACATATAAAACGGTAATTCAAATATCGAAAACCTATTATCGCCGAAGGGTGACTGAAAATGGGCTTCTGTACTATCGGCTTCGGCAAACCCGTTGGGAAAGTGTTTACCTTCTACACAAAGGCTGACCGCATTTCGCGCCGTAGCATATTGGCCCCAGCATCCCTACAAGGACCGAAATCATTGTCAACCTGGGGCGCACAGTGAGGATTATTATACAATCGGAACCATAAAACTTTCACTTATACCAAACGGTTTTGTTCCACGCGGTGAAATTAATGCTTCGGCCTTATCTGTGAATAGGCCCTTTCGTACTATACGCCATAAATATATGAAGTGAAAAGATTAAATGAAATTATTTCCATCAATAACAGAACCGTTATTTACACAAAAAAATCACATTTTAGACAATGAAAACAATACACCCGAATACGTTTTGAAGAATACTGTCAAAAGGGTGAGATAAAACAAGGATAACCCCTGCAATAGAAACCAGAGATCGCCTCTGACTATTAGATCATGGGGTAGAAACCTGTTGCTCCGTGATCATCCTTGTCTGCTTCATTTGCAAAGTTTATTAATATATAGGCAACTTTGTACTGAGAAAAGAATGCCTACTTTTTATACAAGTATGTACGTGAGGAAATTTTTATTTATCTAGAATAATGCACGTAAAAGTACCTCATTTGACAAAACGGTATAAAGCGCAGTAGGTAACCTGAAGCAGGTACCTAAACGGACGGCGATTAAATCAGGGGAATAAAATAAATTTCTCATGTCTGGTTCGTTGTAAAAAGTTTGAAGAAAAAAAACCCAGAAAATTTGTTTGTTGGTATTAATTACATTTCATGCAAATTTTTTCTCTTCTTAACCATCTACACCGGTGCTTAGAGCGATAGAGTCAAGGTGATATGTATTTGCAAGAATTGTCTGCCCTTTGCCGAGGTTCATCAGCAAAGATTGGTGGTTATGATTGGCGCAAGCATTATTTTTTACATGGCTCCACAGGAAAAAAGTCAAGTGGAGTTAAATTGACCGATGTGGCCAACAGATCGAGCCATGAGGTCGATCACCTATCCCGGAAGAGACGGTTCCTGGGTATCCATCAAGGTGGAGAATCTTCCTTTGTCGTTGTTGCAGAGGAACATTATTTAATAGTGTAACTAAAACCTTCCCACAAAAAATGACGAGTCGAGCACCATTGAAATTATTTTCGTAGGGATATGGCCCAATTAAGTTATGTGAACCGCCTGAAAATGGCAAGAGTACGAAATTCTAAGATTTTTCTCTGTCCGCGTTCGAAAATTCGAACTGTTTGCTACGCTTTCAGAGGTTATCAACAGTACTTATGATGTATGGAAGAACTTTTTCTTCCGCCTACGAAATCGATATTTGTGCAAGGAACGCTAGACGCCTGTCATAATTATAATCGTAAAACCCCTGGACAAGATGGAACGATAGAGCTTAATAAGTCCTGAGTAGAATCGGTAATTTTATGTTTTGAAAAACCCTTCCAATATTTCGAAAAGAGGAATTCGAATTTTCGCGAACGGTAAAATATTCAGGACCTCGTCACAATTACGCTGTCAGGTTCTTTTTGCCATACCTCGTCAATCTTGGACGAATTTCAAATCCGAATTAATTGTATTTTACATTTTGAAGGTTAACTGAGCCTGAGGTAGCTTGTACAATTTTTCTCCAAAAAAGGTAAAAATTTGAAACTCGACTAAAAAATATTCACGACGTTTTTCAATAACGCCATTGGTTCAACAGACTTCCCGACATAACACATACCATTCTTCGATTATATTGGAAAAACCTTTTTTCCTGCTTTGGTTTTTTTCGTGTGCGTAATTTGATAAAACGTAAAATATTTACTTAGCCCAATAAATTCATTAGTGATCCCTTAGAAGAAATTTACTAAAGAAGACAAATGTTGGAACCTTGTGGAAACGTCACGAATATCAACTCAAACGCCCTTAAAAATTAATAATAATTGTTAAAAAAAGCTAATAAATAAAGTTAAAAATTAAACACATAAGCACACAAATAAGCGCAATAATTTATTTAACATAGTTTCGACAAATGAGCTAGATTACTTGAAATAAGAATACAAGATTTTTAGGATAGGATGATTGTTTAGTTTTCTAAATGTTTCTAATTAGATTGGTGGACAAGTTCAAATTAAATAAGTAATAAATAAATATTTTTTTCGTTGTGCTTAAAAGTCAACAATACTCAAACGATATATCTGTAAAAAAGTGCAATTTAGGCTGGAAGTCAAGGAGATAAGAGAGTTAAGTCAAATGCGCATAATCCCCGGTTCCAATAAAACGAATTGAATCCCATCCCTCCAGTAAGTCCCCCAAATGATAAGGGGGGTGGGTGGAGAAAAATAATGGACGTCTCCGTTTGAATTGCCCCAATTTGCATCCACAAATCTGCCCTTTAATGTATAGCGGAAGTGTTTCTCCGTCGGAGAGAAAGAAAGGTGCTAAAAAGAGAAAAGAAGAGGAAGAATAAAAAGAAAAAACAAGTTCAGCCTAAGTGCTCCGCACTGTCCTTTCCATTACACGGGCTGAGGTGCGAAGTTGGAATGGGGCCCACAGAATACACTTTTATCTTTCTCTGGAATTTACATTGTGCCCCTTCAACTGTGATGACAACGGTCGGAAACCCGTAATATATTTTCATCCATACAGTCAAAAAATGTTAATAATATTTTAAAAAATATCAAAACAAAGCAGTCGTCATTGCTTCTGAGGAGAGCCTAAAATCGACCCGAAAATAATACGTGCGTATCGTGTTGAAAACCACCCATTGCGTGGCTTAACAGCTCTTCATAATTACTCAGTGGATTTTATTTATTATTAACCCAACCTTTTAGAAATAACAACCTGTGGTAATGATACCAAATATTCGATAGGTGGTCTTTCATCAAGTCTTGATCACCACTGTCAACACCCACCCATTTCGATGACTAGAGGAGAGCAATATAACTAGGATGAATTGTGATAGTAGTTTACCTCTGACTTAAAGCAATCAAAGGTTACTGACTTCCAAGTTATTCAAACATTCCCATTAATAAGAAGAAGCTTCCCAGAAAGCTGATGTGTGTAAGCCATCGCAACTGGACGGACCCAACCAAGAAAATCTAAGTCCATATAACAAGTAATTTTGCCAATAAATAGTGCTTGTTGCATTAAAAATGGAGGTATTTTTTCAGTACCTGGTACATCGTTGAAGTATTCTAATTCATCAGAAACTGCAACTTGCTAACACAGGAGGTTTTGCGGTTTAGCAACGGTAGTTGATGCAGTTAAGCCATCGAAAGTGAACAAACTCAACGTTTAAAATTATTTTGGTTGCTATACTAAGAAAAGCGCATAATGAATAAATCGTGGGGGCACCACTACATTTTTACCAGAGCTTGGAAACACATTCGATCCACTCCCTTTATGATTGGAGAAAGATTGAATGAATAGAAGAATGGACTGAGTGTCGTTGGAATATCACGGAAGGCGTACAGCCTAATACAGCTAACCTTTGTCATCAGATTTATGTTCGGACGCAGTGAAATTAGCGGGTTTAGTACCTAGCCAACAGGTATCTCCTACTAGAAAGTGGTTATGCTATCCTTCCTACAGTTTACTAAAGAACGTTGTTGTGGCCTCTTACAGCTACCACTAGATGCCACTACGATCTGTAGAATGTTCTCGCCCTCCATACTGCAGCCAATCAGAGTAGAGCACGTCCCTATATAAGCAGAGGCACTGCCTCGCTAGATCAGACTCGTCCATGCGACGAAGTCTCAAACTCACTAATGACAACACATCAAGACCCGTGTCCACATATCACCGGATGGATGACAACAGAAGGAACGCCGTTGACGACGACAAGTACTCGCAGCATTAGCCTGATCGCCCCGCCTTCTTAACGGCCCACTTGGCCGCGAACGCTTAACGCTGCTCTCGGCTATAGCTGCTCCCCAGTACTTCGGCCTCTCCAGAGTCAACCGACTCACTGCGATCGGACCTTAGCCAACGGACAACAAATGGTCACAGACCAGCACCAACGGCGCCAATCCCACGGTCCCGGCCTCGATCCGTCGTCACCGCTTCTCTCCAAACATAACACCGGCCCTTTTCAGGGCCACCAACTCCCAGTCACTAAAAACGTTAACTCCTACTAATCCCTTAAAAACACGAAACTACACGAACCCTACATCTAAATTTCACTAGAATGCTCTTCAGCCAGCATAGTCGTTATAAAGAAGGATATGCTAAAATGGTTCACAACCTATGAACAAACTGGAAATTGCATATGTTACCGTACTGACATACAGTACGCAAGTAATGATATGCTTTCTAGAAGGGGTATATAAAAAAGGGTCCGTAGCGTTTCGCATTGTTTAACGTAACCTCGGGTTGAGATCTTACAAATGTGAATATAAATTTCACGCTACCAGGTTAGTCTAAGAGAGGTTATGTGACTCATCCAAATGTGAATCGTTAACAATTAAATCAACGAAACTATACTGACCAAAGAACACCGAAGATCACTTGGAATAGAACAAAAAATTGAAATTGAAAAAAAAAACATTCTGCATAAAGTAAAAGGTTTTTGCCTTCAGGTAAACAATGATATGAAACAGCAGAACTGATTTCTCAAATAAAAACAAAAATGATGGATTTGAGCGTTAGTCAAATGTATTTTCAAAACTAATAAAAACTCAAGAAAACAGAAGAAGTTATAGTGTATCGTTCAAAAGGTTGTTTAAAGGAAGTAAGTGAATGAAACTAACTACACTACAACTATTAAATTATTTAGTATTATAGTGGTTTTTTGTCCCGAATTATTTAGTCGCGAAGGACTCCTCCAGTCCAAGGGCAAGCACGTGGCCGATTACAGTACCTCGTAAAAATAATGCGTTCTAGAAATATATCGTAGGATTTCGCTGCGTCCCACGTGAAATGTGATGTTTCACGCACTTGCCACTAGGCTCACTACAGAAAGAGGTTATGTGATTTGTCCAACGGGCGTCATTAAGAGGAAACCTAATAAATTGTATATAAACAAAAAATTATTTCGCTATGTTCAATAATACGTTCAACAGTGAAACTCATGAAAACTCGAAAGGAAAAATGTCTAATACAAAAATGCATTGAAAATGTGAAAAGATAACGGGACGTATGAAATGGTGTATCTTTCGTTTGTTTTTTGATGAAAGAAATATGAAAGTTTAAGAGGGAATGCTTGTATTTCAAGGACAGAGGAATCGGATTAGGAATTTCAATACCGTGCCCGCACTAAGCTTATTTTTCCGAGGTGCTCAACGGGCAGCATGACAGAAAAACTCCCGAAGTGTATAATAGATGGCACTATATATATAATTTTTTTTAAAGCCGGTCGGTATATTCATTCAGAAGATCTCTCTTAAGGTTAAAGGTCAATGCATTATTACAGATGCTCCGAGGGAACCGGAAAGGCAACATATTTGATTGGATTTCCCCAATGAATGTTTAATCCGATGCGAGATCCGATTTTATGAATTTTTAATATGCACACTCGATGAGACTGCTTTTAACCTTCGTGTACAAAACCAAAAAAGAAGGAGTTGAACTCTTCGGTCGCCCTATAGGAAATGTGAACCACCTTCACAATAGCTGAAACCGTCGGGACTTAACGTGAAATAATGCGAAGGCGTAAAAACCCAGTCGGAGCAAAAAAAGCTTTCGGATAACCCTTATTAATTAGAAAAAGGATTGAAACCTTGAGCCTGCATTTATCCTGGAGATACAAATGTCCATTGGTTAATCACAGGTAGACAATGGGCGCCGAATTAACTGCGACCAGACACAAGCCCGGGCTTAAGTGTCATTCCATTAACTCTAACTTCTTTTTCCGCTTTTTTACCTTTACCCTCCCCTCAACCGACGGATTTTTTCCTCCCCCCCAGCAGATCCAAGGGTAGGAAAAGTCCTAACCCTTTTCCCTCATCCCTCTGGAAAAAACAAGCGACTACGCCAGTACGGACAGTGCACTGGACACGTTTATTGATTAGATAGCATAATTTAAAACTGCTGTTCCTTTCTATTTTCTTTTCTCTTCTTCTTTTTTAATAAACATTCTTCTAATGGAAAAGTGACAACTTACTGACGCCTCCGTTATAGCAACGTGGCTCGGGGTTAGCATAAATTTAAACCCATTAAAAATAGACAAGCTTTGAACTAAAACACGAAAATCCACTATGAAAGAATATAACACCAGCCAAGTTTACTAAAATGAACACATAATAAAAATTCTTATAAAAACCTTCAACGTCTTTCTTAAAAAAGAAAAGTACATGATAATTCCGAAAATCACTTGTTCTTTCTTTTATTAAATTCGGATTAATTACTGTACTTTCTGGAATGGCTGGTTATGAGAAAAACCGATCCATAAAAATATAAAAATATGATCTGTATGTTATCAGTATAAAGTTCCTCTAACATTATTAAACCTCGATGGTTCCCTGGCACGGGTTAAGAACAGTTGTTTAACAACATTCTAAGCACATACAAATGCATTCGTTGAGATAAACTCTTACGAAACAACACAATGACGCCAAAACAAGGATACAATAGCCTAATCAATATTTGCCAGGATAACGTTCCTCCAACATTATTAAACCATCCATGGCTTCTAGACAAATGCCTCATATATGAAGGCGGTACTGTACACATGCTTTCACGACCAAAGTGTACACACGAATGTTCCATATATGGTTGTTGAACAAAATGTTTATACTTTTTTCTTAAATTAAATTACACTTTTTACGAATGATTAATATTTATGAAAGGTTGAGGTCAAGGTTGAAAGTTGAGATAAAAAAAGGCAGGGTCAGGATAGGATTCGATCTTCGGCTAGATACGCCGCTCCTCTACCACTTGAGCTATCGTGATTTCGATCCGCTCGGACACTAATTTCCCATCCCATATCAACCTCAACTCTCGAATTCTCTTTCTTTTTGCCATTTTTTTTCTTTCTTATATCAATACCTTTCATAAATATTAATTAATCGAAAAAAGTTAATTGGTCAATCGGAGCTCGAACTGTTATGGATTAAATTTAACTTATGAGAAAAAAAACAAAACAAAAAAGAGAACCAACGATTTGCTACAATAGTCCCGTACATATTTTTCATAATTACCTTCCTCCAACGTAAAATTAACATATAAAACGTAAAATTAAAAGAATACGTGCCTTGGAGAACATTAAGTACAAGTGTGAAATATGTAAGTTTAGATAATGGCACATGCAATGAAGCAAAACCAAGGCAAGGGTAGTGGCATGTTGATATTGTCGAATCACCCAAATCCGTCGCTTATCGCTGATTTTACTCGTCAAAAGCGTTTTAGCGGACTAATTAATAG
Organism: Cimex hemipterus; assembly: GCA_039619505.1. NCBI lineage: Eukaryota > Metazoa > Arthropoda > Insecta > Hemiptera > Cimicidae > Cimex > Cimex hemipterus. Next base: position 19,281,890 of record CM077110.1, on the reverse strand, counting down.
CACGGTGGGCCTTTGATAAACGGAGGATTCATGATGATGTTAAACAATACGATGAAGCGGTTTTTCAATTTCCAATCACTGTATAATTCTAATTTATTGTACCTTTCTTAAGTAAGTTCACGTCATTGATTGCAATTCTTCTTTCTGGCCTTTCCTGAGTCTCCAGGTTATGTCGTCATTGATTCCTACACCATTGCATAACCTACAAATATGTCTGTACATAACCCTCTTAGACCCAAGGGTTTTACATTGTCTTTGCCAGTTTTGGCGAGGGTGATTTTATCATGCCAATGTTCGTCCGCTTCTTTTGCTCTTGCGGATTCTGGCCCATTCTGAAATGTCTATTTTTGACTTCCCCGTTTCACCCCATAGGGCTGCCGTCCCTATGGGCCTAGACAAGTCCCACCATCAGCACAGGCGTCTAGGGTAACCAATGATGTAGGCAAAATTCCCTAACTTTCCCTTATATATCCTTACCGTTCCCAATTCCTACCAAATCCCCCCTCCACTTAAATGGAGGTTTCCTGAGTTACTGAACGTTCACACCTCGTGTAACGGGTGAAAACAGTAGGAGGGCAGCCCCCGGGAGGGCGATCGGTCTCACCTTAAAAATAATACTGAACCACGGGATGGGGCAATTCAAAGTAGCCCCCAATTGAGGTTGGACTTCATGGTTCACAGTTCATGGTTTGAAAACAACTCGCGTCTGAGCTGGAGTGCGCCAGCCAACCGGAGCCGGAGGTAGAGTGGACCCATATCTACCTCTTTGGGGGGGGGGGGGGTTAAAGGTAGAAATACTGAAATCCACCAACCTCCCGGGGGAGCTTTGGCACCCCTGGGCGTCCGGTGAGGCTAGTAATAGGCAGGGACGGTCGTTAAATAAACCCCTTTATTACATAAAGGGGAAACAGGGAGGAATGTCATCCCAAGTATAGATTCTAGATAGATTGTTTTGCAGATCCTCTTCTGGTCAGTTTGTCTGATTGTTCATTAACAACCTAGAACTACTTTGCACCTGCCACCCAAGATGTCAGGTTGTTTTCCCAGGTTTTGAATGGAACCATTTTAAATGCTTTAGGTTGTAGGCTGCTTCGTAGATGTCTGATCTAGCAGGAAGGTATAGTTTAACTTCTTTTATTATGTTCTATCGGACAATCGTTAATAGCTTGTATTTTAACCTGAAAGCAATTGTGAATCAGCGATGAGTTGGCTCAAATTGGGATTAAACAGAATATACCTATCCTATATTGGAGATAACTGTACATCATATAATTCTATGTACTTGTATGTATTTAAGCGCCAGATATATAAGTCAGTTGACAATAATTTCAACTTGGGGGGAGAAAATGTTAGTTGAGCGTTGTTTTCTTAAAGGGTGAACGATCTTTCCTGAGCCCGTAGCCTAATCACAGTTAACTTTTCTGACAAACAATCCGAGCAAGTGAGCGAAAATCTCAACTGTGAATCCGATGGGAAGGGGTCCCCCCGCCAGGCCAGAGGTGAAAAGAGCCAGGAAATTAAAAGGGAATTAAAACGAAAATTACCCAGGGAGAAAACCTGAAGCGGGGACCCCTTGACAATTGAATTATGCAAAACACCCTCCAGCCGCAGGAAGAGTTTCTTGACTTTTTATTCAATGCAATTATTTCTTATAGAAACTTCCCTAAAGGGGTTGATGGAGGGCTGTGAGATGGCGTTTGAAACTGATTTATTTTTAAATAATAACATCCTCCGCAGCGCGAAAGCACAGCCCCGCATCGGCGAAGCGGTTATGGAAATTTTACTAGGTCTTCGGGCTAATTGGTTGAAACTTAGACCCTTTATAATTTTTCACCCCTGCCAAAAACTTGAAGTCAATCTAGAAAAGGAAGCCGCCCTAATTCCGCCCAGAGCTTCCCAGGATGAAGTGAAAAAAAGTAACTTTAGGAACAAAAGTTAGATTAGAAGCCATCAAATAGCAAGTAGCCTGACAGTGTTTAACAAATTTTATTAGCAAATGGAGAGCTAATTAAATCAATGTCAATAAAGTCTATAAATAATCGCATAAAAAATTAAACTAGTAAAAACGGGAAAAAATCTGAGACAAAAAGCTCTTTACAAAAAGTATCTACCAACATCAGGAGCCACAATGATGCCTATGTTAAATATGCCCCATAAGCAATCAACGGACTGACAACACTTACCGCGATCACATCAATCCTTACGCAAATGGTTAAAAAAAAAGTTATTATTGAATGACATATCTGCCGAGGGCATACCACCTACAATTCGCAGGTACAAATATTCTTCATCACCAGTCAAAAGCAAGGTTCTTTTTACCGACATTAAACTAAGGTCGAGTGGACTAATGACATTCAGCAATTGGGCTTAGAAAGAGAGCAAACGGTCATATTGCTCAGCGGATGCATAACGGAAAAGAAAGAATAACGGAAGGCATAACGAAGGACGATGGCAATATCATATTGCGGCAACTTGACGAACGCCGTTACATCCAAACAAATTTCGAAAGGAATATTGCTAATAATGAGTACTCGTAAAACCAAAGTCCTACTCGGCCCACATTATGGCCAAGTCCAAAATTGAAAGGGAAATTATCTCCATTGCATTATGAACAAGTATTGTCCATTACCGGCCAAAAGTCAGGTTCTTCTTGACCAATATTAGGTCATATATATGTGGCCTCTAGGCCTTTCACCTCAGGCGCATGGCCAATGAGACAAACCGGTATGTTAGACAAACTATGCATAATATCAAATCAGAATCAATAATTAAATCACGGTGTGCACAAAAAAGCACGAAGGCAATACCACGGTATATCGACAAACCTTGAACCTTCCGTGAAACGGCGTTATACCAGGATGAAATTTGGAAAGTGATTGGTACTATTTCTAGCAGGGGTTGGTTATCCATTACGAATGAAAAGCAAAAATGTTTGAAAGTTACACGCCCACCTAATGTTACACCACAATCAACGGCTTGAGAAAAATAACCACGATAAAGCACATATTCGACGTCAATGAACTAACCAGACGATTTAATTCATTAATTGTTCAAAGTTCACGCCTGCCATTGAATGCTTTGTTCATTTACACGATTTTTACTCTGTTTTTCTGAAAATTTTGAGAAAAAACAATGTTTAATCTAAGGTCAGATCATTATTAAGAAAGTGACTTTTGATATTACTGTCTGTTTGGGTGCGACGAGATAATTTGAACACTTATTGTGCTGAAGCAACCATTGGAGGCCTAGGGGGAATTCAATTAAAGAAACAAAGCGGCACCACATTGAAATAATTCACTTAGCTTGTTTGGCAGATGCTGTAAAACAATGAAAACCTAATCGATGCCCATAATCGAATCCTACTCAGAGCAATTAGCCGTCTGCTCTCGTATTTATCGCGAGTCCCACGTGAGTGCCCAGGGAGAAGCATGGGTTCAGACACCATCCCATCGGCATTCCAAAACTATAAATTGCAATTTAAAGGACCCTAGTGGGTTAAATACAAATTATAACTGGGCATAAATCAAGCGATCACGTGAGCTGACTTCGTGTCCGTCACATAAGCGCTCTCGCATTCACTCTCGTTTCGGGTTTCCATTCGAGGCGAGTTTCCTTTTTCCGTTAGTTTTTTTCTCTTTCATTTTTTTCTCATTTTCCTTTTTTAGTTTAACGCCACCGCACGCATACGCGGTCGACCTACGCCCAACGTTCACTATACAACTCGATCAATATATGTTAACCAACCGAAAAGCAGGCCGTCACACGCTAACCCTTAATGAGAACCGGCCAGGGCAATCAGCCTTCTTTTTTCGGCTAATTTCACCTTCTTCCGACACCATTCAAATTGCCATGCCCTGCAGACAAGGGCGATATAAAATGCAAAGAATATTCAGTTAAAAAGCTAATGTTCAGCAGCAGAGCCAGAATAAATGAGATTCTCCTTTTCTTTTCAATATAACCGTTTTTAAAAGCTGTTGAGCGAACTATAACTCCAGTAACACCAGGACAAAGGTTACGTACATTCGTTCGAAAGTATACAATGCTTAAGAAACAAAACAATTGAGCCGAAAGAAGGTTACAATAGGGTGATCTAAAAGTTACAAGATAACCTGCCTCCCATATTATTGAGACCTTCATGGTTTAGAGATAAGGTTACGTATAAACATGAAAACACTCTCTCAAAAGTATATAAGGTTTAAAAAACAAAACAAATCAAGCGAAAAAAATTTACAATAGGCTTAGCATAACCATTATAGTATAACCTTCCTCCAACATTATTGAAACCGCCATAGTTTACAGATAACCACGGCCTGCAGGTAGTAGTAGTAGAAAGGTTAAGTATAAACATAACAACAGAAATTGAAAAGTGAAAAAGTACACAAATGAAGTAAATTCGTTCAAAGAAAGACTATAGAGATAAAACAAGGCTAAAAGTGTAACCAACCTGTTTCAATGTAACCTTCCTCAAACACTATTGAAAATTCCATGGCTTTCAGAAAAAGTCTAGGATGCCAGATAGCCGTATACGTTATGATTTGCCAATATCTACACGTTCTTGTTACTTACGTAGTGCAGGTTTTCAAAACCAAGAAAGTAATAACTACAAGTTAGATCCTACAATGAGGACTGGCTGACAAGGCTATAGAATTGATTGACTACCTGAAGCTGGCGAGTCAGTTATAAAAAGGGAAGAACTATAGAACTACTCTGGCCAGGTGAAGAAGGCCTATATATACCTAACCATCAGGATAACCTTCTTCCAACACTAATGAAACCTTAATAATTTGCAGCCAAAGGATGTTTAAAAATAGAAGAATCTTCATTTAAAAGCACCCTAAGTTACACACTATTAAATAATAGTAATATAAATGTAAATATGAAATAATAGTGTAGGGGGCGTCGATGGCCGCGAGGTTTCGTCTTTGACACGGCGCTCATCACTGTAAGGTCAAGGTCCTGGGTTCGAATCCAGCGGCCCTGCATTCGAACCCGACATACTTACAAATGGGCTTTTTGTCAAAAACACCGGCACCCCGAGTGTTTATATGACCTCTGCTGTTGCGAACCCTCGTAAAAAAAAAAAATAGTATAGAGATAACAGAAAGCATGGTAAAAGTTGTTTTTGCGTGCATGCCACTTAATCCTTGATCAAATTGTATACAAATATTTTTAAATGGGAATATAAGTGTACGATGATTAAATGTAGACAGATATGACTTTAGATACAATAGTGCAATCTTTTCATTTCATTTTTTGTAGTATAACCTTCATCCAACACTAATGAAACCTCCATGGCTTGCAGCCGAAAGGTGAACACAAGTATAAGAATATTCGTTTCATTAAACGTTCTAACAAAACTATACTTTCTTTTATGTAAATTAATACTAAAATAATAGAAATTTAGGACAACACTACGATTGGACAAAGAAAAATTAAAAATGACTACAATATACGGTGAATATGTAACAACGAGAGCTTATTAAACGCCAAGCGAACTTTACATACGTTAGTTACATTACAATTAAATCAAGAAATATTTGAACACGTGGTCTGAAAAAATAGATAGACCAAACAAAAAGTCAAATAGATTTTTATAAACTGTTATCCTCATCTTTCAGTATTTATCATGGTTTTTAACCTCCGGGTCTAAATGGACAAATTTACCCTCTGTGTAATTAAACAGACCAACATTTAGATTTACTAGGGAGAGCGTAGGACGCGACCTTTATAAATCAAATAATAATGTCATGAATGTAGGAGAGAAACTGAGGAGAACTTCCTTTTCCTCCGGCATGGCTCCCTCTCGGCTCTCTTGTCTAATTCATCGCGACATGTGTAATGGCATTATCTCGACGGCCTAAAATAAAACATGCCTAGTTTGAAAGTCGTTTATACAAAAGAGCTTTGTTTTATAAATAATTAATTCAATATCAGTCATATCTAAAAGGCTTTTCATTAATTGTATTAATTTTTCTGTTGTAAAAATTAAAATATAGATTTAATCGCAGAAATCTGGCACTGAATGGCACAAATGATTATGAAGGGAGGGGAGAATCATGAATTGAGGGCTCATTTATCAAGATGCCCATCAGGTCAATTATAAAAATACTTCCTGAATCAATATCTGTTGAAACCGCTGACTTAAAAAAAAAAAAAAAAAAAAAAAAGGAAATATTATTTACATTTTATACAGTTTTCGCCAAACGCTGATTTAGAAAATACCGTTATAGACTACTGGTTGCAATCCTGCTGGTGCCAAACTCATGAGCACGCATACGAAGCACAAAATTGAGCATAAAAAACGATATATTCATTTTAAAAAAAATGTTTGAGAGAATAGATACTGCGTTTAACAAAGCAATCCCTGATAAATGGACATATTGTTGTTAAAAGAATCGATTATTAAAGACCTTTAAAGTTTCTAATATTTTTAAAATTGATATTGCATGTATGTATATATAATATAACGATTATTAAAATGATCGAGCGAACTGATGTTTTTGGGATAAGATAAATTATCATTAATTTATTACTATGTTACGTATCAAGAAGGTCGGTCGGCGCTGCCCTTCTGAACCTGCAGGATCAAAAAGGAAACAGAAGACAGTAAATTTAAAATTAAAGATTTCCCTTTTTTTTTACAATAAACCTTTGGATTAAGAAATAAAAATTTATCTCACTTACAAAAAAAATATAATTATAAATCAAAATTAATTGTCTCGGTTAACGAACAAAAAATTATCTTCTTCCGAACGAGTACTTCTAGAGAATGTCCCGTTATTTTTTTGGCCGATGTCCACGGTACCGCATTCTGCGTAGGACTCACTTCCTCTTCTCTTTCCTTTTTGATCCTGAAGGTCCAGCAGGGCAGCGCCGACCGACCATGTTGATACCTAACTACTATTTAAAATATCGTTATGTATATATATTGATTGATTGATTGATTGAAGGTTTCTAGGGTGTGTATACTGCGCCCTGTAAGAGCTATTGTATACCCCGTTCTCAGCTTAAAGCACATCAGTCAGTCCTATTTCATCAAGAAACTTGATTAGTAGGCCCGGTTTTATTGGTTGAAGCTCTTCTATGGTCACATTGTACATCCCACAACACTTCCTCCTGCCGGCTAATGTCGCTCCGCAGTTTGTTAGCAGATGTGTTGGTGTTTCCTCTGCTTCTTTGCAGAATCTGCACGTGCCATCCTGGATTATTCCCATTTTCTTTAGATGTCCATTTAGTCTACAGTGTCCAGTTAGGAATCCTGTTAGGATTCGCAGTTTATTCCTGCCTCCTTTGACACATTCCGTGATTTCTTTCTTTCCGAAATTGGTTAGAAGATTCTTGGATTGTTTACGTCCAATGAATTCCAGAGTTTCCTTATTTTCTTTTTGTCCTTCTGTCTGAGATAATCGTTAATAGTGTGGATTCCTATTCCACAGAAGGATTCGGGTCCTGTTAGCGGTGTAGCTGCCCCTTCTCTTGCGAGGGTGTCCGCTTTCTCATTGCCTTCTATGTTTAATTTTGTTTTGCTGTTCAGCACCATTCTTGAACTAATGATGTTTGAGTTTAGTGCTTTGACGGCTGCCTGGCTATCTGACATGATAGCTATGTTCTTGTTTTTGTATCCTTTATTTAGTTTAAATTGGACACATCTTTCTATTGCATGAATCTCAGCTTGGAAGATACTAGTGTGTTTTCCCATTGGTTCCGAGTATTTGGTGCCGGGGCCAAATACTCCTGCTCCTGTACCCTCTTGTGTTCTCGACCCATCTGTGTACCAAAGGATGGTGTTTGTAAAGGAGTTAATTTCTTTTCTTTCCCATTATTTTTTGGTGCTCAGATGTATTCGGAATATTTGATTAAATTCAAACATCCTGTTCATGTCATCCCTTGGAGCCATGAGTGATGTTTGATTTTTCCACAGTTTGTTACTATCCCACCATTTCAGTTTTATTCCTGTTCCAGGTTTCTCCCTAATGAGGTTGATTATGGTTTTCTGTGCTGTCCTTTCTACCATGTGATATAGGGGTGTTAGTCCTAATATTTTTTCCATGCTAATTGTAGGACATGTTCTCATTGCTCCCGTTATGCAGATGCATGCAAGTCTCTGTACTTTCGTGAGTTCTTTATGTGTATAAACAATGGAAATTTCACTTAGTGTTCGAAGTTATATACATATATATTTCACATTACATGACTTTGACCACGAAGTGTTGGTTTATACACAGGCTGGTGGAAAGTAAGATATATATATATATATATATATATATATATAT
>CM077110.1:19225300-19259888 GCA_039619505.1 Cimex hemipterus | reverse complement strand
CTTATTTTTATTTTATATTATTGATTTAATTTTAATTACGTTTATATAATTTAATTAATTTATGTGTAGAGATTAGTGACCGTTAACGGATAATTATTCAGATATCGTAAGATGCGGTCTAGTGCGACGCAGGTATCAGAAAAACATTATCTTTATCGTGCCAACGTTTCGATCTTTTATCCAATCAAAATCCAACATATCAAAACATGAAACACTAAAATCTCACTGGCACTCTCAACACGACATGGCACAATTACACAGAAGGCAAACACTTTTGAGTGAGTAGAAATACTTTGATAGAATATAAAATATAATTTTTTCCATAGTAAAAATTCACTTTTCCAAATTTTATATGTATTTTCTAAACGTAAACTATATTTGTAAATCCCAGACCCTGAAGATGATCTCAATAAAAGATCGAAACGTCGGCACGATAAAGAGAATGTTTTTCTGATACCTACATCACGCCAGACCGCATCTCACGATATCTGAATGATAAGGTATTTAATTAAGATCATTTCCTTTAGTCCGTATATGCTTTGAGCGATTGTCAATTAAATTCATTTCAATTTGTTTAAAAAAAAGTGTATTTTATTTTGAGTTTATTAAGGATCAGGAAAAATAGAATTAATTAGTTGTTTTTTTATAAAAAAAAGGGTGTATTTTGTTTTGAGTTTATTAAAGAAAATCAGTAAATATTATTTCGCTTCTAGAAAGAATTTATATTTTATTGAATAATAATACAATATAAAAAATAATTAACTATAAAATTCATTCTTTAAAAATACCTCTGGGGCAAGTAAAACTAACTTGTTGGGCCTGAGCTTTAAAGAAGGAATTTTAAATTACATTTATCCACGGTTAGGTGACATATATATATGTATATGTATATGTATATATATATATATATATATATAAACATGTATAACAAATCCAACACAACCCTGCGTTTTATTTCTTTATTGTACAATAGTTTAATATGCCGGATACTGATGACTAAACATTCAAAATTTAACCAAAACAAAGCAACATAAAGAAGGTGAAATAAAATTAATTTGAAAAATATCAATTCGTATTGCCTTTAAGCACCACGAAATACCTTACAACCAAATTTCAATCGAAAATAAAACATATATATATTTGCTCTTTATTCCAGGTGATAATGTTTGTGCTCTTGTTGTGCGATATTCTACATAAAAATTTATACGTTCTTGAAATTTTATCCAGACACAAATATGAAAACCGTTAGAAAGCGGAACTGTTCGTCTTTCAACTTATGTCAACTAAGTTTAGATGTGCATTCATAACTAAGAAAGATAATGAAATTTAAACGTAAAGGTTTTAATTTCTATATCATGTTTTAATGTATTTGGTGAGGCCAAAGTATTTCCATTATTATCATATTATCATCGAAAAAGGTTTAATCCGTTTTTTACAGCCTCTCCTTGAAACTAAATGTTGCCAAAATAAAATAATCAATTCTAGAAAAATTTATTGACATATTTTGTTGGTGATGTTTTTCTTATCGCAAAATCTCTCCTCGAGGCAAAAGCTCCATAACGTTCGTCCGACGGCGCGTAGTAAACGATATGAAAAATCAACTCACCATGCTGACCGTTGGTGATCACGGCCAGCCAGCAGAAAGCGACCAAACGGAGAGTGCCAAGGATCGTGAGCATCTCTTCCTAGAAGGAAAACAGTTAAGAGAGTTTCGTACCATACCAGATCATACCCTCAGTCGCCGCGCAGGCCCCAGGAGAGACGCTCCGGGGAACTTTTCAAAACGATATGTTTTTGGGGGGAAGGAAAAAAAGGAAAAAGGAGGCCGGGAACTGTCGGGAAGTGTTGAAGATCTCGCCCGAAGACACCTGGAGAATTATTAAGAATTAGTATAAAACATTTTTGTCCTTTTAATTCAAAACCGTACATTTAAAGAGATAATTTATTGAGAAAAAAACACGTAACTTCGTACTTTATGTATAATCCTGGGACTTCGTCATTTATGATCAAACATACAACAAACAGATCAATTCATTCATACATTATGTTCTATCACACCATAACATAAACCAAACAATATAAACTGTCACTAACTTTCACTACACAGTACATTCACGCTAATAAATAAAATGCTCTAAGGAGAGTCTGTTCAAATACATAAAAATTCACTGCTTCCATGATGCAAAGATAAAACTTCAGAATTTAAAAGTATAATAGGCAGTACCAGCAAGAGTAGGCAGATCCGGCTAAATTGAAATGAACACACATTATTAAATTATAAATTGGCATGTTTACTTTTCCCTAGGTTTGTCCAACTCGAGCAATGATTCATTCGAAAAATATATAATTCCTGACAAACTGAACGAGTTTTAAATTTACTTTTTTTTTATAAGGGGTGTAAAGCGTGCGGGAAAGAATCGTTTCAAACGCACAGAACAGAGTGCTGTTTACCATCTAAACACATAAAGAATAGAAAACAAGGTTAAATTGGTATCACGTGATTTGAACCATCATGCCATTATGAGGTATGATCCGCACGCTCGGTGATGATACAACGTTAAGGATTTCTGATTGAGAACAGTCGAATTTTAACCTCTTCTAAAAGATAAAAGGGATGGGATAAAGTTCAACCGAGTAATCTTGAAAGTAAAAGACATACAAAAAGTAAAAATTTTTCAAAAATAAATTTAGGACGTAGAAACGTTTTATCCGTATGATTTATAATTGGCAAAAATTGAAAAAACCTGGACTTAAAGAGTACAAAATTTTTAGAAAAATTTCCTGTGAGAGATGTGAAATATTGCTTCAAAAAATGGTTTTCTACACTTTTCATAGCAGGAAAATATTTTTCACGTTTTCTCGTAGGTTGAGTAGGTTCAGCGAAAAATAGGGGCGACGCTAGTAAATTGACACCCTGTTTTAAGATCATAATTGTCCATTTTCGAAGAAAATAAACCGTTTCGTAATTTCGACATTTTTAACATGAAGATGTCTTACGGCTGGGGGTCAGTACGAAAGTTTAACACGGAAATTGTTACCACGACCGTGCGTCGTTGCACTGTTTACCAATGATACGCGAGAACGAACTGGTGGGCAGGTGGTTTTAAAGTCGTGCCGCGATTGGCGCTTTCAACGCGTGTGACGCGACGCTCATGACGGCTGTGACGCGATGCGACGCGATTGATTCTTATGACGCGACCTGATTGACGCTTATGACGTATCCTTGCTGTGGAACTTTTTATAACCCCTGAAAACCATTTTAATTGCAAATTAACTATTTTTTTATATTTAATCTAACCGATTTTTAATTCATATTATCTCAGTATCTCATACTATGCTATTTTAATTTTAAAATAACCCTTTTAATTTTAAATGTAAAACTTTTAAGTTTCAAACAAATTCATTTTAATTTCAAATTAACTCTATTTATCATCAAACTAACAGATTTTAGTTTAAATTAACTATTTTTACGGTCTAATTAACCGTTTTTAATTTCAAGCTATCCAATTTTAATTTCAGATTTTGTTGACTTGGTTAGTATCCTTGCTGTGGAACTTTTTATAACCCCTGAAAACCATTTTAATTGCAAATTAACTATTTTTTTATATTTAATCTAACCGATTTTTAATTCATATTATCTCAGTATCTCATACTATGCTATTTTAATTTTAAAATAACCCTTTTAATTTTAAATGTAAAACTTTTAAGTTTCAAACAAATTCATTTTAATTTCAAATTAACTCTATTTATCATCGAACTAACAGATTTTAGTTTAAATTAACTATTTTTACGGTTAACCGTTTTTAATTTCACGCTAGCCATTTTTAATTTCAGATTTTGTTGACTTGCTGTGGAACTTTTTATAACCCCTGAAAACCATTTTAATAGCAAATTAACTTTTTTTTTTATATTTAATCTAACCGATTTTTAATTTAAATTATCTCAGTATCTCATACTATGATATTTTAATTTTAAAATAACCCTTTTAATTTTAAATGTAAAACTTTTAAGTTTCGAACAAATTCATTTTAATTTCAACTTAAACCTTTATCTTAAGAAATAAAAATACTAAAGAGATGAAAGATAAAAAATAAAAAAGGAAGGGGAAATGGAAACATTTAAAGTCCAAGATTGAAAAGCAAAAAAAAATCATAATGCTAACTGCATTACTGATGGTAATACAACTGCCTACAACAGCGCATATGTACACATTTAAATAAAACCTCATTCATCCCAGATTTGATTCTATTTTCGTAACGATATTAGCTAGTATTATTTTACTATGATATGTCGAAGCAATATTTTTTTTAGAACGAATTTATGTGTTTAATACAGATTGCTACCTTTTTTTTCGGAAGTCCGAAAACGGTACAACCGTTGATCTTCGTAAATCTATTTTCCGAACTCGATAATTATTTTTAACTGGTGATGTTAACTTTGTGGCTTTGAAATTTGAACTAATACGGATTTCAATATTTTAGGGGGAGGGGGAATTTGACTGGAAAATCTATACATTATGAAAGCAGAGATAAATTAATATAATAGTACAGAGGGAAATTTCTTTCCATGCGAATGCCAGACGAACCTTTCAAAACTATTATTATTATTTTTTGTTCATGCTCCTATTAAGAACATTTCTTTAATCTACTAATTTTCACCGTCTAATTGAGTTATTATTTTATCAACAATGGCGGGAAAATGCATTATCTGAAATACCATTGTACTTTACCAATCCCAAAGCATTCTAAATTGATTCTACAAGGAAAACAATTCTTTAAGTCCAATGAAAAGTACTCCAATCATTTCCTTTTTACGTCTCCTCCTCAACGGACCTTCGAATAATTGTATACTCCCCCAATTAAATTTCTTTCGCAGTAAAATCCCTCAAAATTTTACAACATTTCCTTCCTTAAACTACAAAGACAGTTGCCATTCATATTTTTGCAATGATTCGTCAGAAAGCCTATCAATAAGTTTCTCGTTGGCAGATAGACCGTTTAATTCTACCTTTTTTTCCCCCTCGTGCTTGAACATCTGCGGAAGGGTCAGGGCGTGATCCGAATATATAAAATAGAGCATTAATTTATAACATCGTTAAATTGAAAGTGGGAACACGGGTTTATAAAAATAGAATTTTCCATTTTTATTGTTTCGTTCGTTAGGAGGAGTTAAGGATAAGAATATTAAATTATTTCGTTGAAATATTGAATATACATTTATAGCTTCAACTAGCAATCGTCTCGTTAAAATTTTAGAAAAATTAATTGCTACACGACAAGATTATCACTGTCAAATGTTTAAGTATTTTGTAACAAAATTATAACGTTGCACGTATATTCCACATATAGGGAAATTATTAAAGCCTTTAAACGAAAATCATAGTCGAATGTACGAATAAAATTTAACGGTGATTAGAAGTGCCCATGTAGAGAAGATCGACTGTATACTGGTTACAAAAAGTATCAATCTCTTTTTAATTTTAAACTGTAATATTCAATTTTTCATTTAATAAATTCTTTCGTTATTTTGCATTTAATGTTCTGCCCTTTTCCTAAAAGCCAAGATTTTGTATTCAGGGTTAATTAATTTATTTTTAATTAATTTATTTGAAATCATACAATTAATCTACATCCCCCTAATTGCCGTGAGAATTTTTTTTTATGGCCTTATGAACTCTGCCTATCTAGCCAGATTATCGTAATTATTTATTGCGTATTCGTGAAAAAACGGCCAGTGGCGACGGCGGGAATCGAACTCGCGACCGCGGGGTTTACTAGCCGAGAGTCTCTCACGCTAACCACTCGGCTACCGCGGCCCCCTATTAAAATATATAATCATATATAATACAAATAAGTAATTAAAATGGTAATGATATTCAACGGATCATCTAACAATTGTTTGTCCGTGTTATATGTTTTCTTAACGTACTCCTCGAAAAATAACCAACATACAACTCGAAAGCTCATTAAAAAAGTAGGGTTTTTTGGGGTAAAAGCCGCGGTTTTCACAGAGGTTTTTCCCAGAGTAGCGGTTTGTATCAAATTCTTCACAGAACTATTGCAATACATCATATATAGTTCGCCCCAGCGAAAGTGGACTGATTTAACAGATTGATTGCTGACTTAGACGTACGATCAAATACTGCCCCAAAAGAAACACGTTTCTTTTCATATTAGTATAAACTTTCACCATTCAGCAGGTTTATTTTTTAATGTGTAAGTAACAAATAACGTGTATTGAATCAAGCCTGTATTTCCTTCCCGTTAGCACGCGTACTCATTTGATTTAAGTTTTCATCTTCCTAATATATACAATACATATTTTCAAATAAATAAATAAATTACATGTACATGATTGTGTGTATGTATATATATATATATATATATATATATATATACGAAACCTACACAAAAATAAATACGAATACACACGTGCATATATATATATATATATATATATATATATATATATATATGATACTTACACAAAAACAAATACAAATACACACATGCATATACATGTAATTTATTTATTTATTTGAAAAATAACAGATGGCAATGTGGTAAAGGACAAAAATTTTGTATAGGTTTAATTTTAAAAATGTTCTACGCTTCCCGATGTAGTGAGTTAGAAAACGCATTTTTGTTTAATTCTCCTCCGTTTAGAGTCCAAACTGTACGGTTGTCAGCCCACAGCCGTTGATATCGTATATATTTTTTGACCTTTCATCACGACAAAAATACTAATAATTAATAATTATATAAAGATCGACTTTTATTTTGATTTTACTATATTAAACTTTAATCATGTTCTATTTTATTAGATGCTTTATTTTTAATAGTTGAATATTTATGATTTAAAATCAAACAAATGGACAAAAAGCTTCGAATAATTTTTCAAGCATTTCAGACTCACTCGGCAAGACCAGGAAGTTCAAGATAATCAAAAACATAGAGTGCGCGAGTAATTATTGTTTTCCATACATTTATCCATATATTGTACAATTTTTTAAAATAGATTTTCTCTAGGTTATTTCCTTCCGCACATTGCACAATAATCGCAAGTCCAAGCTGGTATAGACACGCAACGAAGCGATAAAAATAATTTAAGAAAATGTTATCGTTTAAAATCAACTTCCACAAACAATTCATAAAAAAAAAAATTTAAAAATTAACTTTAGTTTTTTGGGACCTTAACACCTAGAAAATAAAAAGTTGGGTTTACAGCAAGAGTTAAGGGGGTTTCGTTACGTAAATTGAGTTCATTTCGGTTCCAATACATAAACAACGCCTACTTCAAATATCACCAAATTTTAAAAACATTAAAACCTTATTAATTATGACCCACTAAAAAATGGTTTAACAGGGTTCATAAAAAATACTAATGAAATTATTTTAAACGTTGACAAACTTTTACCCTCAGAATATTTTTTCGATTTTTTGCTTTGCAACCCCTGAAAATTTCAATTAAATATAGACTAATTATACGAAATACAATGAAGTTTGATCGGTTTCGGAGAAGCTGAGAAACTTGTACTTATTGGCCAAAAACTGGAAGGAAAAAATAGAAACCTCGAGGTTTTGTCAATCCAAGAGTAAATCGACTGACATCTTCTATTCCATCATTTTGACATTGAAATCAAGGCAAAAACCTAGGTTTTCTGTTTTAACCCTAATTTTTGTCTTTCGTCGTGGAATTTATTTTGAAGATTTAGTTGTATGACAAATACGTTCCAAACCGCATACCCAAAGAAGAAAAGGATTGCCTGCGACTAAAAGAAAAAAACGCGTTATTTCACTTCTGAAAATATAGCAAAACCATATCAAACAAAAACAAATAGAATAGTTCTATTTTTTCATTAAACAATAACGTTAATAATAATCGCGACATAGGGGGGGGGGCGTCGGTAGCCGCAAGGTTCCGTCTTTGCCACGGCGCTCATCACTGTAAGGTTGAGGTCCGGGGTTCGAATCCAGCGGCCCCGCATTCGAACCCGACATACTTACAAATGGGCTTTTTTTCAAAAACACCGGCACTTTGAGGGTTTATGTGACCTCTGCTGTTGCGAACCCTCGTAAAAAAAAAAAAAAAAAATAAAAAATTAAAAAAAAATAATAATAAAAAAAACCGCTACATAAGTAGCAGACCGAATCTTACAAAGAAATTTAAAAACGAATAGAAAGAAAAGGAAGTGATGTAGCAAGAAATTACAAATTCACTTTGCACAATTTTTGGCTAATAAATCTGTAGTCATTTATTAATTAAAAATAGCTATTAGTTATTATATTGTTGTATTGATAGCTTTTATTTTTTATGGCATAAAAATGAAATATTTATGCAAAATTTGATTTATCGTACTTTTTTAGTTGGTGTTTGTATGAGAATTATTTCCCGATTTGTCAGGTTTTTCAATTCTGTCAAAATTTGACCGGTATTTTGGTTAAAATTAATTTTCAAACCGCTTTAAATTTAAATTACAAATCAGGAAGTGCTCAGATGGATTTTCATTCAAAATTACGATATTCAAATTTTCTTTTAACCACTTTTCCTGATTGGAAGAGAGGAGATTTTCGCAATTGATACAGAAAGTAGAAAAAAATTAAAATACCCCCCCCGAGATATCAACCCTCAACAAGACTGGTACTGGTCATAACATATCATTTTAGAATCAGAAGTAACAATTCGATGAAGTCGTGACCTGGGATACACAAAAAAGGGAAACCAAGCAAAAACGGAGAACTAGGAGCTAAGAAGAGACAATAAGGCAGAAGGCTGCAGTACCAGGGAAACACAAAATCCCCCCCCTTCCTAGAATCCATGATCATAACAATCCCCGAGGTATGTAGTGAGGCGTTAAAACGAGACAATTCCCATCCAAAACCGTTTTTACCCCGTAGTTTTCAGACATGGTACTTCCAATTGGTTTACGATTTTTCAAGGAATTTTGAAAAAATATTACATGTGTGTATTTAACTATTTTTAATTTCCTCATTACTTTTTTATTTGCGGAAAGGCGACGAAATTCGGCGCCAAAGATGCTAAACCTGAAAGAGAGTTGAGTCTTGCTGGTTTAGCCTACCTACTTGGATTTTGTCCCCTAACTCTATTCTTATCTCTTTAAATGTTTTGGTTTTGTTAAATGATAAATTAAAAACTTACGCTTATCCTCTTCTTGAGATTTAATTCAACTCGAATCGATATGCAATGTACAAGAAAAAATAACACTTTAAACACAAAAAATTGCACAGGCACTGGGTTACTTTTTGTTTAAAAAGAACGTTTTTTTTTATAAACAAAAAATTAAACTTGTTAGTCGTTATATAACGATTGTTTTTCTAAACTAAAAGAGCACTTATTTACAAAAAGAACACAAGGATCCGGCATAATTTCCCGTCCATAACGAGCTCGGCCCTGTTGGGTGTGAGAGGGTGAGAGAAAGAGAGAAAAATTGTACTTTCTCAAAAGAGCTATCGCGTCCTGACGGACCGGGAGGCAGACGCGTACTAGCGGAGGGGGCGGCACGGTGGCAGCCCCCACCAAAGGCTGAAGAGGCGGGGGCAGGTATAAAAGAGAAGAGCACCCGACGCCCATCCAACGACGGCACACTCTCGCCCAAAACCGCCCCCTGGCCGGTCGCAGCCCCAAGGCACGTGAGTTTTTGCGCAATCTTTTTTTTTTTTTATTAATTTATTTTTTTAACAACACAATTTCACTGCCTGTTGAATGCACTTATATAGCACGATTCTAGATTTATTTCAATATTTCTCTACTGCTAAATTAAAAAACTTACACTCTTCTAATTTTTACAAAACAAAAAATAATTATACTGCAAACTACAATTGTAAGATTTCTCAATTCTTTCGTCATGAAATTCTATTTGTACCATAATATTTCCACGTAAAGTGGAAATCTTTTGTTGCCAAAATGCTAAACCTTCAAGACCGAACGATCTAGCAAGTTTAGCCAACAATACGAACAGTTTCCTTCTCTCTTTTTCTTTCTGTTAATTTTAACTAATGCTATAAAAAAAATACAATTTCGTTTATTACAATATCTGGTAAAAAAAAAGTTATCTCTTGAGGATTTTTCTTTTTGCGAACTCATTAAAAATCAATAATAAAAAACATGGATTTGTTATTATAATTATGCCGGAAAAATAATGCTGGAGAAAAGGTCAGTCTTTTTAAAAAAAACACCAATTATTTTATTGTGGGATTTCTCTGCGAGGGCCGCGAAACGTTGAACACGGAATTTGGTCGTTACCGATTGTTTTCCTCCGCTCATCCTCGCTGTGTCCGGCTATCTAAAACTTTTTTCTACCTCAGACATACAGGGTATCACATTAAACATTTTTTTTTTAAATATAACCATATATTTTTGCGAGGTGCTGTTATATTTAGTCGACTTTTTGCCAAATGTATTTTATATTATATAAATAAATAAATAAGAAAGAAGAAGCGAGAACAACAGTTTCATCAAATATATCATTTTCAATTTTATTACTTTTTTCTATCTTCTAACGGGTTTTGAATTTATAATTTAAAAAATAATGATCAAAACTATGTAAATTTTTTCTACTTGTAAAATGTAAATAAAATATCAAATATAAAAATAAATATGCAAGTAATAAAAAATATTGCATACTGATTATAATATACATTTTCAAAAAATAAAATTAAAAACCAGCAGAACTATATGTATGTTGTTAACCATCAGCATTAATGTAAAAAAAAATTTAACTCCTTTTTAAATAAATACTTGATCTACTTAATTTTTAAAGCATTCTTGGATAAACATACTCTTTTACACGACCTATCTAAAGAAAAAATAACAAAAGTTGCTCAGGTTGAACGAAAATATAAAACTGAGCTGGAAAAAGTTTCGTATGTGGTTCTTTTGGTTTACGGTGGAATCAATAGTTATTTATTTTCTAACCATCAAAAGGAGCCGAGGATTTCCGTGAAACGTCCTAGTGCCGTGGATCATTACTTTTTCAATATTTCCCTAACGAAAAATCACTGTTTTTAAAATGCTACGGACCGATTTTGATAATAATTTTTATAATCACTATGCATATGTTTAAGAAAATGTAAAAAATTTGTTTGTTTTTTGTTTTTTACGAGGGCTCGCAACAGCAGTGGTCAAATAAACCCTCAGGGTGCCGGTGTTTTTGAAAAAAAGCTCATTTGTAAGTGTGTCGGGTTCGAATGCAGGGCCGCTGGATTCGAACCCAAGACCTTTCATGGATGGATGTGGATGGATGGAAACCAGGGACTGAGCACTGCAGCTGTACAGCTTATTGTACTATACCCTGGCTCCATTTTTGGGGGAGGGCTCACAACACAAAGTGAACTTGAGCCCCCGTTGTACCAGTGTTCTTCCATCGAAGAAACTCATTTTTGAAGGGGGTTGGGACCAGGTTCAGGGTCACTGAGATCCATTCCCGCCCCTTCCATTGATGAGTGCCGTGTCAATTTCTTTTAATTGCGGCCACCGGTCCCCTTAGGCGTCAGAAAAATTCAATAGGCGACGGGGGGGATCGAACACACGACCGCGGGGGGGTTCTGACGCCTTAGAGCGTCTGACGCCTTAACCACTCGGCTACCGCGGCCCCCGACCTTTATCTTACGATGAGCGCCGTGTCAAAGACTAAACCTTACGATCACCGATATTTAGTTGTTAGTTTATAATAAAAAAAAAATCTAGTTGCAAAAAAAAAATCAACGACAATATTTGGAAATTCCTATGAAATAAAAACTACACACCTTAGTAAAATTTTGTTAACTCAAACTATTCGTCAAACATTCCTCAACGAGTAAACAAAACTAGTCAAATTGATCGAACATTATTTGAAAAAGTGTAGCAATGTGTGGAGAGTTTTCCCGTATGGAAAAGATTGGTCTTTTCTCCCCAACAATAATACAGAGTCCCGTACTTTCTGGATTATTCATCTCCTTTTTTCGCAGCTAAGCTGTCGTTGATGTTCAAAAAGAAAAAAAAATACAAAATATCAACAACAAAAAATCGTTAGAAAATTGCATTTTCTCCTTTGACATTCTCCTTGCTGCTACTATGTGATTCCATATCGATGTATGTCCTGCTCACAATTCATTCGAAGTAAATCTTTCACGAATCACCGAGCTTCTTTTCCTTGACCACCTCGTTCACTTGATATATTCTCATTTGATTTTTTTCCTTAGGGTTATCTTAAAAATCGATTTGTTTTCACATTTCCTATAAGTCGCATGAATTATGATAAAAGACCCATGAAGTATGTGGTGAAATTGGCGGGGAGTCAATTCAGTCCTTTAATGGAATCATGAATAAAACGAGGATGGATGTGAGTCTGTGAGAAAGAAAAACAGTTTTTTTAAGCCTGGCTGAGAAAGAAGACTCGCAAAAGCCAAAACGACCGAAATTCTGTACTGTTATTCTAAAATAATAGTATCCCTTAAGGGACTCCGATAAAATGAAACGCATTTTTCATAAAAGAAACGACTTACGTTAACAGGATGCAGCAAAAACAATTGTGTCGTACTTACAATAAAGTTGATTGTGATACCCTGCATAACTGAGTTAGGATTTAAAAAAAATTGAAAATACATATTTTACACACAAAAAATTCACCAACTAACTGGGTTGTTCGCTACGCGGTACAAAAATGTTTTAGGTTAGATCGTAAATGGAGTAGAATTTGCAAAAACGGTTTTTCTAATTCATTCCTTCAGGAAGTGTCAATATTATTTTTACAATTATTCAGAAAAAAATTAACTTTTTTAAGCGTTTTTCATCGAAATTTAGGTCATTTTAAAAATACGTTAATTGTTTAAAAAATGGGTCATCTAATGAATCTTTTCTGCTCACCTGATAGCTGTCTCGCTGGCACGACTGAAAAAGTTAAATAGTGGAAAATATTTGACGAAATACTTCAAAAATTTACTGCTGTGATATTTCCTAATTTCTCAAAAGATGCGTATTCAATAAGGTTTGGAATCTTCAGAGAAGTATTATAAACCAAAAACTAAAATCTTAGTCTTTGAACGAAAAAAAAAAAAAACGAACTCGCATTGACGAAAAAAAATATCGCATGAAAATCGGACGACCACAGGGCAAAGTGAAATGAAAAGCCTAAAAGAATGATAATAACTCAACGATTTTGAAGATCACGGATTTTTTATTTGTGGTTCGTGTCGACTGAATTTTTGGCGCTTTAAATTGAAGAATCGACATGTTTCATCATCAGTTAAAAACAAAAATATGTTAAATATAAAAAAAGCCGATCAAAATGACCCTTAGTAACTAAATGGTTAGGCTGTAAAATGACCTTAGCCGGTAAAATGCCCTCAAAAATTCATAATAATAACTAAATGCCAACTATTTTATTTTAGTATAATTGTATAATTAGAACAGAAATATTACAAGGCGACGTCGTTTCCGCTACGGAACAGGCGTAGGCACATCGCCCATCACTGTAAGGTGAAGGTCCCGGGTTCAAATCCATTGGCCCTGCATTCGAGCCCGACATACTTTTACATGTATATATATACATATATACATGTATGTATGTATGTCAAAATCAACCTTTTTTTTGGGCAATTTTGTAGATCTCATACAGTATTCGCCTTTTAAGAGCGCCTAAGATTTTTCTGTACTCTTTCTTTTTTTTTGCAACTAGAACATAAAACGTAGTAAAGGCATAAACTGTCACTAGAATTTTTTGAGGCAATTTTTTTTCTGTCGGTGTTTTTCTTTCTTTCTTTTTTCTCTCACTCTCCCACTCGTTCACTTTCTTTTTAGCACTCCCTTTACATTTCATTCACTCACGCACATTCATTCTTTTACCTCTGTTTATCACTCGTTCTCTCTTTTTCATTCTTTCTCTCTAACACTCTCTCCCTCAAATTGGTCGGTGTTCACGTCAAGAGTAAGAAAGATCCAAGAGATCTGACTTAGTGTTATTAAATACAACGATCCATCAGTTAATCAATAAATCTCTCTGCCACGCTGTCTTCCTCCCTGTCTCTCTTCTGTATCTTCTATGTGGCCAGTTAATGCTATGCAAGGATTTTGACCCATGTGTTGTTTTTCTTTTTTCATCATGTTTGCATTCTTGTATTTCCTCTCTCTAGCATTTGACGTTTGAAAATGCGGTGAGAAAAACGTTACCGTAATAACACAGTCAATTAGACAGTGGAACACGAAGCCATTCAGCTCCCTGAGTAAACTGGAGGAAGGTAGGATGAACCAGTGATGGTCGCTATCATTCAGTGGTTACAATCCTAGTAACCTCTGCCACTTTCGAGATCTTAGGGACATGTCTACTATTGATTTAAGTACATTTGCCAAATACATTGCAAAGACTTTGTCTCTGTTATGTTAACCATAATACTTTCGTCCCATGATACATTTCTTTGTTACAAGTAAAAGTACAGACCAATCGTTAAAATTACCTTAAACAATAAAATCATAATTAATATAACAATATACAAAAAAAAAGTTAACATTTTATTTTCTTAAATTTGGACATAAAATAATAATAAATCTCCAGTTGTCTTGTAAACTCTGCGATGTAAGGAAATGGAAACTATAGGTCATAGGCGGTGCTTATAAATTGCCAGCGACATGAGGGTAATTATAGAATTATGTAAAACACAAATTAAACTAATAAAATAGATAAAATACCTTGCGAGTAGGTTTTCTTCGTCAGCAACCTGCAACAGAAACAAAAATAAATTATTACAAAACAATGTTCAAAATTTATTTGAATTTTTATTTTTAACGCTAGATTTGTTCTATCTGATCGTGTCGCATCAGATTTCATTATACGAGGGTTTCTAAGGCATACTTTTTTTGTGAAGGGTTGGAACATGACCGCTGTTCTCTGGATTTGGGACCAGACTACTGAAAAAAGTGCTTATGCGTAATCTTGTGAAATTTAAAATATAAAAACACTCCGTCTTTAACTGAAATGGTAAAAGGAAGGACATTGTTTTTTACCCATCCACCTCCCCGCCGTACCGGAGGAAGACCCCGTACCGTCGGCGAAACGACGGACCATAGGATTCTTCAGCCTGTGTGCCAGCCAACAGGGACTCTCGCCTTGTAACAATAGAACAGAAGACGAGACGACTTCTGACTGGTGAATACAGGCCGATTTGCAGAAGGCGGTATATTTAACATGGATATGTTTGTGTCATCAATACGCGTTATAGTTGAGTAAACAAGAGTTGGGGAGTTAGATCAGGTTAGGCGAGAGAGGTACAGGTTATGTTTAAGGTCAAGTTAGGAAGACACAGCATTACAGCAAAAGTAGGTTAGAGGGTATATCGAGCACTTTAATAAGAAATTTCCGACATTTTGTGTTTCCAGAAGTTTACAGGCTATTTCTAGTATTATTATTATAACAACTTTTAATAAAAATTTTAATTTCTTTCAACTATTCAATCTGTTCAGCCATTTTGAGCCAAGTTTTTGCTTTCATTAAGGTAGAGAGGATTGATATATATTTAGAATCTACGAGTTATAATTAGAGTTTGAACTACTATTAACATCAAAAGAAAACTTGAAATATGGCAAATGGAGGGAAAAAGGTGAGGTTGAGAGGAGGAATTGATATCCGAGTGGATCGAGGTCAAGATAGCTCCGGTGGTAGAGCAGCGGCGTATCTAGCCGAAGGTCCTGGGTTCGAATCCCTCTCGTGCCATTAACTTTTTAAACTTAACTGAAAACCTTAATTAATTGAAACAAATTAATTTTTCTGACGGTTGTCAAAACGCTGAATTTGGACAAAATAAATGGAGTTATACATTTTAAGCGCAACAACCGGGCACTCCTGTAACGAATCTGTACCAAAAATATCAATTTTCAAAATATCAGTAATCACTCTCAACTAAAAACCGTCATTAATTGTGATCAAAAGAAAACGTTTGATTCCTAAGTCTTACAGAAAAAGCATCCTCTACTTTAAACACCACTGTACCACTCGTAATACAGAATACACGGTCATGTCCAACAAGAAGAAAGACATCCGCAAGCCTGGGACTTAGAACAGTGCAAAGGAAAAAATTGAATTTTCGTATCGTAAAAGAGCCGGGAGGTTTAACTAGGTGCTACAAGTTTCAAAGGTTTTGTAGAAGAATAAGATAATATAAAGATGTTTGGGGCGGGATAGGCAATTTTCTCGTTAGTGATGATTTCGTCGGGGGTGGGGGGCGTGATGAGCCGGGTGCAAATTGCTTCGGTTAGGTTAGGCACGGATGTACGGGAGAGGTTAAAACAGCATAGGTAGGGTTAAGGTACGTTCGATTAAGTTAGGTTGCAGATAAGGTTAGGAATGTTTTAGGTTAGCTAGGGTTATAGTAAAAAGGTGTTGGACTTCGAATCAGGATCAAATATTGAGACGGTATTAATAAACAGAATAGTAATAAACCATTGAAACGAAACCATGAGTAATCATATAAGGTTAGATAGAGAATTTAGATATGGAAGTATTACAATCATAATTAGATTATTTATCCAAAATTCAATGTTTTTAGAAGAAAATGTGCGGATGCAAAGGGTGAATTTTATGATCTATTTTATCTAGTGTTATATCTAAATATTTTATAGACCACTCAGATCCATACCGCGGTTTTGATAGTACTGGTTTATCATCTTTCAGGCGAATCCTAAGAATAACGTAGTAGGAAAGCGTGGAAGAAGCGAAAACTAAGATTTAACAAGAGGCAACATGACCGTGATTTTTATACACTCATCTATCCATCCCAACACTGAATAGGGTAAAATATCTGTTCTATATGTTTATACGACCTTTACACAAATAATGTTGCTTACTGTGTGCTTTCTGCAATTGCGAAGCTATCTTGCCGTTCAGAAAGAAGATGTAAACCCGTTTTAAGCTTCATCCTTAAACGTTCGACATCATACAACTGCTGCATACAACAAGTGGTTAAACGTTGTAGAAAACTAAACCTCAACTTGACACTGTAGGCCTTCGTTTTTCACCTCTTTGGGCATCTTATAAAAATGAAGACAGGGGTTTCCAGACAATGCAGGATTTGTGATTGGATTCTGGCACAGCCCAGTTCATTTTACGAGCAAAAACGTTCCGCTTCAACAAAAGTATTTCCAAAGAAGGAGGTTATATTGAAAAATAATGTACTGGTAAAAAATCTCGTTTATAGTTGATTTATCAAAGTATTGATTTTTTTTTTTATCTTCCACTCTTTACAAACAAAATACATATATTGTACTTAATTTCTCTAAAAGCCAAGGTAAACGGAAAGAAAGCGGTTTAAGTGATTGTTTTTGTTCAAATAGAAATCAATCAATTATTAAATCGTTTGAAACGTTAGACCGGATTTTCGTTGTAGACAACACAGATAAATTTTTCCCTTTCGTTAATATTCATTAATAAATTCTGTTATAATACTGCTACTTTCTTATTTATAGGGAAAATATTATATTTTTCGAGGGTCGGTGTACTTTTTTGGTGGAAATCTATCACCAAAGGTCAAAGAAGTTTTTATTTCCAATAAATCAGCTGGAACTAAAGGCTTCAATGATATTCATCAACCTGTGAAATTGTTATATAAACAAGATATCTTTAGAAAGTATTTAAATATTGATGGCAACGAGATTTTAGTTAAGCACATAAACATGATCTCAAATCCACTTTGTAATATTTTTCGTACTTTCCAAAAGCTGATTAATTTAAAATAGCATTTGTTACATACTGCTTGTACAATATTGGATAAACGGAATTGAAACGTACCCCCGCCCTCTGCATAAATAACTCGTGGTCATATTTAATTCGCCCTTTGTGTCCTATAAATAACAATTTACAGGGGTGCCCGGCCGGTTTCCCAAGTTTCAACTCCGCGGGCTTCGAAAGGGGTTGGTGAAAAAAAAAAACTGCTGTAAATCAACGCTATTAAGCCATAAATACTATAAACTATGGAGGCATATGGCTATCACCTTATGAAGCATTGGTGAACATTATGTCAAACATTATTGGTGTCGTGAATGGATTCTGTTATAGTTGAGTAAGGAGTGCACAGGAGGGAACACGTTTTTTGAATTTCTACTTTTTCATGAGAAAATTGTTAAAACAATGAAACCTTTTCTTTTTTGGCGTAATTTATATTTTAATTCCTAATTAATCATACTTACAGTGGCTGCGATATGGGATGGTTTGGAAATACCCTTAAAGCAAAGTCCATCGTATATAGAACGAAAGAAAATGGCTAATGAAGATAACTTTTTGGTTTCTGAGTAAAAAAATCTGCCGACAAGCCGACCGCTGAAAGTTCGCTGATTTACCTCTTACCATGTTTCTGGCTTTCTTTTATGATAGTGCATCCGTTTACAACGAAAGCAATAAATCCTTATCGGACGGAGAGTGGAGGTGGCAGGTTTCCAGCCACTGCAAATGTCCAATTTACATCCTTCTAGTCTCCGTTTATAGCGAGCCCAGTAGAGCCTCTACCAAGCTGGACAGAGATGGCAGATTGCCACAATACACTTTTCTGGCCCGTTTATAACGAAGTCAATACATTGAAACGGACGCACCCACTGATCATGGCAGCTTTACGCCTTACTAACTTCTGGGTTCCGTTTGTACGGGCGCTATACATCCTCCATCACTGCAGTGGTCATGGCTATTGAGATGGCTGATTTACTTTCTGGCCTTCGCTTTGAACAAGAGCAGTGTGCTCATCAAAGATATCAACAATCAAAATAGTTTATTTCCATCTTGCTATCATTCTGGCCAACGTTTAATAAACGGGAATACTGAATACAACTTACTAACAACTTGCCATCGGTCATACCAGCACTATGGCATTAGAAGGATCCACACGAAAATAATTTATTTAGTTTCTCTTCAACATATAAATCACACTTACAAAGTAAAATATAAACAAATATATAGATCATATAAGCGAAATATTGTCATAGACACCAGTAGATTCGGTAGATAATCTTATGTTTATATGTATTATTAATACATTTAAAAACCATCCTCCCTAAATATAGCGTCATTTACTTAAGGATGATCGATTACGAATATACATATAAAAATTGGAGTATAAATGAAATTCCATCTTCAATGTTTGGTCTGGTTTAAGGTACAATTTCCCTTCCGTATATGGCCTAACCATCTAAGTGACTTCGGTCGGACAAGTCTTCCAAAAATCTCGAAAGTTATATT
The DNA here is from genome assembly GCA_039619505.1 of Cimex hemipterus. Taxonomy (NCBI): domain Eukaryota; kingdom Metazoa; phylum Arthropoda; class Insecta; order Hemiptera; family Cimicidae; genus Cimex; species Cimex hemipterus. The sequence continues at coordinate 19,240,678 of CM077110.1, read as the reverse complement.
GTTTTAATAATTTTCTCCTGGTTATAAAAGCACGATAAAAAATCAAATCAACAGTGAAAATGCCCATTTACACCATTCTATGTTGACCTTCGTTTATAATAGTCATATGAACAATTTAAAATTAGACGAAACAAACAAACGAATACAGGAAAAATATGAGTCGACAAAATTTGTTTCCATGATATTGCAGACCATAACAAGAAATGCTCCAACTTAAATACATTGCTCGTATCGTTCATACTTGTCTACACTAGGAAACGTTAATCATGACCGAAGCCCGTTTCGAAGTTTCATCACCACGTCGGTCCCGAAAAGTAAAAACTACTGTAAATCAGAGACCGGTTATTAAACCATAAACATCCGGGGACCTACACGGCAATATAGACAGAGCTGAACAGCCACTTTCACAACGAATTTATGAAAAGTTGAAAAGATGGACTTGGCGGAAAGAAGTCACGGTGGAGGGGAGCTTGCGGCTTGCGGCCCAACGGAGTGGGCGGGGGCTTTAATAAGGAAGGCCACAATATAGCAACTGTGGAAGTGGAAGAGGTAAGCAGGGGCTCTGGACCTTTAATAAATGAGGCCACACAAAGTTTGGTTATGAAAGGTAATCCTACAGATATATCACCTCGGCCCCCTGCCGCCCCTGCCATCAAGAATCCGCGGGGCTACCCAATAACACTGCCCCTCGGAAAACTAAACCTGTTTACTCTTATTACGGATCGCTTTAACCTTTAACCCCGGCGTTTTAATAACCCAAAACAATAAAGCCTTCGACGACCTCTCGAAATCATTTTATTTTTGAAAACAGCTTGTTCAGCTTTGAAGTTCTGAATAAAATGCCGAAATATGCTACAACCAACAAGACAAACATTCCACTAGATCGATACACGCTTGTTGTATGCCCTACGTATGCATTGCTTGTCGAATTTAACACGCAGATATTTATATTGTCCAACTTGTTTTTAAAAAAGTTCTGGTGATATCCAAATTCCAATATGGTGAAATTTTCAATATGGAGATCGTTAGTGATTCAAAATGACCCGTTTCACCTTTTAAAACAGTCTGCTTTGTTCGTCACAGTGAAAACCAGTACCCGATAATGGATAAAATTCACTTTGGAGGAAGAGTTCCCTGTTCGAATACGGCTTCTTGAATTATTTACACCAACTTTCGCAGGTAATGCGAAAACTCACTTAATGGAATACGCGACTGAAAGGTCGATTCCTCAAGATTGACGAAATCATGCCTTTAACAGCCTCAGTTTTTGGACGATAATCCGCCATTTGAAAGCATGACTCAAAAATGCTTTACTTGCTCTACAGAACAGCTGAACCATTAATTGCAAGAACAACTCGTCCACCAGAAAAGAATGATAAGATAGTAGATCTAATCCCACAACACTCGATGTATATAAAATTCTCGACATTTTAATACAACCATTTTTTTTTAACTTAATGGCCTCATTAACATTGCATAGCTAGCCAGATCCTCCATAATTATTTATTATTGCGTGTTTGTTTTTGGGGGGAGAGGTATCGCGAAAAAAGAGCCAGAGGCGACGGCGGGAATCGAACCCGCAACCGAGGGGTATACTAGCCGAGAGTCTCTCACGCTAACCACTCGGCTACCGCTTTAGCTTATCACCATTCTCTATCACCTTTCTCCCCAAAAGAAGTCTAGCAGGCCATCCTAAACCTTCCCAAAAAGTCCAGGTTATGACCTAATCACTCCCACCATCCTATCCCAACTCCCTAAAACGCCATGATCTTTACACCCTACCTATTCAACGCAGTCCTACGTAGAACCGATTTCCCTACCTGTGGAAATTTTCTTCCATCAGGATGCTCCCACCCAAAACGGAAGAAACCAAATCACCTTCCTAACTCCTACCGACCCATCAGTCTTTTGCCCATTATTGGCAAAATACGGAAAAAGCTCCTTCTGAACCGCTTGTTCAAGGAAATTCCTAAAAATACAATTCCCCATCACCAATTCGGCTTTCGGATTTGCCACTCAACTGTACAACAAGCACATCGCATAATCGACGTTATTTCCACATCCCTTGAGCTAAAGCATTATTGCCCGGGTGTGTTCTTGGACATACACCAAGCTTTTGACCGAGTATGGCACCCAGGGCTGCTGTGGAAGCTCAAGAACATCCTACCAGCAACCTATTACCTTATCCCAAAATCCTATCTTAACGATCGTTACTTCCAAGTATCTCACAAAAATTCATTGTCAACTAACCATCTTATTCTTGCAGGTGTCCCACAGGGCAGCGTGCTCGCTCCTTTCCTATATTCAATTTATACATCCGACCTACCTACGCAACCAAACACTATTACCTTCACCTTTGCCTATGATACCGCAATCCTTTCTCATGATAAAGATCCTGTCACTGCTTCGCGTAATCTTCAAAATCACCTAAACGCCCTAGAATCCTGGCTCCGTCGGTGGAGAATCAAGATCAACGAACATAATATTTACATTAAACAAGAAAACACTCCCACCAGTATACCTCAACAACATTCCCATCCCTATTGCGAACCATGTACGATACATCGGACTCTACCTAGACAAACGACTGACGTGGAACCTCCATACACGACTTAAAAGCACAGACTGTAATATACGATTTTTCATGCTTAAACGGCTAATGGACAGACGATCAAAACTCTCATTAACAAACAAAAGAAAACTTTACATTGCCCTCCTGGCCCCCATTTGGACATACGGACTTGAACTTTATGGTACTGGTAAGCGTTCCAACCTCAATCGAATCCAATCCCTTCAATCTAAAATCCTCCGAACAATAGTACAAGCCGCTTTCTATGCATCCAATCACACCATCCATACTGTCTTATACGTCCCTTTTGTTACCGGGCTAGCCCAACATCGCTACAAAACGTTCCACTCAACTACTCCATCATCCGAACCCTTTCGTCAAAAACCTGTCATCCACCACATTACCTAATAATCCCAACAGAAGACTGAAGCGTCGGTGGCCCCGCGACAACCTTAGCGATTGACATCGACGAAGGATGCATCTCAATCATCGTATGAAGTACTAACGGCTACCATCACTGGATGGTAATTTTTCAAGCATTCACGCCACCTTTAATAAGTTAACATGTAAATACGACACATGTTTTACTTGTTGCATCGAAGAATGCAGTTGTAAAAAACAAATAAAACGTTTAATTTACGATGCGTATGGATTGCGAATCGATTTTTTGACACAACCTTTATTGCAATTATCACATTTTATCACACCTTTAAACGTTGACAGATATATTTTCGTGACATTAGATGTCGATAACTATCGATATTTTAGCGCAACCTAATGATGTAAACATCGATATTTCCCGCCGCCATTAATGTGAACAAATATACATTTTTTTTTTAATGAGAGTATCAACTAGTAGAATTATCAATATTTACCCACAATACGCGTTACAAATATCGATTTTATAACAGCCATCGATTTAAATAAATATCGATATTTTTTCACTCTCTATGATTGCACTTGAGACGATATTTTCAACCAAACTTCTACAAATATATATATAAGTATTGATAATTTTTCAAAACACTTGGTTTGGCTAGGTGTGTATAACAACGTTCCATACATAAAAACATCGATATTTGATCAACTATCGATATGTGAAAGTATCAATATTTTGTTATCAATATTTTATTAAGTTTGCAAACTATGAGTTTAATTCTTTTTTCTCACAAACTTCGATACTTAATCACAAACTATAGATTGTATAGGTATCGATTATTTATCACGACTTACAATATGCATAAAGATCGATATTTTGTCATTTGCTATAAAATCGTATTTGCGCCGATATCAACCTTTTGGGTTTGCACATACCACATTTATCAGAGCACAAAAAGTTTTTAGATATTGATATTGCATGTCAAACCTCTACTTAAATAAGAATCTATCGATAAGAAACAACATCCTTCGATGACTATGAATATCGATATTCGTCAAATGTTAATTGATTGATTCTTCACAGAATTATTGTTAATTTTTGATTTTTCGCAACTTTAGAAAGTATAAAGATCAAATTTTTCGTGGCCATCATCGATTCGTGTATCTATCGATATTTTATCAGAACCGTTCATTTGTATAAATATGGACATTTCGTATCATCTATCCGTGTTTATAATTTTACATATTTTCTTGTTGATATTATCACCGGTTGATAAGACCCAAGGTTAGAATTTTGTCTTTTCGCTTCCAAAGAGTTTCTATTCCCATTGGGTTAGCGTAATTTCAGTACTTCCGAACAACAATTTGCTCTATCCACTTATCACTACTTCTTACCCGTTACAGCAGTAATTACTGAGAAATTCGTCAGCACGTTTCTTGAGCTGAATCAATTTTCATGAAGTTAGATGGCTCGATGAATGAACTAAGCCAGTATTTCAACATTTTCACAATCCAATATAGTTGTGCAGTGCATTTCAAAATAGATTCATATCGCAATTTTCGTCGATGATCGTTTACCAATGGGGTAAATTTTACCCGGGATTTTCCTCAGGCCCACCAGGATAATTTAAGGGCATTGGGTTATGATGGGCAATATTAAAAACAGGATTCAGTTCACGTACGCGGGGAAAAATCACGTTTAGACATCCTTCTTAAAATGTACCTTTGCGGCATGTCAACCCGGGCCGATTTTCGATAACGATCTCAATTGATCGTTTTTATTAAATATTTACGTTTTGAGCTATCAACTTTTTAGAATTAAGAGTTGTCTTTTTATGCCTTACTGTGGAACTCTTAACTTCAAAAATTGGTATGGAGTTACAAAAATGATCCACCGAAATTATGTAAATGCCATAAGTTATGCATACAAAACTTATTCTGTTGGTTTGTAGATTGTACTGGTTTCACTTTTACACGTATGTTGTTTATAAGAGCCATTTCTCGTTCCTTGTGTGTGAAGACCGGCATTTCAGGCTGATAGACAGCCCCCCCCCCAGGCACGATGATTAATGACCATCAACTGCCGTACGGGTCGACTTTTGAATTGAGCTTTAGGAGGATGAGGTCATGAAACGGTCATCATAAACGGTGCCCTGCCACCCGGTGATTACCCTGTCACATACCCCGTGACTGGACGACCGCCTGTTTTATTTTCTCGAGGCCCAACATGGTAGATATACGGCCTAATGTCCTCTAATGTCCCAAGAGGGCCCTATCTCCCCACCGAATAAAAATACCCCTAAACAGGCCCTAACTCCTCTTGCAAAATAAAAGCACAAACTCAACTGACGGAGGGGGGAGAGGAGGCGACCCATTTTTGTCAGGTTTAATGGCGCAAGTCTCCACAAATCTCTTTTTACAGGATTAAAAGAGGACAGACGCTTTGCCAGATATGTCCCTTAAACATTTCCGAGTCGTTTTACAGTTTGAATATGTTACGATAATTAGTTATGGTAATTTTGAAAAGAAAGTTTCATATCAACTGTCGATATTTCATGAAGAGCACATTATTTATCAAAATCTCTAGATATCCCATTATGAGACATTGCTGTATCATACAATCACTTCGAGTATAAGCATTGATAATTAATTATATAGATATTTTAGCAAAGTCAAAATACATAAACTCAAGAAAAAAATGATGTCGATACCTCCTAAATTTTCATAAATTTTTTGATCGATTACTAACAGGCGAACCTTTGTCATAAATCAACCTTTAAAAAAGTAATATCGATATTTTTCTCAATAGTGTTTGTTTTACCTACAATAAATTTCTGGAACAAAAATGAAAAAACCCATGATGCTTCGGGGATCCGTCATAAATTCCTTTACCAGCTCACACATTGCTCTAAATTCGATACCTAGTAAAAACATAAAATCAATAGTGTTGCAAGTAATCCAAAATGATGTTTATGATGCGTTCGTACTTTATTAAAACCTTAGATGTTTTATGTACCGGTATATTTTTTTTTTCTGAAAACGTCGGTTTTTGACACTGATGTTTTATCAAAAAGAATGGTAATGTATAATCGATGTTTTCTTTCAAACGGCGATATTTTTATGTGTCAATATGGAATCGACCATGAAAAATTTTCGGGAAACATAAAATATCATTTATACTTAGAAAATCTTTCATAAATTTTTGGACCGATCCTAGCACATAGACTATTGTCCCAAGTCGATAAAAACTAGATAGTATAAGTAAATTAAAACGATGATAATGATCCATTCATATTTTAATGAAACTTTCGTTTTATGTATCGATATTTTTTCTCATAAAGATCGATGTTTTGATGCTTCCGTATTTTATCAAAAACATTGGTAATGTGTCATCGATAGTTGTGTCAAAATAAATATAATATTAAAAAAATAGTTCCTTTCGTGTCGAAAGGACGAAAACAGGTTTTTTGCTGGGTAAGTTTCTGAAATTCTAGAAACGATTATAACACAGAGATGTTTGCCCAACGTTGATATTTAAAAACAAAACACCGCTAAGTTGAGAGTAAAAAAGGACGCATTTGATGCATGGATATTTTATTACGAAACACGTTACAGATTTTTGAAAAATAAAACCATTTTTGGACGGTATAAATCAATCAAAATTACACTCGCCAGCGTGAGAACCTTTAACAAAAAGGATAGATCGAGTGGTTAGAACAGCGCGGTATTAAGTGGAAGGTCGTTGGTTCGAATCCCACTCCTCACAATTACGTTTTCATTTAAACCAAGACCTTACATACAAATTATAATGGATTGAAAAAAGTAATTTCCACAAATGGACCCATAAACAATTAGTTTAACAAAACATCGATGCGAAAAAGATTTAATGGTTGGAGCGTTTGGAACGAAAATTTCGATATTTCTGTACCAACGGTAAGTTGTGGTTAACAAAGATACCATAGATAGGTTTAGGGTTAGATTAGGTTGGGTCACGGTTAGAATTAGAAATAAGTTAGGCTCGGTGGGATGAACGTTAGAAACGAGTAAGATTAGGACTACTAATGGTGGGCTATGGGGGCATAGGGGGTTATGGTGGGCATAGCCCGCCTCTGCCCCGCTATGACCTGCACATAAGACAGAGCATAATCCTTCGAAATGGCATAGCCCGGCTCAGGTCTAACCTCGAACATAGCAATGAAGATTCATATGAACAGAGATATACAATAATAAGCAAACAGGTATAATTAATAGGGGTAAGGAAGTGTAGCTTTGCTTAGCGAGGATAGGTTATATATGTTTCAATCAAAGAAAACAGGCAATTGTTTAAAAAACGTGGAAATCTGTTTGTTATTTTAAATAACAATTAATTACGGTTTTTTGTTCAGATGAAAAAAAAGTTAATGCCACAAGAGGGATTCGAACCCACGATCTTCGGCGAGATACACCGCTGCTCTACCGCCTGAGCTATCGTGACCTCGGTCCACTCGGATATCAAACTCCCCATCTCAACCCCACCTTACTAATTGAAAACTGAAATAGGAGGGAAAATTGGTAAGGTGAGGTTGAGATGGGGAGTTGATGTCCGAGTGGATCGAGGTCACGATAGCTCAGGTGGTTGAACAGCGGCGTATCTAGCCGAACGTCGTGGGTTCGAATCCCTCTCGTGCCATTGACTTTTTTTCATCTCAACTAAAAACCGTAACTAATTGTGATATATTAATTGGTCGAGCGGACCGCGAAAATAGTGAATTAATTTTAAATGACTAAATTCGCTAATTTCGTGGTCCGCTTGACTTTTATTATAAATTAAATTTTAAAAAAAATAAATAAAATAATTTTAAATAATTTTTTTTTCCCTACTGTTATCGATGTTTAAACCTTAAAAAACATCGTCAAATTTATGAGACTTATTACCGATACCGAAAATAATAAGTACGAAAATTGATATTAGGCAGAAGCTACAGTTTTTCTTCTTAAGGTTAGGTGTTTTTTCGGTTTTTTTTATCGATTATGACAACAATTTATGCCCTGGCTCTCCCCTCCATGATAGAGGAGAGATAGACGAGTTCGGTCTAGCCTAGGCATTGCGAATAGAACGAGTAAAAAAAAAAATCCAGCTGATACCCCATCAAAGCAGATCAATATCATTTTTTTCTTTCCTTATTATAAAATTCATTTCTATTGTGAGGCACACGCTTTGATTTATATTTCTGTTATTGTCATTATTTTTTAATTTAAAGATCAATATTTTCGTTTTTTTGCCCTTCAGGTCTGAATTGTTTCTTTTATATATAATTGCTGGTTTGTAACCAAGAATCATCTTCTGTTCAATTATGTTTTATCCTTTTTTATATAACGCTTTCATTTTTATAGAATATACATTTTCTTATTAGATACAAACAGAGGTGTCCCTCTATATTGTGTAATTACATTATTCAAGCTGAAATTCCTTTGATTTTGAGACCGATTTCCAGCCTCTAGGGTATAATCACGCCCCAAAAGAAGGAGCAAATCGTTCCTTTAAACCACCAGGCAATACGATTAAATTGAAACACGAAAATTTCCTTTTTGCCAAACCGTCTAAACTATTGTATTAAAAACGTTTTTTTATCATTTCCTTGAATTTATAAGGGTCAATAGCCAATTTGATTTTTAACAACCTTCAATGTTTTAGCAATTCTAAATGTTATAAGCTCCTCAATGCGTAAACTTTCCGGAGTTTTCAACTCTTGAGTTAATTTTTGTAATTTTTCATTATTCCATCTTAGCATTCAGTTTGAAAGTCGTTCTACTTAGAAATAATGTTTCAATTGTCGTGTATTTATGGAAGCCGGTCTCTGAGATCTTTTGTATAGAGCTGAGAAAAAGGTGAACGACTCGAATTTAAGTCTCGTAGGGATATGGCAAAAGGCAACGTTTTCCTTAAAACTAAATATTATACAATAAGAAGGACATCGGACGTCTTTATCAATCCTCCCGCAAAAAAGCTAGTTGTAAAAATAGAGAAGAAGAACGGCCAGGAGTCGCTATTTCATATAAACAGTCGACCTCGAGTAGGAGACAAAAGGACGGGAGTTGAAGGAGCTCTTCCCGGAGCACAAATCAAATCCTGGCCCACCTTTGATGTCTATTCGCCGAATCATATTTTCTCCGGCCTTTCCGCAACGCTGCCAACCCACCCAGGTCCTTGCGGTATCCGTATATTTTTCTAATGCGTTTTCTCGGCTCCCGTTCAGGCCGTCATCTAGCTGAAAGAAAATTTCCCGAAGAATCAATAGAACCTGTCAGGGATCGGAATGGGAAAAAAATGGTGGATGTTTCTGCGTTTTCCTTTACAGCGGTGGAAATAGCCCGACGGTTTAAAGAAGTATTTTATAACGTTAACTTTAACTGTAACTCTTCGTAATATAGCCCTTCATTAACCAATACCGACCTAATGTAATCAAATCCAATCAAATTAAAACCTAAAACAAAATTGTAAACCCAAAACCAACTTAACTAGCACAACTCTCTCTAATCCTAGCCCTGCACATCCTTATATTTAATCCATAACTATACAGAGTACACTAAAACGTTCCCAATTTTAACTTAACCCAATCCTAATTTTAATCACAACTTTACCGAACCTAACGTTATCTGTAATTCTGTCGAACAAACTGAACCGTTCCAGATTCTAACCATACTTAACCCAAGTCGTAATGTGTAGAGATTAGTGACCGTTAACGGATAATTATTCAGATATCGTGAGATGCGTTCTGGTGTGATGTAGGCGTCAGAAAAACATTTTCTTTATCGTGCCAATAGTTTCGACTTTTATTGAGATCATCTTCAGGGACTGGGATTTACAAACATAGTTTACATTTAGAAAATCAATACAGGATGTGGAAAAGTGAATTTATATATAATTATTTGAATTATAAATTCACTTTTCCACATCCTATATGTATACACAACTCAATAAAAGTCCTAATCGAAACTCTACCTTACCTAAGCAAATCACTTTTTACACCTGTCTAAAGACCTGGACAAATATTGGAACACTTCACACATTACATGCAGGTTGATCAACAAACTACTTTCATTCTTTAACCCAGCATGGTTTACAATCCTAAGACTGAAAACTGGAAAATCAAAACCTAACTAGTCCTTATTAACCTTAATTACATAAAACTATGTGAACCATACCTAACTCTAATCGGTTGTAATTTTTTCTTAGTTGGGTAGGCTACTTAAGGTAAAAACCTCTTACAGCTTAATATAAGGAGCAAGAGCTTATTTATTACCCATATATAGTTTGCAGTAACGATTGACCTATTAATTATTTCAATTAATTACACTTTTTATTTAAGGTATTGGTTGAGGTGAAAAAGTTAGAGTCCCGTTCGTGACACCAAGTTTTTTAATCTTAACCAGGACCTTAGATAACAGGTAATAAATAGAAACTATTTATTAATTTTTATTTCATCCATCCTTAACTCTAACCATATTCCCTTCCAATTACATACATTATATATTGATACTGGTGGAACAAAGCTCAACAAAAAGTAGCTACCCAAACATTAGGCCGCTTACAAAGATTAGCAAACCTATGTATCACAGGGGCGATGAAAACAACCCCTACAAATGCACTAGAAACCTTGCTAAACCTACCTCCACTAGAAATATTCATACAGGGAGAGTCTAGGAAAAGCTCATTCAGGCTCCAAAAACAATTAAATTGGAAAGGAACCAAACAATTCGGGCACGCAACCATAATTAACAAAATCAGACACCGATTACTAGAAATGGGGACTGATTACATGGTCCCGGAAACAATCTTCACAACCTCCTACAAAATCTCAACAGACTACAAAGGAGAGGAAGAACACAGGAGAACATCGGATACAATATGGTATACAGATGGCTCCAAAACAACTGAAGGAACCGGATCAGGTGTTTTCTGTAGAAGCCCAAAATATGAGCAATCAAACTCATTAGGGAAGTACACCTCGGTCTTTCAAGCAGAAATACATGCTATCAATGCTTGTGCTCTGGAAAATCTTAAAAGAGGTTACACTGACAAAACAATCATCATAAGATCAGACAGCCAAACAGCTATTAAAGCACTGGCATGCACAAGGATTACATCAAAATTAGTCAGTGAATGCATCCAAAATCTCCAAAACCTGGGGGAACACAACAAGGTAACGGTATCCTCGGTGCCAGGGCACAGGGGAATTTAGGGTAATGAAGAAGCAGACAGACTGGCCAGAGGAGGATCCGCAAGACCATACATAGGCCATCTGAGAAAACATCTATATAACATGGGCATATATAATAGTGATCCCATTTGCAGACTATGTAATGAGGAGGAGGAAACAACCACTCATATCACCTTCGAATGCGAAACAACGGCTCAATGGAGGTTCAATCTGACGCACAAAAGCGACTCAGGGAACAAAATTTAAGCAATAACAGTCAATGACTTGATACTTCTGAGAAAGAGGATCGGGTTTATTGACTAAACCAAGGAACTAGGAAGGTACAATAAGCCAGAACTCTGCAGAGCCTGGGGCACACAAACCCCACTCCTGGTACCCTTGCCACCATTCCATTCCATTCCATACCAGACCGCATCACACGATTTCTAAATAAATATCGATTAACGGTCACTAATTACCACACAATTTTAACCCTTACACTAAGCAAACTTAATTCGTCCAAACCCACACCTATACTAAGCCAAACCTTAGACCTTATCTAACCAAATCCTTTATAACCGTAACAATACTGAACTAACAAACCCTTCTCTAACTCTGGCCATACTTAACGATAACTCTATCAAATAAATCCCTAACCATTTATGGTCCTAGCCTACCTCGTATCTAAACCTAATTATAACCTAACATAATCTCAATCATAACTTTAACATAATCATCCCTAACCCTAAGCCAATCAAAGCTAAATTTTTCTGTAAAACCCAACCTATCGTAGGCCTAATAGTACCTAATGTTGTACTTAAACTTATCTCGCTTAATTTCCCTAACCCTAAACCGTACATATTCTGGTAACGCGTAAACGATGATGTACAACGATGGCGTAAAAAGCTGTGCATTCAGCCCAAAAATTACCCATTTTAACTAGTGTAAAAACGAAAAGAAACTGACCCAATATTGTTGGATTTCATCTAAGGTCCTTTTCACTTTTTGGAGGTGATTCATCTACATTTCACCAAAAAATGAATTCTCAGACTCACCCCTCCTCAAATTATTTCGATCGATAAGGTGCTAATTAATAATTATTTTTATAATATAAATGGAGAATGTTTTAACACTGAGATAGTTTCAAAATCTACACAATATGAGGTTCGTACTGATAAATTCTGCTGGGGGGGGGGGTAAAGACCCGCGTCCAGAACAAATGTCCTTCCCCGTTGACTAATACTTCAGGAGATAGGACCCGTGCGACGTAATTACAGGCGGGGTGAACTGATGCGGTGTTACCGGACGCCCGTGTTATTACTCATCTCCTTCTGGGCTATCTCCGGTTGTTTTTTATTCCGGCCGATATTTCGCCTAGGGATAACCACTCATCCGGTGCGGCAAGACTATCCGGTCTGATAATGAAGCGCCTTGTCCAACCTGTTGCTCATCCGACAAATAGGGAAAAGCCTGGCCTGATCGAACGGACAATTTAATTTTTTGTGAGATCTGAATCGGAAAAGGACGGGTTGGAAAACTTGGCAAATAAACTTTTCTGTGTAAACTTTTCTTATTAAATCCCATCTTTATTTGACCAGGGCTGGAATGGTTTCTAATGCAATCATACGAGGATTATCTCAGTAAACTCCCACTTTTTAAATGGTAGACAAGGTTTTTGTTAAAGTGAGATTGTGACGCGATCGATGCGCGTTACGTATGAACATAAAAAACCGCCTCTCTATGGCTAGAAGTATTAAACTTTTTTCACATTTTTATGGCCCCAAAGGATAAAATCAAACATAACCGCGCAGCGTATAAAATATAATGAGACAATGCAATAGGTGCCTTGTAGAAATTTAATTACAACATAAAAACGACATTAATGGGCGTCAATGATCATAAATCACCTGTATGTCGGAAAAATCTACTAGTCTGTTTATAATATTGTACATAGGAGGGGGGGCGCAAAGTTCAGTCTTTCAGTCATCCACTGTAAGATAAAGGTCCCTAGTTCGAATCCAGCGGCCCTGCATTCGAACCCGACATACTTACAAATGGGCTTTTTTTCAAAAACACCGGCAGCCTGAGGCATATGACCTCTGCTGTTGCGAACCCTCGTTATAAAAAAATATTGTATATATTTAAAAGAAAAAGGCTTTTCCATGTTTTTTTGCTTTTGTTTTTTAAGGGTCTAGACTTTTTGATGCTGGATAGCACATAGTCGGCCCGCCATTTGTCCAAAAGTGTAAACAAAACACACAAATCGGATAATTTTTATAACCACAAATATTATCCGCATCAACATTAGATTAGAACTTATTTTCGTGTGAATCTAAGTATAGTTTAGTGATCTGACGGCAGGGAGGAAGTTTAGAGAAGTTAACGTACGTGATTCAAATTTGGGCAGGAATGTCTATGTAAGGTCCCATCCATATCGGCTTATTGTGCCATCTTAGTCATTGTCTCGAACTATTCAGTAAGTTCAAAGTTTTCACCATGTCTAAACTCTACGCTAAGGGCACTTATGTGCAACCTTCAAGCCTCGAATATCGTTTAGAGGCAGAGTGGCACTACTAACAACACGTCCCGTTGTTTGAACTTCTTCCTGGCCATATCTGCTCGCGGTATTCAATATGCATAAAGATATGTGAATCTTGTCAGTATCTTTAGTAGAGGCAGACTGGCCGTCACACGAGTCTAATCCTAAAGATCCGATTTGAGAAGTGTGCTCAGCGGGAACTAATACTATTTCATGTGTTTATTCATGGTGTTTATAAAATACTATAAAACGTACATGCGATTGAGAAATGTAATTTTTGAGAGATGCAAATTTTGGTAGGAGAAAACAAATACGTCAGAAGAAGGATAAAACTTTGAATCCTGACAGGACCCTCGAAATAGAATGGACATCTGATTAAGATCGCTATAACCCAATACGCCACGTGAAGATTCTGCAAAGAACTAAAAAGGACACCAACACACTGTGGCGCCACATTTTCCCGCAGGATGAAGCAACCTTAGAAGAAATTCAACTACTGAATCACCGGTGTGCTATAGGTACAGAACGGCGGATACAACACCTACCTCTTAAGGGGCGCAGTATATTAGAAATTACATTTACATATACATGCCTCCAAAATCTTCAGTGTCAAGTCACCAGTCCTAACATTCTAGTCCTATACTCATATTCGGTCCCTTTAGTAAACTGGAAATACTATTGAACCGAGTACATACTTAATCTACAATTTTTCGCACTTGATGTGCTGCTACTATGCTCAGGGCCGATAGATGTCTTGGTTACCCGACGAGACATTACACCATAGAAGATGTACACTTGGTGGACTACAAATCACGAAGGTAAAATCTTATTAGCAGGAGTTGAAAATAAAGATTAAAATTGATCCTGTTAAAACACATGCTAGACCGATCTAAACAGTGATTAATGAGGAAAGATGTTACCAGCGACGATAAAAGGACGATGGTTTCTCCTGGGTTTAGTCGAGTATTAGCACAGTAAAATTAAAAAATAGTTGGCCGCAAAGATTTATAAAAACAAATTCAAGAAGACATTACCTTTAGTATGAGGAAAAAAATTGTAAAACTTATTTTACTGTATTCAGTATTAAATATTTTAAGGGGTAATGCGTTGGGAACCCAGATGATGTAGCGTTGAGATATGCAAGTATTGAATAATCCATATACTGCATATATTGAAAGAAAATTAATGAAAAATACATCTATATTATGCAGGGTGTGTGACCAATATCCGAGGGGTTAAATGCCTGGGTAGACTGATACCCCGTCCCTAAAAGGTCCGGTACTTGGTCGGCTGTCCTGAATAAATCTCTTGGGCCTATTCACAAAGCGCATTATTTTGGGCCATTTAATCTCGGGGAGTGATTTAGTGACGTCCTCTCCTTCAAAGATTTCAAAACTAGACAAAGGATACCTATCACACTCTGTGAAGTAGTGCCTTGCAGTATCTGCTTTGATTTCGCAAAAACGCCAAAGGGGATCTGGTACAATACCCATAACGGATAGGTGCCTTCTCAGTTGCACGTCAGGATACCTATCATACACCTAATTCCCTCTCTCGAGTTAGAGATTCTGGTGGTTTAATCAGCTTAACAAACTCTTTCGATTGTTTGTGACCGGGGGAATGACCCTCCTTAAGGAATTATTTCTCATAAACCAGTCATTAATATTCTCTCTCTCTCTCTCTCTCTCTCTCTCTCTCTCTCTCTCTCTCTC
>CM077110.1:19213835-19224900 GCA_039619505.1 Cimex hemipterus | reverse complement strand
TTACTTGTGTAGCTCCACACCTGGCAGGCGTATACCAGCATTGGTTTAACTATGGCTATGTATACAGTGAGTTTTGGGGGCTCATCCCAGATTCTCTACACGTTAAAGGGAACAGAGTCTTGATAGAACAATTCCCTTTATCAACCTTTTTACATGTTTTAATACCAAAGTTAAGCTTACTATCGAGGTGTAAACCAAGGTATTGAACACTATTGCGCCATGGAACATTTGAGTCGCCGATTCTTATAAATACCCTATGCATAGGATGCCGTTTTGTAAATAGAATTGTTTCAGTTTTTGTTGTGTTTAACCTGAGTTTCCATCTATGGCAAAATCTTACTATTCTATTGAGGTTTCGGTTCAATTTTTTAGTAATAGCACTACCCTCTACGATGAGCAGTATACGGCTATTTCACAGTAGCCTAAGGAGTGCATTTATAAATATATTGAACAAGGTTGGACCTAGAACCGAACCTTGTGGGACTCCAGCGGAAATTTTACATGGTGGCGAGACAACATCATTGGAGGTTACCCTGAATGTCCGTTTTTGTAGATAACTATGTATTACTCTAACAATGTAGCTTGGAAATTTGTTTTTTATAAGTCTATAGACAATACCTTTATGCTAAACCGTATCAAGTGCCTTCTCCATGTCGAGCAGAACCATCCCCGTGTGTTTTTTAAACATAAAATTCAGTGCTACATGATCGACAACTCTGGATAATTGAGTTATAGTGCTTAATCCCGGACGAAACCAATGTTGGTGTTCAAAAATTATGTTGTTGGAGAAGAAGTGACGGTTTATACGAGTCCGTAGTATTTTTTCAAATATACTAATTGTGCTGAGAAGGCTGATAGGTCTATAACTGGTAGGATTTGTTGGTGACTTTCCAGGTTGCTTTATACATATGACCTTGGATTCCTTCCAGTAGGAGGGTAAGTGACCGTGATAGAGCAAAGAACTAAAAAGATGAGAAAGAAAAGCTAGTCCTTTCCAGGGTAGGTTCTTAACATTATATTTGTAATCAAATCAAAACAAGGAGATTTCCTACTTTTACGGGAACGTATAATGTATTTTATCTCTTTAGGAGAAACAAGAGAAAACTGGGAGGGGACGGTGGTTGTACTGAACATGTAGTTTTCTTCACTTTTAGAAATACGCCTTTCAAGGCATTTGGGTCCTTGATATGCAGTTAGACAATGAACTGAGGAGAAATATTCACCCATTTTTGTGACTTTTTCCACCTCATTTTTGCTTGGTGTGCCATCGAATAATAAAATTTGCGTATCACGACTCCCTTTTTTATTTCTGAATATTTTGACTACTTTCCATATTGAGTTGTCGTTAGGTTTTACAGATTTCAAATAGTTATTCCACTTCTTATTTCTCCAGTTATATATTAGGTCTTTTTATCATGTATTTTGTATGATGTCAATGTTTCAATATATCATATTTAATTGATACACCTATTTGGTATTTGGTTAAAGTACCGCTTATGTTTGGTATCGATTTGAAATCGAGCTTATGCGGCGTCGAGTGAACAATCGATATATTTGGTTTCGAATCGAAGCATCTATATATTTTGTACCGAGTTGAAACAACCATATATATATACCATCGAGGTGAAAGCCCGATATAAATGTATCCAACTGAAACGTATACGTGATATTTCGTAAAATTTTTGGAGGTACCTACTATGTGAGGCCATGCTGTCGAGTTAAAATATCGAAGTATAGAATTAAAAACATCGATAAATGCCGAGTTCAAATATACATTGTACATAATATACATTGTAACGTACGTATGGAATGGTTCATATTTGACTACACTTCTAACGCTAGCATGATTGCTGTGTCAAGTTGTTCACGTTAATATATCGATTCGAAATAAATCGAGGTAAGCTATTTCATGCTTATGATGCCCGACGATGTTTAATTTTTGTACTTGTAACCCTACCCCATACCCTCACATTTACTAACCCATAAAAAATTACACCCCTCGACCCGAAGAGATATTAAACCTATTGGAGTAATCTATCGATTAATCGACTGCAAAACGTCAAATTTAGATCTCTTACGATAAATGATGGCTGTATTTACATTCTTGTTTTTCTACCTACATAATAGAATATTAGTTGAAAATTTCAAATATTCAGCTATGGTTGATTTGTAACCTTTTAAAAGATGTCTTCATAGGTTTCGTTTTCTTAACCTAAAAAAACCACGCTACTGGACTGATTTCGTCTAGGACGATTTCAAAACGATATTCCACTTTCGTGAAGATGTTAGTTAAATTGAGTTTCTTCGTCGGCCACCTCGCCACCAGAACACAAGTCTTGCTCTCTAGTCAAAAACTTGATCCACGAAGAAAAGCGGGTGCAGGGGCCTTTGGAGAGAGTTTCGGAATTAGTGCCCACCCACCCCCCGAGGATTACAGAGAAAACTTGTGAACTTATTTGATTCAATTACACCCTGGCAAAGGAAAAGAGACCTCCGCCCCCGCCATTATAAAGAGACTTGCGGTATATTACAAGTTAACAATCCGCTCCTCCCACCCGATTTTTTCCTCCCCTTATGACCATTCCCCCCCCCGTCCTGTTAAGAGGACTAATTAAAATTTGTATAAATTAATACGCCTGTTGTAAACTTTGTTTGGCCCTTTTAAGCCTAAGTTGTACAGAGGTGAGAAGGAAAGGAGTTTTATAAATTAATCTTACGCACTTACGGGGGGATGAACTTCCTTTAATTTTTCATTCTTGACCCAATCCTAATTATTCTCCACTCTAATCACGTCTATTATTATAGTCATTATTTAAGAACATTTACTTTCATTCCTTGGAACAGGTTTTCCAAGTATATGCTATGATAAACGATGATTCCAACTGTAAGAATAAAATACCGATCTTACTGTGGTTTAAGTGCATAAATAAGTACCAAAAACTCCTGCTAACGATTGTTCTCCTGTATGGTTTTAACTATACATTCGTATTTCTATCTCGGTATATCGATTTTTACATTGATACAATGACGTACCCAGGATGACCATTTTAGATGGCCCTGCATTTCTCTTGAACCAATGGCCCTATAAAAAATGCACGTTTAAAATTTTTTAATCTATTTTCTAATTTGTACCGCTTTTGGAAAAAATATTTAAAGTACCTCAAGCCCAGTTTAGCTTCAAAATTTCAAATACAATCCCACACATCCTGAGTGATCATTTGAAGGGATTGTTTATGTTGAAAACGATTGCTGGTTGCACCGCACACAATTTTGTTTGCAGGTGAGACGTATTTGAATCGTCACTTCCCGCTTAAGTTGTAGGCCCGATCTGATGGCCTCCTCAGTCACTTGAATTCCATTGGACTATCTCTGTGGGGCCAATTAAAAAACAAAAGTGACTGCACCAAAAGTAACTCAGCAACCTTAATTGAAAAACTGCGGAAAGGTTAAAAAAGGCCGGTCAATTCATCTCCCCTGTCTCTATCGCACTGAGCACTGTGATGGGTGGTTAAACAGAGCAAATCTCTTCATCTTTACGCTGTAACAAACAAATTGAAAGGAACGAGAAGGAGGCGATGGACTTTAGAACCTGTCGGAGGCAAACGTGCAGAAAGGCTAAAAGGCGGAGGACGGAGGACATTCCATTGGGAGACAGCGAACAATCCACACCATACGTAGCTGCTTTAACCGGGCTTGTACAAAAATTCTGATTAGAAGATTTCAAGCAAAAAGCATTCATCCTGTGAGCTCTTTCCTATTCCGTAATTCCTTACTTTTATTTCCTAGGGGATTGCGCATACAGTAATATGAATTCATTTATTTTAGTATAAATACTTCTCACTTATAAGTTTTTGTATTTTGTTTTAAGGAGAATTGATTTTATTTATTTTGTATTAATTTAAGTTTGAAGATTCAAAAAAAGAGTATGAATTTAATTTTGAAGAAAAAAAAAAGAAATAATTAAGTTAAATTAAATTTGTTTCGCTTACAGTGCTTTTTATTTTTAAATTCTTACCTTTATTAAAATAAATAATTATTTTTGATTAGGCAAAATTGTATATTAACCTCTATGTAAAAAATGCCCTTAAAGTCTAACAACGCAAGGCAGGCAATAAATAGATAATCAAATAAAGATTTTGTTTTTTCAAACTTTTTGCAATAACTTTGTCATTTTTTTGTTTAAAACTGTTCTGAACATAAAATCCCATTGCACCATTGTTTTCTGTATATAAAATCCTTTAAAATAGCGTGACAGAACGTTTATGGTCGTATTTAAAAATGTGAAGTTGAACTGGGCCTGAGGTACCCTGAATATGTTTTCTACAAAAAAAAAAAAAAAATTCTTTTATATTTATAAAAATATATTTTTGTTTGTAGAAAACTTATACAGGGTACTTCAGGCCCAGTTCAACTTCACATTTTTAAAAAGGACCATAAACATTCTGTCACGTCATTTTAAAGGAATTTTTACGCTGAAAACAATGGTGCAATTAAGTTCAAAACGGCCATCTAAAATGGACACCCTGCATATATGAATGAATATCTACATCTATCTAACCCGGTATCTACATTTATGTTACACTTTGCAAATAACATTGGTAACCTCAATCTTGAAATATAGATTTTTACATCGATACTACGACGTCTATACATCAAATTATCCATGTTTCTTTTGCAAAGTTAGCGCTTCAATATGTTGACATACATATTACATGGATTTATGGAATTTTTTCGGACATAAATGTCAATGCATCTATGATACCCTCGGCATTACATCTTTCACTTCAAAATCTCATCACTTTTAGCGTACAGTAATGACGTATCTATCTCAATTAATCCACGTTTCCCCACGATATTACATTTTTTACTCGAGTTTCCCTTCCAAATTACATTGATGTTTGAAACATGATATATCGATTTTTACAACTATACAATGACGTGTACGATGAACCTCAATATTACAATCGTGCCAAGATTCGATATAACCGTACATCCATCAAAATATGCATCATCGATCAATTAGCTAAAATAAATCAACTTAACCTTCAATTTTATTTATATAATTTAACTATATTTTATAATTTTGTTTTTAATTTAGCATGTACGGATGGATACAATGAATACCAGGGACTGGAGGAGTTCCCTCCTGAGCACTACAGCTGTACAGCTTATTATACTATACCCCGGGGATATTTTGGGGGAGAGCTTCCAACACAAATGTGAACTTGAGCCCCCGTTGTACCGGTGGTGTTCTTTCATCGAAGAAACTCATTTTTGAAGGGGGTTGGGACCATATTCAGGGTCGCTGGGATCCATTCCCGCCCCTTCCATTGATGAGTGCCGTGTCAATTTCTTTTAACTGCGGACACCAGTCCCCTTAGGCGTCAGAAAAATTCCAGAAGCGACGGTGGGGATCGAACCCACGACCGCGGGGTCTACTAGCCGAGAGTCTACCACCTTGACCACTCGGCTACCGCGGCCCCCCCTTAATTTAGCATACCAACGTTTTGAACTGGTTCGGTAGTCGGTTGTACGAAGATACGTTGATTTTTGACATTTACCTCAATGGTATTCGTTCTTAATACTGTTTTTCTCACGATGAGTTTAATTTTCGCCAATTTGTTTAAAAACAAAAATTCACGTTTCTTATTCCGTTAAATATTTAAAGTTTACAACAGGTTTTATAAAAGTACGAAATCTTGTACAGTATTCTCGAGATTGTCATCATTATCGTCGAGATCTTGGAAGAAAAGATTTCATCTGTAAACGAACAGAGAGAGGAGGCTTGAGTTTCATGTTTTTCTACAAAAACAATTAGCTTTTGCTTAAACAATTAACTTTCCTTCTTTTTTTAAAAAGGAACGTTTTCACTCCCTTCAATGCTATTATTCATTTTTGAACAAAGTCTTTGGTAAAATGTCAGACCATTCCTGGAAAATTTCTTTACCAATTTAACTTGAGGAACATTTTAGAATGTTATTTTTTTTTAATGGACAACGTTCATAAACAACTATGCGGTCAATTAAAAGGAATTAATTGACTAATGCGTTACTAAATTCAGCTTGGAAAATTAAATGCGCTTAGTATCAAATAACAGACAAAATACTAAGGTACTTACACAATTTTTGGTTGTGTCTGTACTCTTTCAGGTTCAATGTTATGTGGCATACAATTTTTCCTCCTTAATAATGAAATCTGTGGTCATTTTGCTTGCTTCTTTTATCAGTCTATTAAGTTTATTTGGGTTTCTTTATAAAGGGTCGATTTACTTTTCACCTGTCGGTTTAGTGTGACTCGTGTTCTACAAACAATCGGGGGTTGTTATATATTAGAAAAGAAAGAACGGTAGAAAGAAAACTGAGAGAGAGAGAGAGAGAGAGAGAGAGAGAGAGAGAGAGAGAAAGTTACAGTTATCACAAGCTACCAAGTTAAGGTTTCAGTTTTTATTTATTATTTGTATGTTATCCAATGAAAAGTGCAACGACAGAACCCGGCGGTATATCCATGAACGCGGATTTTTTTTTCAAGTCCACCCCCGCAAAATGTTATTTGAACAAGTAACGCCGGCAAAACGAATGGGGCCCAATTTTGCCTAAGTCAGCCAGATACAGTTTCAATATTTGACGCCTGCTAGGATTACATGTGTACAGTGGACGCCAATGTGCTTTTTTTACTCCCAACCCGATTGCTTCGCAAGTCAGTGGAGTCAGCGATACGCGTTGAAAACGAAAAAAAAACATATTTACAATAAAACTAGGTTTAGAGGATTGAGTCCTGCATAATGCTACTTATTGTAGAAGAACTTATCGCCGTGACAAAACGTCGTTCTCATAAACGATGTAACACCATCGCCAACGTGTACAGGGGCCGGCTACGTCAATGTGATAGAGAAGAAGTAAAAAGAACCGTTAAAAACGATGGTGGCAAGACTGTAGAATCGGCCTGTGATGTACGGTTGAAAAAAGGACACGCGAAGGAACGCACCTATGTCTTAGTGATATTTTTGCTACCGTAGAGTCTAATATGACACGGTGTGTCGTTACGTTATCGTTCTTGCTCTTAAGTATTCCAGTTTAACTGGCATAGCTGCATATGCTACCACTGCGCAACATGTTTTTGGTGTGACAGTTTAAAATGTCCCTATGCCACGCCCAGACGATACGACGATACGTTATTATACGTCTGCCCAACCTCAACCGGCCTTCAAGGTGTAAGAATTTTTTTTTAAACAGGTTACGGACAGAGGTCCGAAGTATGTTGGACTCAATTAGGGATATTGTTTCTGCGGCTTACATACTCGTGGACTAACAGACAGGATCTTGCCTTTGACGCTGGAAAGACGACAAGGTATGGAATATGTCACAATGTTACAGTTACAGTATGACGTCTAAATATGTAACAAAATCAACTGCACTGTACTTTTTTTCAGTTCATGAAGTCAAGCTAAAGAGACATCTACGCCTAACGTACGTACGAAATGAATCAAGAGATGGTATCGTACAATCGCGCCACTGTTTAGCTTTTAATTTGACCCTAAGAAATCCGACAGGCATTGAACTTCTCATAAAATTTCTACGGAAGTCAAAGTTATGGATAAAACTTCCGCGGCCTATCGCCTCCTATGCTAGAATTAAAAAAAAAAATTAAAAAATCGTCGAGAAAGGCAATGTGGCATACACTACACCACTGTGGAATAGGTAGTGGGATTGATAGGGGAATCTCATCTCACTGACCCGGCGGTCGTTGGTTCCACTCCTGCCTTTGCCATTTGAAAATCACACCCCTAAAACTAACGCCAAAAAATTATATACGACGTCAAAGACTATGGAGGGATACAGTTTCATACAGGACACAATGGTTTTAGGTGCAAGTGAAAAACTGACAAACGATGAGACGATCCTATGTTGTTACTGTTGCGGTGTAGTTTTATGTGACCCTATTTTATTAAATTACTGGACGAACCAAAACAACGCGATGCAATCAAACATCCATCCATTGGAAAAGTGTATAGTCGAAGTTATGTAACTTAAAATATCGGAGCTCCGATTGCATAAGAGGTTTTCCCGAACATTTTGCGATTATCTTTCTGTCTAAAACGCCGAAGGTTGGAAGCCAACTGCATATTACTGTCACTCGGTAGCAAAGACGATGGGTGGCATGCACAATAAAAAGTAAAGTTCTATTAGCGGCCTCGTCCGGGCTTGATAAAAAGATGCGTTACACAACTAGGAACAGTACGTGTCGCTGAAAAATCGATCAAGCTAGCACTATGAGGATACTATACTACAATTTGAAATAGAGGTTTGGTGGGTTTTGGGTTGCTCTGCAGCCTCTACTAAGGAGTTTTAGTTCATTGGCCGTCATTGTTGCAAAACCTTTTCCCCAGGTCTTACTGGTACTCTAGATTATGTCTATTGAGCGCTTCGCTTCAGATAATATTGGGCAGTTCCTTTTTTCTCACTACACATTGTTAAGGTGTTATGTGACGCCAGTGGCCGATATACATCCCTATCATCCATTGAGCTTTTCTCTCATTGTGAGGGATTAAGGGACAAGGAGGTCCCGAAGTCATCGTCGATTAAGGCAATGTGGAAGGTTTTCGGATAGAAATAAGCAGAGAGGGCTCGGAACAGTAGGGTAAAGGATGGATCGAGAGGTGTGAAACCTTTGGAATCAGAAACTAAACGAAATCGATGATGAGGTCGTTATTGGCAGCGAGGTTAGTGACAAAATAACGATCTTTTAAAATTTGTATGGAGACCTTTGAGTGGAAGAATTGGATGGGATGGATGGATGGTAGAAGGCTTGGTGGAACCCCACAATACGTCTCCGTTTAGCAAAATGGAAGATTTTTGAAGAATAAGAAAGAGAACCAGAACCAACCTTCAACCAGAAAAACCTTGAATAAGTGTGGTGAATTGTTTTCCCTGAAGTCTTACATGGGAATTCCAGATTCCATGTCGGTCCGCTGTCTAGGAATAGTCCAGAGTTCGTCCACTTATTATTTTGTTTTGAGTGCACACATTCTGAAAAAGAGGAGTTCGATCTTATTGGGCAAATTATTTGTTCTAAGCCTTGCAGATCGACCTCTTCTCAGGTAGTAAGTTTGTTCATTACGATTTTTTTTCCGCCATGACACCCTATATACTATCAGGTTGTTAGGTGTCTCCAGGATTTTTTAAATTTTGGATGAATTACAGTCTAATTGGATAGGCTTATGTTTTAGGACGGCAAGGCTACCTGATCATATGAGGCTCTTTTCCCAATGTAACCACTTTTAAGATGTTTAATAATAAACATGATGACCATATTTTACAGCATTAATGATCGATGCGTCCCTCTTGCGTTTGGCTGTTAATACCTAATTTTCTCCAGACGTCTTCATACAGGTAAAGCTTTATAAGAGGATGTTCCCGGGTCATACAGTCAGTCCCTATTTCCCATTAAACACTTCCTCTCTTTGAAAGTTGTTGAATTATTTTAATTTATAGGGATAACACGTGGAAAATAGTCGACGTCAACGGCACGCGGGAGTAAAGTGGTAGGACAATAAGCCAACTGCTTTACTGGAAGCCCTTATTAGATTGTTTAATTAACAGACGTAAAATGTTAATTAAGCTCCGGATCCAATAGCACCAGTTGGATTAGTATGGTAATACCAATATCTGAGGGAGAAATGAATATGCATTCAAGTTCGGGGGACAATGGCGAGGTTGGCAGCGTAGAGCGGAGAATAAGACCCCTAGATTAAAAGCACTTACTAATAAACTCGTGCGGATCTTACAAATGAGCGAAATTCCAGTTTTCACGGATTAGAAGATTTAAAGTCTGTTAAGAGATCAAGATAAATATTCATCTGCGTTTGTTATTTGATATTAAAACACGACATCGTGAACAAAAGGGGGGAGTGAAGGTGGAGTCGGGAGGAATCTAGGAGGACGTGGACGTCACACGTGGACGTGGGATGCGGGATCCAATTATAAAGGTGCCCGTTCTCCTCATTACACCGGCGGGAGACAACATTGTACACTTTGTGACCGGCGGGAAACAGAGACAAAACGAGAAAGCTCTGCCGCCAAAGGATGAGTGGCCCGCTCCCCTAACCATCGCGAGATAACGTCCCACATGGTTTGCATACGTTTCTCTAAGTTCTGTTCTTCCCAATCCGCTCTCGTTCAAATAATGTGTCCGTTTTCGATTTCGTCTGACGGCGGTATAATACACGACCTGCAAAACCGCTTACATAACATTCAATAATAAAGAACTATTTACCAAACATACTACGTAAAGTAGACCAATTACAAACGCTCGCAGAATTAAACATAAGCCGAAAAAATTTAGCAATGAATGTTTTAGAGCATGCATTAAACCAATGGGATAAGCAAAAAATCGAACTCGCGTTTCGCACCCATACATTTCCTCTAATTAAGGTAACACATTGAATCATGGATATATCTAACATAGTTGATATGGATATAACATAACCCTAACACGCCCTCGTCTCATGAAACTCATCGTAACGCTTACCAACGTAACTAGCCCTAAAACAAATCTACCCCTAAAATGAACCATACGTAATTGTTTAGACAAATTCAAAACGCTTTTAGTACCAGTAATTAATTATGCACTAACTAAAAACTTTTTGACTGCACCTAAACAATAATCGTTAAAACAATTACAATTCATCGGTTTCAACAAAAAAAGGAAATACATTAAAAGAAATGTGTAATTAACCTTTGATTAACCATGCAAAACTCATCCCTAAGGAAACCTATGTAACCAATCTCTAACTCTGCTCTAACACATCCTAACCTAACAGAAACCTAACATGAACCTACCCTTGTACGAAACTGGTATATTTTAACGTATAACTAAACTTACCTTTTCTAATAAGTCCGTAATCCAACCTACCTAACCTGTTACTAAACTGATCTATTCTAACTTATAACTAAACCTACCTCTTTCCGTAACCCTACCTACCTAACCTGTTACTAAACTGATCTATTCTAACCTATCACTTAACCTACCTCTTCTAATAAGTCCGTAACCTAACCCCTGCCTACCT
>CM077110.1:19171956-19213825 GCA_039619505.1 Cimex hemipterus | reverse complement strand
CTACCTCTTCTAATAAGTCCGTAACCTAACCCCTGCCTACCTAACCTAAAATTACTATTAATGATGTAAGATGAACGAACAATCGGTCTGCTGATGTTATACAAGCAAATTGCAAATGGTCACATATTTTGTTTATGTACAATAGTTTGGTCATTCCGGTCAATTCTGTTCCGTAATTTTCTTTATGGTATAGACAATACAATTTAAAGAATTAAAAAATAATGACAATATACGGCATAGAATCAATTTTAAATCTCACAGACATCCGACATATTTGATGAAGAGGATGATATAGTTTGTGTAAGGAAGTTAAACGATATGAAGTCGATCGGAGGTGTTCAGAATGATCAAACAGGCCGCAACAACTCCCTCGGCTCACTAAACCGCGGGTCGAAGTTATACAGAAACGTTGATTCAATTAGGCGTTGAATGCAACACACGATACACCCGTTTAGACGTATCGACGTACCCGTTTTAAACCTGTTCTTCCTTGCCTTTTTCCTCGTCTTCCGTGTTTTATTCGGCGGTGTAATCCTGAGTGGCAAATCCTATTACTTATCGCGAGAAATGGCCCCAAGTTGAATTTCGCGGAGAGAAGCCAATTAAATTTAAAAGCAGTTCACTGTACCGACCGGAGCCGGGCCGGAACCGCATGTCGGCACAGGTAATCCCAAATGGAACCAAAACAAACTAGGGATTCATGCCGAAATCCCGGCGTTGGAACAACAGTGTCAGGATTCAGCGAGGTACAAGTTTTCCTTTAGCGATCCTGTAGATAAACGTGCACGTACATTGACTTTATTCATCCATCCAACTAACAACAAAAAGCTAAACTTTGATCATAAGAACGCCAATCAAACATGGTTTTCCACTTTTGTTATTTAGTTTGGTTTTAAACAAAATCAAAAGGACGATGGGTAGGAAATAAATAGTCTTTTCTGCTGAATAGCCTATTGTGGAAGATAAAATTTTTTACCATGCATGTCATCTTGTAATATACCATTTTGGTATAGGAATCGATGTAGAAAAAATCAGGTCTCTGGTCAAGATAGAGTATTTCCGTTGAGGCTCGTGCTGTTGACTTTTTTTCTCTCGACTAAAAACGTTAATTAATTGTAGTAGGTGGAAGGTTATGTAACTGCCATTGAGCTTTCAACTGTAAAACTAGGCCAAGTTACAACCTAATGTGAATAAAAAGGGGCTTAACTGGCAAACTTAACGAAAACACTTCGTACCTTGATCGTCGCCTGTTCACGAGTATGACAAGCAAAAACGTCTATACAGGTCAAGACCCACAGAAGTAAAATACAACAGCACAAAACAAAAAGATTCGGCCGCACCAATACTGCAGACCATGCCACGTTCCTTCAGACTACCACATAATATGTGTAATGACTTTTTCAATGACCTCATACTAGTCCAAATATATCCGATAAGCATATCTTCGCTTTATTTCTGCAATTAATTCTGGCTTCTTGTACAGACACAAACAACTGAATTGACATTTTACTGCAACCCTGTAGTGCAGACTTTGCACCTTTAGATAACCACCTCTCAGACTGAGTCACATTCATGTAAAAAATGTATATAATCGCATAGCTTTATAGTCATTAGACCATTGCACATTAGGAGTACCACTTACAAGCAATTAAGTGTTCCTTTGATAACTACTGACAGTTTTTTGTAACCAGTCCTGACCCGGCTTCTTCAGGCGACGACGAGAAACAGTACAAGGAACCACGTAATGTATCATTTCCATCTCCTCATCAAAGTATAGAGGAAAACATTCTTATTCTCTTCTAAGCCCGAACATTCGGAAAGAAGTGAAATTAAGCTACTACTGAGCCCATTTTATAGTTCAGACTTTGAACACTGACACCACCTCTTCTAAGCGAGCAGTGCTCCTTTCCAAATTACTCCCGCATTCTTCTAGAAAGAGAAGCACTAACAAACGTAAGTTATCACATCTACAACGTGAGGCTTCATTCTTATCCAAATGCAGCGCAAAAACGTTGAAGACCACTACTTCTTTCGAACACGGTCCATCCTTCTGAGGAAAACAGCGCAATCCTTACATCCTGCCGTTATACAAGTCAATCCAATGGCTTCGTTAAATAAATAAATTGTATTATAAATGTTCTAAACAAATGCCTCGACAAAATGGATTAGTGGTTGGGATTAGAGTTTCTATTACATTCAACCAATAATGCCGGATCTTGCTTCTTAAAACTACCGCGTTTTACAACAAAGGCCCACATCTTTCCTGCGCACTCATAAAATGAATAATCTTCTGTAATAGACAAAATCAACCTTCTACCGCACCCAATTTATATTCTAGATCTCGTCACCTTGGCCTTTACGAGCACTACCCACCTCTTCTAAACAATAGCCCGAATCCTTTGCTAGGGATATCTGCCGGAAGTACTGTCTTGATTTCTGTGATATTGCTTTGGAATTACCTTCGAAATAGATGGAATTAAGCATCTAAAGTAGTTATGCAATAGTCGTCCATCGTCCACTCTTGAGAAAACCAACTCTCCCAAGCACCACCGACCACTCATGATCAATATACCAATTCCTTAAGTCTTGTTCCAGGAAGATAACTATTCCACACAAAACAGAGTCCTGACCTTGAATCTTCAGAAGCTGTAATTCGTAACTACGTTTGTCCGCAAATGCCACACTCCGTCGATGATAACACCTTTTCATTAACTGCTAAAATGCTTTTGCAGCGCGTTTGACCATTAAGTACGACGGATTATTTGCACGACTGAAAAACCGTATTACTTTACATTATTGGCATGGGATATTAAAATAGGAATATAGTAAAATTGAATAACTGATTTCTAAGCAAATTTAGGCAGTATAGAAACGGTCGTAGAAATTACAATACAACAATTGCATATCCTTCTCATAGAACAAAGTGCATAAATAAATGAAATGTTTAATAAGCGCTATTTATATGGAAAAAGCAGTAACTAACGCAACAAATAGCACCGTAAATCAGAAAGGGAACGTCTGAAATCCTTAAGGCAGCAATATATCCGAAAAGAAGCCCCCGAAAACAGGCGGTTCGTACCCCAGGGGGTGGCAGCCGCTAATGAAACCGCCCCTGGTTTATAAGAAACACATACAAGCATGGATTTCTCGGCTGATATATAACCCTTATGTTTCATTTGTTTTGCATCCATTAGGTCCGGGTTCTGTGCGTATGAATATTTTTTGCCCGTTTAGCTTTTTTACAGCCGTAAAAATTATTCGAGCTTTTTAGTGTTTTCTTGCCTCGGTCAATTTCTAGTCGCGTGAATAGGAGTAAAATCGGCCATGTTTTCCCTTAAAGCAATCGATTTGCATTTCACCACGTGTGCACTTGTAAAAGTAGTAATTTTGTAGGGGTACAATTATTTGTAAGGCTGATTGGGCCCTTTTTAACGACAAGCTTGTTTATTAGTACTCAGATACCAACTGAGATAACACTCTGACCGACAGACGTCTTAACAAACTCGGGGTTCTTTCTGCAAATAACGGATTTCTGTGCCTTTGTTCCTTAAAAAAACGTAATTAGACACAATACACGAAAACTGAAGGGCTTAACAAATAACAGTTTGAGGATATTAACAACGTACACGCCAGGAGGTAGATATTATTATTTAACTGGCGCCGCCAGGTATGAAGGAAATAATTTCGCCCCATAAAGATTGTCTGACCTTCCTTGTTAAAAAAGTCTTTTATGAAAAAAAAACCTCTGCACGGCTATTGCAAATTTAATTTAAATAATTGACGCCGTTGTTTCAAATATTTAAGACCGCGATTTAGAAATCGATCTACTTAACTAACTCCAAAAAGGTCTAACAATCCCTTAAAGATTTTTTTTTGTTTGAAAAAGTTTGCAAGTTAATGAAAATTTTAAAAATTTAAACCTAGGCATTATGGAAATAAAGCATGAAACTGAATGGGTTAACAAAACCTCTCATAAATATTTTGACCTATTTTTCATCAGAGGTGTTGGGTTTTAAAAATGTTTCAATTTGATGGCCCGACTAGTTAAAAAATGGAAACATATCTCCTCTTCAGCTATAATTAAAAACCGACAATTAGCATCAAACCATAAAAAAATAAATAAGGCACATTATAATGTAAATTTCAATTAATTAAGGGTTTTAGTTGGTTTAAAAAAAGTCAGTGTCAGGAGCGGGATTCGAACCCACGATATTCGACTAGATACGCCGTTGCTCTACCACTTGAGCGATCGCAACTTCCCATCTCAACCCCACTTATTTTTTAAATTTTCCTTCCTTTTTGCCATTTTTCACGGGACCGAGGTTAGGATAGCTCAAGTGGTAGAGCAGCGGCGTATCTAGCCGTAGATCGTGGGTTCGAATCCCGCTCCTAACACTGATTTTTTTTTAATCTCAACTAAAAACCTTCATTAATTGAAAGATATTGATTGCTCGAGCGGACCACGAAAACTAGTGAAAATAACGTAATTGTTTTTCAATTTATAAGAAATTTGATTTTAACCTTTTACCAGCTAGTAAAGAAAAGATCTCACTAAGGTTTACTAACATGGAATAACAAGCTAGCCAATACAATTTTAAAAGATAAACTCATTGACTATAGACAAAAACAAAAACTAATAACCAATGGGGGGCGTGGGTGGCCGCAAGGTTTCGTCTTTCCCACGGCGTTCATCACTGTAAGGTCAAGGTCCCGGGTTCGAATCCAGCGGCCCTGCATTCCAACCCGACATACTTACAAATTTTTCAAAAACACCGGCACCCTGAAGGTTTATATGACCTCTGCTGTTGCGAACCCTCGTAACAAAAAAAACCAATGCAGAAAAACACGTGAACGGAACTACAAAAGTAAAAAAGACAAATTTAAGCCGCTGTTTTCTACCACTGAATCACCTGAACACGACTTCTCAACAACATTATCACCACATCAACTTGTACAATTTTAATGTCAAAAACCCTTCGGACGTTAAAAAAAAAATTTCAAAGATGTACCATGTAGTAAGTCACATTGAGTCTGTTCACATCCATACCGACAGACAAAGCTATAGGACTTATTAAAAATAAATAGAACTTTATTAAAAATAGTACTGATTTCAAACACATTTACAGATATATTGCATACATAAATAATTAACTCGTTTTGTTTTTGATGAGGTGGTATACAAAGAAAAAAAAAGGTGGGCTTCCCATGGGTGACAGCTTGTCCCCTTTGGAGCGTGACATTTACGTGAATGAACTTTTACAATGGTTTTTAACGACAACCAATTTGAGAAGACAATTTTTAAAAAAATGTTCATGACACTATTTGGTCGATAAATAGGAGTGATGTGGTAATTGATTTTGGGATAATTCGACAAGTGTTTTACAATTGAATGTGGACCTAATAGATGCATGCCTTGTCTTGATTTATACGCCGAAATAAAAACAATCATTTCTCTATAAATGTATGTAATAAACTAAACCCATCTACTTGTCTGCTCAATTCATAATATTCTTTCAATCAGTAAATCAATACTGTAACGAATATTACCTATTATTTTTTACCTTAAGTGATATCGGATACCATAAAATAAAACTCGAGGGGATATGCAGATTATTGTATTATAAACAAATGGATCATCTGGTTCAAAATATTATTAGAAAATAAAACCCATTTTTTTACAATGATAAAAATGTTAATAAGAATGACATTGGATATGAAATAGTTTACTGTTGCAATTATTTATTAAACGTACCAAGTCTTACTAAAAACGAAATTAAAATAATTTTAAAAAACACGATACAAATAAAAGCAGTAAGTACTATATTTACAAGGATAAAAATGTTAGAAAGTAAATTCCAAGAATTAAAAATAAAATAGATACAGGTTTGACCATACAATTTGTCAAGAAGTGAAGAAAAAGCATACAGACAGTGTTGATAATAAACGATTAATGGGGGAATTTCTTTTTTTTTTCTTCTTCTTCTTCTTCTTTTTAAATGGCCTCATGAACTTTGCATATTTAGCCAGACAATATATTGCGTATTCCATAAAACAATTTTGATTTATAGGGCCATACGTACGATGACGTAAAAATAATCGCAAAGGGGAATAGAGCAAAAAAGCTAATTTGGATAGAAAACGTAATAATTAACTGTGCAGCGGTTCTAATTGACTATATTAATTATTTCAGTTAATTATTCTTTTTATCTTAAGGTCTTGGTTGAGATGGAAAACGAGCGGGATTCGAACCCACGACCTTCCGCTCTATACGCCGCTGCTCTAACAACTTGTCACGATTGCTCATATTTCGGATGTTTTTATAATGATTCATAATATCGAATTCGCGTCCACCGTGATGATTATTGTGACCGTGATGCGGAAGCGGGGTTTGTGCTCCCCAGGCAGTAAAGCCAGCCACCAGCAACTCAGTAGAATACAGTAAGAGGAGAGCGTAGTAGTGAACACCAATTGGAATGTGGAAGTATCTTCTGTTATCACAATATAGACAGAAGCGCGTCTATGCGCTCGCTGTACTAATATTGTGCTGAGTTGTGGGTGGCAGGCCGTTCCTGCAGGTCTTCTCAAAGGGGCATGCGTGTGAACAATTTTTCACATACGATTACAAATCGTTTCTGTTAAGACAAAAACATCTTGTACTTCATTTTGGATCTGTCGGGCACTATGGAAAGGGCTCCCAATTGCAGCAATAGCAATATTTCTATCCTCACATAGCGTCGAAATGCGCTCAGATCCACAACCCGGGCCCACCTATGGGCGTTTCCAGTATCTCGGAATCGGACCAAAGCCTGGGAGAACACGGCCTCAAAAACGCCAACTGCTTCCCCGCTTCTTGCCTGTGATTTCGATCACTCTATCTTACAACAACATTGCGTTGTACTGCGAGCGAGTGAGTGTGTGTTCGGGATCGAAGGCGGAATATTTATAAAATTGGCCCATCGACCCCAATCTAGTTTAGTTTAAGTATAGATCGTTGGAGGAATCAAGTACTCCACCGTCCAAACGGAATGAGTGTACTGTATGGATGTATTTAAGTATATGAATATATTTATTTGTATAAATGTAGTTTGAAAGGTTAACAGATAATAAACTTTGTTTTGGGCTGAAATGATCTAGGTGTCTGAAGACGCAGGGGAAAAAAAACATTGCGAACTTCTGGTTCAAGATGATGTCTTTCCATGGATAAAGAAAATACAACTGGATTAAAATGAAGAAAATACGAAAAAAATGTTAATTTATAAAATGAGTTATCTTCATGTTTTTGATTTGTGTTTTCTATTTTGTTTTATCCAAGTAAAAGGAATATATCGGTTAAATTAATTAAAACTGATTGAATAATAATAAATTACAAATATCCCTACTCATTTATGCACAGTTTATTCTGTACTACAATTAACAACTCGGCTATCTAGAAATACATTCCATTTTACCCTTAGCACATTCGAGAATGTAATCACAATGGATAGAAAACAAAGAGCTGTTTATACGTACAAATTTCCTTTCCAAAGTAGTTATAATAATAACTTTGCCGTTGATTGACCAATTAAATGCACATATAACACCTATTATTTGCCTTATATTTTAAACTTGTCTTGAAACCACCTACGTGCATATCCATTAACTGACGCTCATAACTGTAGAAATTAGCATGTAAAAAAATAATTAAGTTACAAAGCATCTATATATTTGAAAATAATATGTTTATTATGCGCAGATATTTTATGATAATCATCCAAGAATTGCAATTTCGTCTGAAAAATATCGAAGTTTTGCAGCATCGTTGTTTTATTATAACCATAGACGTTATGGAGAATCGATATTTCATCTTAAAAGATTATGCTTTGAAGCTTGGATATATTATTATACCTTCAGCCTATGTATTTCGTCAAAAAAAGTCTACGTTTTATACCACCGATCATTTACAATAACCATAATTTTTGTGACAACTACATATATCTTTTTTTAAGCATCAATCAATATTATAGCATCGATTTAAACTTTTATGGTTTCGATATATCGAAAATTTCAACAAAAAAAATTTTAAAAAAAGATGTTTTACAATTTCGCTAACATCGAAATTTTATAGGATCGATATTTTATCATAACAATCCAGGTTGTGAACAAGCTATACTTCATGTGAAAAACTTAAAAGTTTTGGACCTTAGTTAGTTTGGTATAATCGTATATACTGTGAAAAATCGACATTAGAGTGACAACCGTCATAGTTTTGTAGCATAGATATTTTATCATAACAATCCATGTTGTGAACAAGCTATACTTGATGTGAAAAACATAAAAGTTTCGGACCTTAGTTAGTTTGCTATAATCGTAGATTCTGTGAAAAATCGACATTAGAGTGACAAACGTCATAGTTTTGTAGCATAGATATTTTATCATAACAACCCATGTTGTGAACAAGCTATACTTGATGTGAAAAACATAAAAGTTTCGGACCTTAGTTAGTTTGCTATAATCGTATATACTGTGAAAAATCGACATTAGAGTGACAACCGTCATAGTTTTGTAGCATAGATATTTTATCATAACAATCCATGTTGTGAACAAGCTATACTTGATGTGAAAAACATAAAAGTTTCGGACCTTAGTTAGTTTGGTATAATCGTAGATTCTGTGAAAAATCGACATTAGAGTGACAAACGTCATAGTTTTGTAGCATAGATATTTTATCATAACAATCCATGTTGTGGACAAGCTATACTTGATGTGAAAAACTTAAACGTTTTGGACCTTGGTTAGTTTGCTATAATCGTAGATACAGTGAAAAATCGACATTTGAGAGACAAACGTCATAGTTTTGTAGCATAGATATTTTATTACAGCCATGTTTTGATTCAACGATACTTTCCCAAAATCATCGATAATTAGAGTCGTATTTATTTCATTAATAGGTCCTCCTTTCAAAGAATCGGTGTCATCTAATTATTACAATTATGTTTTTGTGTGAAAAGAAAAGAGCAAATAGGAAGAAGATGTTTAAATAATACTGCTTAACTTGGCGCAAATCCTTGTCATCTGAAATTCAGGATTCATCTTGTCGTGGGGGAGTCTAGATCGAAGAAGGGTCTTGTGACAGGAGTGAGATCGTTTCGCCGGCTGGATGTGACAACTCGTCAGTGGAAGAAAAAAAAAACAGAAACTGTATTTTAATAGGCAATTATAAGTACTTATGCTGTCCCGGAGATATTCTTGAACCATTTTAAAATAGATAAGGGAAAATACGGCGATTGTCTTAAAATTGAGGTTGTGATTTTTTGCATTCTTTGTAAATAATTTGAGCCTTAGTATTTGTTAATTACATTGGTATCTTTACTAGGAAATTTTTCATGTGCCAGATTTTATTTGAAGCCTCATTTTATGTCCTGTGTTGTCGTTGAGTCACGTCGGATTTTACTCACTCCCCGGCGTTAATATCCGCTTCGAAGAAACCATCCTGGTGTCTTTTTCATTCCTCGCTTTATGATCCGGGTTTTATTGGTGTAATTTGGAAATTCCCACGAATTCTGCATCGGGGGAGGGGGCTGATTTATGTCTTATCCCTCTTGGGTGAGAGAACGGCGAGGTTGGGGGAGGGCAGCCCTTAACAATCCCTTGCGTACGCGGACTCACAAAGCCCCTCTAACTGATTTATGACGGAAAGATGGACTCGAAAATCCCTTTAGGGGGATTGAAGTTTATTTTTGCCCCTCTGACACCTGTAACAAACTATCGCTAACAATTTTGCTTACGGAAAATAGAAGAAGGACATACCTGACTTACCACAATAGAAGACTTGTTAATTTTTAATAATTTTCAAAATATACCAAATAATGCACAGGATGCTCTATAAAAAAATACATTTTGAGAGAGACTGTTGCTACTTCAAATCATCGATTTATAAAAACCTATTTTTTAAAAGAAACATCGACGTTGTAACCAACAATGTATGTTTCTAAAAATTTCTCTAATCAAATCTAACAACATAATATATCTAAACTAATAAATCTAAGCATATTTTTATTTTTTTAACTATCGATTGGTTATTAACCCTTGAGGCACAAGTAAGTTCCTCAGGTGCATGATAGGTTAAGTGGGGTAAGAAAAAGGTTAAAACTGGGTAGGTACGGCTAAAGTTACGATTAAATTTGGTAAGATTACGTTCCGGTAAGGTGCGTTTAGGGCTAAGGCCGCTTAGGCTAGGTAACGTAGGTTAGGCAGAGGGTCCGGGAATGGTTAGTTTACGTTACGAAGGGTTGCGCTTATATTTCTGTCCTTTTGACCTTGCGGTGTCGTATGATGGCCGACCTCAAAGCTGGGATGTTCAAGGATGCCTTTACGAAAGGTTCTTTCAAATGATAGGGGTAGTAGTGAGAAGAAAAGGTTCCACCAGTTTGGAAACCAATCGTCCAACGAATCCGGCTGTCCAACCAAATACCTGAATGCGTCGGACCCTTTTTTTTACGAGGGTTCGCAACAGCAGAGGTCATATAAACCCTCAGGGTGCCGGTGTTTTTGAAAGAAAGCCCATTTGTAAGTATGTCGGGTTCGAATGCAGGGCCGCTGGATTCGAACCCGGGACTTTGACCTTACAGTGATGAGCGCCGTGTCAAAGACGAAACGTCGCGGCCACCGAGGCCCCCCACGCGTCAGACCCTCGCTAGGGTGACAGTATACGAAATGTCCCACCTTTACCAAAGGAAGTGAAAACCGGTGGACGCCGAAAAGGTAGTAGGTAGGGTGAAATTTTGTTTTTGGTAAAGTTTATTTGAGTAAAGGACGGGATACACGTCAGGGTTGTGATGAGGGTTAGGTTGGGTGAGGTAGCGTTCCAATTACGATAATGGTAAGTAAGGTTTGGCTAACAAAAGAGTTACGAACAGATTTAAGTTAAATTTGAGTAAGAGGTTAGATTAGGTAACGTTAAGGTTTATTTCTTAAGATTTTTAGTTGAAATATAAAAGCCAGTGTCACGAGAGGGATTCGAACCCACGACCTTCAGCTTGATACGGCGCTACTCACCCACCTGACCTATCGAATCCGGTTCGTGACACTGCCTTTTTTATCTCAACTAATTATTTGAATGAAATTAGTCAAACGAACCATGAAAACTAGTGAAGTTACGGTTTACTAAGGGTAGTGAAACAGAAACATATCGACATTTCACAACATCGATTTTGTACAAAGATTGATACTTTAAAATTGAACAGAACGATGTTATTGGATAAAATGTGTGAACACTCTTGTCTAATATTGTCTATTACGTTTTGAAACATCGATTGTTTAAATCATTTATTATTTTGTAAAAAGTCCAGTTCGAAACAAGGACGATTATTGACAAAATGGAGATTTCGGGGAGAAAGATATTGATACATTAAACATAGATTTGTTAGAATAAAAAATCTTGATAATGTAATCGATATGTTGGACGGAAACAAATCGATACATTAAAACATGTATGTTATATCGTATCGTTATAGATTTCTAATTAAATCATGAAACTTTCAAAATGCGACGATTTTTTAAAAATCGATAACAAAAACTGTATTGGCAAAACGTTATTTTTTAAAAATCCATTAGATACTACAAAATCCAATATAATGCAGACTATTCAACACAGACATCACGGAAAAAAACGATGCTCTGACAAACACTGATTTTCTATTAGATTAACAAGGCCCTGTATACTAATCTGGCATACTTTCCTTTTTTCAAAACCACAATTGAGGGTTGATATGGCCATTGATATTGTTAACCCTCGTTTAGAAAAAAAGCATTACAACTGCATGCCACAGGTCTGCTTCAGACAGGCTGAAATTGTCTTCAATTTCTCTACTTCCTACAATGAAAGCCACTTCTTCAATAGTGCGTAGAGTCAAAACTTTACTAAAATTAGGGTTGGTGTTAATTTTCTTGTCGTAATGTGGTTTCTCGAGGTCTACAATGTGACTATGTACCAGTCACCGATTATCACGCCAGGTCTCGCGAGTCTGAAGATTGGCCTGGGACTTCAGATGATATTCCAGGATGATCGGTACCATCAAAATCTTTTTTATACAAGTGTACAGCTGAAAGTGTCATGGCATACTCCAAATGATTAATTTATTATTTAATATCGGTCGTGCACAATCGGTTGCTTAGTGCAATGGCACTGTTTATTTAATTATGTTTTTGATGACAAGCAAAACGTCGGCATGGTTTTCGGAAACGGTTTCGAACCCCTCCTTCTCGTCGGATGTCTATGGTTAGACAATTAGACGAGGTCTAACTAAGTTACTTAGCATTAGTTTACCAAGGGAGAAGTTTCGAGGTAGTTTCCACCTCGTAGTTCGATATACTCCCGGTCCCGGGCCTTCATTGTACGTTTCGTTTCCAAATGCCCTCTTCGGATCGAACTTTAATGGGCTTCCTGAATTATTAATATCACGGGGATACATTTGGTCTTGGCCTCACTGTAATGCTGAGGGATTAATTTATTAATTCGAGACCTTTGAGCCCTGCTGAGATGGAAAATCATAATACTCCGACCACAACTTCTGGAAGGAGAATTAAGTTCAAATTATAGCGTTTTCCCTGTAGGGTTCACACATTTTAAATTAGCCATGCGCCGTTTATAAGGGAAGATAAAATGAAAGCGGGAAGTAATTATATCGATTTACAATAGTATCGATGGTCAATCATGGCGTGACGGTGGCCCATCACAATTAAAAATTGCAAATTTCAAAGGAATAAAGAAACCTCCAAATACGATTCGTCGAAGATGGGTCAGCTGGAGAATTTAAGAAAGAGAGGGTGATTGGAAGGATCATCAGTCGCTATAATACTTTAAAGAATACATTCAAAAATATACGTAAGAGAAGCAAAAAGCTATAATTTGTAAAGACGAGTATTTGATCATATTCCAGAACCCATCTGAAGATGGCAAACACCTGAAACTTGCCTGACAGGTAAAAAAAAAACACCATACAAAATAACTGACAAATATATATATCTAAACCAGGCAGAGATACTAGACTCGCCTTACAACAGTGGAGTGGGATGATAAACCGCAATAAAATTTCTGATCTTTACTTGCACGCACAAATGCGTAAAGCCGATGACACAAGGAGCGGTTTTGACCGAAGCGATTGGTAGGTGGTGACACATGCAGCGGTTTGATGTGCGTTTTGTTTTCTCTCAGCTATTAAATGTATCGTACAGCAGTGCATACAAGCATTGAACGTTGCAAGGTGTTATTTTGCAGTTTGTATAACAAGTCCTGTTTAAGAAATACAGCTTTTTTCAGTTAAATTGGTACTTTTTTCTACCAATTTAATACTTTTCCCAACGATGGTGTGAGAAAACGATTCTACAAGATCGTTACTTATCAGAATAGAGTGTTCAGCTCCATTCGTTAAGTTTCTCGCAAAGATCATGTAGGAAATTGCTGTTACAGTTCCCCCTGCTGTAATTACAGAATAATGTACTACCTGCTGATTATTTTACAAATATATAATCCTCCATATTCCCCAATGTTAAACCCAGATGAATATGTTTTTTTTCTAAAATAAAGGCATCGGCCAGGAGGGTTTTAAATGGGACACCTGCAGAACACGACATTGCAGAAGTAATTAGTTGCACTGTCAACACCATCCATTCGACAGACTGCAATTTGGTCATCGATGCGATACTGAAATTACCATCAGCGGTTGCTGAACGTCCCCTGCATTGATTTTGAAATAAAAAGTTAATTTTATTAATTTTCTTATTTTCAATAATAAATTTCGCTTCTTGACATGATTATGTTCAATATCGGATGAAGAGATTCGTCTGGTGTCTCCGTTGTAGCATTGTTGGAAGAAGAGGATAGAAAAAACACAGGAAAATGAGGGTTCATCCAATTGTCGAGAAGAGAAGAGAAAGAGGGCATTTTCAGAGATGAGGAAACACCCTGAAGAATTTTTTGACTTTAGGAGGATGTAAGTGGGCAGTTTTGACGAGTTCCATAGTAAAATAAAATGCCGTATTACAAATATTTTTCTCCACGTCTATTTTTTGCATTTTAAAAGTAAATTAGAAAACTCACAATCAAACAATCCTTCAAGAAAGTGAGGTTCGAACAGCTCGAATAAACGTGTCAGGGCTGATGCAATACTTGTGTACCGCTCACCGCCTGGCGTTTTCAAAACCGACGCGTTGGGTCGTCTCCACGACCGACCGACTCGGTTTGAAAACCGACAGGCGGTTACGACCGCTACGTCTGTCAGGTGCAATGCAACAACAAAGAACGATGCACCGACTGGATTTGTCTCGCGGTAAACGCTTCGGTCAAAACCGCTCCGTGTGTCATTGGCCTAAGGCACGAGTACATAAGATTTCCATCCACGGACTTTCTGGACTCCGTTCCTAAAAGACCTGAGAGACCTAAGAGAAGAAATAAGGCAGGTTAAGCTTTAAATTTACGTCTCGCCATCAATCTGGACCCCGCTAATAAAAAGTAAATCGTGGCAACCACTAGGTCGACTAGACGGCGAAAAGATTT
Organism: Cimex hemipterus; assembly: GCA_039619505.1. Classification (NCBI taxonomy): domain Eukaryota; kingdom Metazoa; phylum Arthropoda; class Insecta; order Hemiptera; family Cimicidae; genus Cimex; species Cimex hemipterus. The sequence goes on along the minus strand of CM077110.1, from coordinate 19,199,292 downwards.
AACACGGTTGATGAAAGCCCTACTAGGATACACAAGTGCGCAGACACTATGTCACATAAAAACACATTTAATTGCATACCGTTATAATATGGGACTCCAAACATAGCAAAAGAGTTTGGCTATTCGTCTGGACCATCACTAATGATAGCTAAACGCTGAAACTCGTCAGACTGACCAAAACAGATGCAGCAATATTTCGCTATAATTCGGGATTCCATACATGAACGACACAACTAGTCCATTATTGAAGATGGTGAAATGTAATATATAGACAATCATTCTGGACCCTGGAAAATTGTGGAATCAACGGATCCACTGATAAATATTTTTTAGAAGAAACTCGACTAGGCAAACTAATGAGAATGTTCGAACGATCAAACTAAAGATTATTCCATTGTTTGCAGTTTTAGTACGATACAAAGCAGAAGATAGATGGCAACCTAAACTGAAGATAAGTATTACAGTCCCGCCGGAGGTTTTTCCCTCTATTTCCAGCACGGCGAGTAAAGGTAAAAGGACGGCATAAATATAATGATGATAATGGCGGTGAATGGGGTTAGGAATGTGTTTCGTAAAGGGTAGGACCGCTATTAGTTGAAAAGGTTCACGGAAGCGTCAAGGCGCGTATTCCAGCTGTCGCAGCCAAATAAATACAGGTCGATGGAGGTGGAAAGTGCCGGAAAGTGCGGCAGGCCCTTTTCTTTCCATTTTACAGGCCGCCCCACGGGGCAGAAGTGGACTTCCGACTTGTTTTCCTTCTCTCCGACTTCTACTTATTGCTGATGAAAAACAAAAGATCGCCACTGAAACCCGAGGAAATCCTTACAGAGGGAAGATTTCAATTACGTCCAATAAAAATCGAGCTCAAAATTAATTACACTCCGGGAAAAAAAACGATATTTTAACAAATCGATGTTTCAAGCATTTGTTTCTACTTCTACATCCTACTCCTCTTCGCCTAACTTCAACCCATTTTACCTAATTACAGTCTATTTTTAGATTTTCATTAGTCTGAAGTGAGTTTTATTTGGAATTAGGTTATTGTTGAACAGGTGGAGGTCATCTATCAGACAAGCGTAACGTTCACGGTTTTCATTTGTAAATTTTTCCAAACTTACACATATTTGAACACATTATACAGTAACACATACTCTTGTTCATTTGAAACTTGATAATTTGAATTTCTTGATAATACAAGCTCCTCAGCAGGTCACTTCAAGCAGGTCGAACAAATCTGTATATTTTAATCGGTAGTATGAAATATTTTTCGAAACAGGATGAGGTTCTTATTGCACTTACAATCTTTATAATCAGCGCTATTTCTTTGTTATATTCATCTATATTTCCACGAATCGTTTTCTTCTTTAGAGGCTAAAGGTTGTACAATTATGTCTGTGTTTGTTGTTCTCATGTCCTCACCAATGGTTACTTGGGAAAATCATTTAAACAAAGGACGCCAAGCCGCAATGAAAACAAAAGTACTTCACGATTTGTTTAATGCGTTTTAATCTTATGGTTGACCTTGACCTATTTCCCATTTTTCATTATTTTTACTTTGTTGTACAGATGAACAATTTAACTAATCAATTGGAAAAATGCACATCAACTCTTAACAATTTTTTTCCTATTGTTAATTTGAACATCTTGATAATTCTTTTTTTTATCATTATATTGATTTGATATTTACAACTAAAAATACTGTATTGAGTAAATATGTTCATATATTTTGAATTTGACATTTGAGTCCGTTGTGAGAGAAGTTGTCAAGTGGCAACATTCCTTCACACTTATATATCTTGTTCTGTCTTCACTCAATGAGAAAGAAGTTCTCGGGGGCCAGTTGCGCTTTAATCGTCACTGAGGATTTTCAGGTAGGGTTGAAAGTGATAAATGACGTACTAATAGATTATGTTATGTTAGTGATTGATGAATTTTTTTTATAGTGGGTTTTGATATGCTCGTGTAAAACGGGATGTCTAGGCATTTGTGAATAGTATAATTTGAACCGAAAAGTGAAGCATTTATAATTTGATGGAGAATTTTATTCATTGGAGACTTTGGGAATTGGAAATCCTTGTTGAGCCCCACATGTCATAATCGTACGGCCAGAGAGATCTAATCACTGTCTTGTAAATTAAATGTTTGTTTTCATTGTCCAATTTTGATCGTGGGTCACGTGGTAGGTGTTTTACCCATGAAAAGTCCAAAATAACACACAAGGTCAGTGGTAGGCAATAGGATTCCGTTTATACTCAGGACAGACGTTAGGTGAAATTCATCAGCACGCTTTTCATTAGGTTTATCTTCATTCTCTACTTTGTGAATTATACTGCTGATTCATTCAGGTGTTGTTGTATAATGTCGTGTGTTCATTGAGCGATCCGAATCATGTGTAAAAATCGCTGCATCATCAGAGAATGTAGGTGTTGAAATATTCTGTCCGAAAATCTTCTATGTATATTGAAAACAGAAATGGGCCAAGTACGCTTCCATAAGAAACACCTATATAACGTGAGAATTCGGTTCGTTGACGGACTCGGCAAAATCGGTACGAGTGAGAATATTCTTCAGTTTCCAAAGGATGTCTTAAGGAGTGAGGACCTGCGAAATATTTACGAAACGCATAATATCAATACAGTTGGGAGACAGGGAAGCATTAGCGAATGCGCGGTGCAGCGATGGTTTCAGAGATTTCCTCTTGGAAATTTCGGTCTAGAAGAGAGGGATGTTTGCAATAGGCTTTCCATTGTGGACAACGACCGACTCGAAACAACCAGCCAACAAAATGGTCACGGTGGCTGTTTGGTGGTGTACCGCTTGAATAGTTCAGTATAGTTTTTATAGGAAACTATCACAGCAGAGAAATATTACCGAAAAATTTACAAAATCCGCAAGAAACTTGGCCGTCTTTGTTTGATCGTAAGGAGCCGATTCCTCTTCGCGATATCGCCAGGCCACATATCGCAGTGCCAACACTGCGGAAACGTTTTGACAGGATTTGTAACCTTACCGCACCCTACACATTCACCCGACCTTTCACCTAGAGACTTCCACTTCTTTAGGCACTTTGATCACTTCTTTAAGGATAAAATTTTTTAAATTTATTTTTTGTTGGAGTAAAGAGACGATATTGTCATCTTGATAATTCAAATAATTTTGGAAGTCCCTTGAGTTTCGAATAATCAAGAGTCGACTGTATTTCGGTTTATTTTTTGGAGCTATGTCGTTCTATACATTCGACAAAACACTTCTGATTTCCGGGCTCTCTAAGTACCTGAATAAAATAATGTTAAACAATGTAATCTCGTGAGAAAGGGCGAGGATGGGAAAACGGCTGTTATCATTTTTTTATATTTTCCTTCGGATAAGAGACATATGTGGAAAAGAAATGATATATCAGCTTGGGTAGATTTATAAACAATAGCCTCCGTCGCCTGGTAATGAATGTTTCCTCAGGGAGACTATATGTCAGCCGGGCGTTATTGCTTTTTTCAGATCCCCTTCAGAAAAGGGGTCCTCCTACGGGAAGCCTCTCTGTATAATTCAACCCTCTTTGATCTACACCGCGGATTTTTCTTTCAAAGTCGGAATCCTGTAAAGTGGCGCGTCCTCTTGTACGTTTACCTGGCTCTTGTGTCGGATGCCTACTGCGAATTCCATTTCAACCTTAGCTCATCCGAGAATGTAATTACAATGGATAGAAGACAAAAGAGCTATTTATATGTATAAATAACACATTTCCCCTCCAAAATAGTTAACTTTGCCGTTGATTAAACCATAAACATGTTACCATACTAAAAGTTCACAAAGATTAACATAAAATATAAAATTAAATACATACACAACACATAACCTATCATTGTTAACTTGTTTTGAACCTATGTAGGTACGAATACTCCAGCAGGACTGACGCCAATAAAATTAGAAATTAATTATGAAAAATATTATACATAATAATGTTGTAAAGCATCTATATTTAAAAAAAAAGTTTAGTTTGCAACATCGATATTTCGTTATAATCATCGATGGTGTGAAGAATCGATATGGTATGAGTTAAAAATCGAGGTTTTTAGCATCGATATTTCATTATAAATATCGATGGTGTGAAGAATCGATATTGTTTGCGTTAAACTTCAAAGTTTGTAGCATCGATATTTCATTATAAATATCGTATATATTTCGTCAACACGACCTCACATCATTCAATATCGATAGTATATAAAATATAACTAATTGGGACTGTATGAAGGAAGGGTATCCCTTTTCATACAGACATTTTAGGGCTGCAAGAACCGCCTCCATTCCAGTCTTGTGCTGTCCAATATTGGGTTTGTTTTTCGCATTTCCGACCAATCCGACCAATTATTCATAAACGTTTTGTTTTAGCGGTATTCAAGGGCCGATATTTTCACTTGGAGCCTCACGTCGGACGCAGCTATACTTGAAAAGTCAGCGTTCCTTTTAATGGCAGAACGTGTATTAACATAAAATATGTTTTAACTCATTACCACCGTTCCGGACCCGTCCATCCGCTGGCGGTTATTTGAGTCGAGGAACTAAACTTTTTTACACGGTTTTTCCATTTTAAATCCAAACTTTTAACTACTCTCCCAAGGGAGGAAATTAAAATATAAAAACCCGAGACTTCCAAAGGGTTCAGACATTTAGAAAAATTTATTTTGCCTACTGTCAATGGCAGGTTTTTCTGTTATTCCCTTTAAGAATTGCAATACATAGTTCCAAAATGCTGCCTGATGCTAAAGCGTGTACGACAAAATTGGGCGAAATTTAAACGGAGACCCCAAACTGGGGTTTAACTCTTAATTTAACTCCGCCCCTTTGGTAAACTAATAAATAAGGAGAAGTAGAGGGATATAATTGTAGGTCTAGCCGCTTGGATGGATAATTGGGGCCGGTCTGGAAATTAGAATGACATCAACTCATCGGATTAACATATAGATTCGAATTGTTCCCGCGTCACGAACCATCAGCGGAATCTCCTTGGCCAGGAAATGAATAAAGATAGGACGGAAATGAAGCTAGGGCCAACTTCTCAATAAATATGCAAGATGTAGGAAGAAAAAATGGACAATGGTGTGACAAGGGTCTCAGGTGAAATTCCCATCCACCACGCATTTGTGTTAAAATAGAGAAAAACAACGTACAAAAATATAATACGTTATAATTTGTAACAACAGTAATATCCTGATGCACACATATTTAAAAAAATTCTCGTCATACATCACAAACTTTAATATTGGGAAAATAAAAATATATTCTGATCATGGTATTGTGCCAGGATGGACGGGATTGAAGCGATTCAAGACCAGGAATAGAAAACTATGGATAATAGATCTTGTCCTAGTGGGATAGCCGAATTTCATGGAACAATCCTAGTAAAGTAGCACAAAACATTTTATTGAAAAAACTATTTTAATTCACTTTAAGCGCCGGTTGAAGCCCTTGAATATGAATTGCTATACAAAAAAATATACTATCCTGCTGGATTCGCCGGGGAGGATTTTTTTCCTCTAGGGTGGCCTGTTGTCCCACATAAAAACCTATAACTCCTCTTGATTTTGTCCAAATCCAACATTATTAAAAAAATCTACAATTAAATTGTATCAGCCTATGTTAAATGGATTTAACATAATTATAAGTGAAATAAATAAAAACTCATCAAATGTTTTATTTATTCGGTTCTAATTTGCAGAGGCAGGGTTTATACCAGTATGAGAGTTTGTACGGTTCTAACCACTAGAAACGAACAGTAGAGTCATTGCAAAATTATCACCAATTTCGAAAAAAAGGCATTAAAAAGGCGAAAATTGAAGCTTTTTTAATTCGCCAAAAAATTATATTTGGGGGGGGGAAGAAATTCTGCCATGTTGCTTCTTCACAAAATAATTCACTGTACGACGTTTCCATAGAACTTTGTTTATTAAGTAAATATCTTTTTTTTTCTTTTTGTGCACGTATTTGTACCAATTGGATCAGTTGTTTTGTATGTAGGATGAGAAAAAAAAAGTAAGTTCGTCTCAAATGAGATGTAATACACAAAAAGATACGAAAACAAAAAAAAACCATGCAAGCAAAGGACCCTTTAAAGCTCTTAAGTACGAATTTTTATATCTAAAAAAAATTGATATTTTTGGTAAAGATTCGTTACAGGAGTGCCCGGTTGTTCCGCTTAAAATGTATAACTCCATTGATTTTGTCCAAATTCAGCGTTTCGACAACTGTCAGAAAGTTAATTTGTTTCAATTAATTAAGGTTTTCAGTTGAGGTTAAAAAGTCAATGGCACTAAGGGGATTCGAACCCAGGACCTTCGGCTAGATACGCCGTAGCTCTACCACTTGAGCTATCATGACCTAGCTCCAATCCCTCTCGTGCCATTAGCTTTTTTTTCATCTCAACTAAAAACCTGGGGGCCGCGGTAGCCGAGTGGTTAGCGTGAGAGACTCTCGGCTAGTAGACCCCGCGGTCGCGGGTTCGATTCCTTTTGCCCCTGGCCCTTTTTTCACGATACCCTTCCCCCAAAAATCGAATAACGGAATAAATATATACAGCAGTCTGGCTAGATATGCTTAGTTCATGAGGCCAAAAAAAAAATAAATAAAAAATAAATAAAAAATATAAAAAAAACTAAAAACCTTAACTATTATATTATAATTAATAATTATTAATTAGTGCAATTAGTGACGTTAATTTGTTTGTTTCAAATTAGGTCAAGAAGAGGTACATGTTACGGCATTATTATAAAAAAATTTAAAAAAATGAAATCACCAAAAACTCATCGATATTGGATTGTTTATATCTGGATTTAACTTACTTATAGAGGTGAAGTTGGTGCCATTACGTAGTTTATTAAGTTCTAAAGACTTATAAAGTTTCCCGAGGATTGATCGAGTGGTTTCTAAGTTATCGCCATGGTTGCGGTTTTTGGGCGAAAAGCGAAAAGATTTATTAAAAAAAAAAAAAAAAAAAAAATCGATTTACCCCAAAGTTTCTATTCTGGGATTCTTGAAGGGGCAAAAGGCTAAAATCAATTTTATTTCTTGGTAAAACAAATAAATAAATAAAAAACAATGTAGCTTACTTTGCTAAATCATTTGATCACTAGGTAAAAATAATATTTGACAGCCGGCCGTGCAATATGCATGGGTCTCAAAATCTTTCCCTCTTAAATTACTTAAACAATTTCTTCTCTTCTACGGGCTCATTGCAAAGAACGCAAGCGAACGTTGAGAATAAAGGTATTTATCAGTTTGAATGTGAATTGGAAAATAGATCATGGACGAGTATCATCGAATATATTTAAGAATGAATGTAAGGCTAGGTTCGGGATGAAAGAAATGACTTAGGTGTCAGCCCCAGGTGCGCAACGGCTCTACATTGAAGAAGGTGATTCTTTTTAAAGAAGAACAAGTTTCTTTTCATTAGAAAACATTGTTTTTTTACAATACGATAGTTGGAGTAGATCTATCGTTGAAGAAAGACAACTTGTAGTGACGATTGGAAAAATAAAATGGAATTTTATGTTTTATCGACTCATAAAAAAATTTAACTGATTAATCCCATTTTGAAAATTCGTCGGATGGATAAATTAATATATTCCCGGGATATTTTTCCTTCTTTTTTTACGTACTCTTTTAAGTTTGTAGGGGAAGTCATATTTCGTAGTGTTTTACGACTAAAATCTTAATAAAGTTTTACACCCCTCACCTCTGGGCAAGGGTGGAAAACCATGCCATTCATTATTAAGAAGTTTTCCATTTTTCATTGCGTTCGGAAAACACTAGCCATTTTCTTTTCCCCACACTCCAAAGGTTTTTATAATCCCCTTTCAATTTTAATTTACAACAATTTAATGGTGGATTTTATCAGGCGATGAAGCAGGTTTATTCTTAATTCTACCATATTGCTTAACATTTTATAGATAGTAAAAAAAAAGGTGCACCATCAAACCAGAGAGAATATCAATTCCTAAATTATACATGCATAGACGAATATTCAAATCTGTATAAACAGAAAACGTGTTAATGATGATACAAATTGAAATGACCCGTCGTCTGTTCTTGTTGAACGTTCCTTCATTGTTTAATTTCCAGTGCCCCGTGTTGAAAAATAGGCAAAAAAGCACCTCATGACGAGAGAGAAAGTGCGAGCCTCAGAGGATTAAGCTCATAATTCGGCGAGACCCATTTTTTACACATATAATTTTAATTAAAAAGCCTTGCCCAGGTTAATCTTTATTAATCTCGGCCGCAAAACGACGGAATAAGACCGTTGTACGTAAAAAAAATGAAAGAGGAGAGAAAAGTGGGAAATTTCCGAATTAACGGCCACGTTTCGGGCTCATAAAAGCGGCCGGGCATCGACTTTTATTAATCGAAACAACTTCATATCCGGCGGCTTAGCTCGTTTCACTTAACGCCCTAATCTGTCCTGTAAGGGTAAGTTAAAAGTAATCAATTTTCTTCACTACCCCCGTAGACAGTACACCTTGGAAAATCTCTTCTGGCACTTTTTTCTTAATGGTTTTTAAACCCTCACCTTCAAATCTGCCCCTTGGAAACCGAGTTTCACACTTTCGTATGAAAAATTTTAATTTTGTAACAATTATCTTAGCTACTCATAATATAGCATTAGCTACTCATAGCAAAAAAAAATCATTCAGCTTGACTATGTTACGCCTTGCCCGTTGATTACACACGCCAATAATAATTCCCCAAAATAGCCTATAGATCATTCATCTGATGGACGAAAGATGAACGAAAAAAGCTACTGAAACTCTAGCCAGCATACAAAGATTATCAAATCTACGTATCACAGGAGCAATGAGAACAGTTCCTGCGAATATACTACAAAACTCTGCTAAACCTGCCTCCAGTTAAAATATTCTTGGAAGCTAGGAAAAGCTCATTAAGGCTCCAGAAATAATGGAACTGGGTAGGAAATAAAACATTCGGGCACATATCCATAACTAACAAAATCACACACCCATTCTAAGAAATGGGAACTGCCTACATGATCCCGAAAACATTCTTTATAACATCCCATACGTTGTCCTCAGCAGACTATTGTCACCCCTTGGACGACACGGATTGGCGAGTAATGCTAATCAGGGATTGAAATACCTTCAGAGGGTTTGGGTTTCGGGAGGGGGGGTAGTGTCACCCCTTGGACGACACGCATTGGCGAGTAATGCTAATCAGGGATTGAAATACCTTCAGAGGTTTGCCGCGCCTGAGGCTCCTCCCCTCGACGTCACAGGTGTGTGCTGGACGTTGGTGCGAAAGGACAGATCAGGAGAACGCTTATGCAAATTTCATTCAGTTTTATCTCTTTTTATAAAATATATGTTCTTATTATTTGGTGCTATTCGTCACTTGTGGTTTGATTTAAGTAATCCTATCTCCCTTTCAGAGAGAAAAGGGACCTCTGGTGTTGGGTCATAACACTATAAAGGGGAAGAAGAGCTAAGGAAATCTTCCGACATATTAGTATAGCATACAGATTGCTGCAAAACAAATGAAGGAAGGGGATTCTTTTTCTGTACAAGCCAAAAAATATGAGCAATCGAACCCTTTAGGGTACACTTCGGTCTTTTAAGCAGAAATATGTGCCGTCAATGGTTGGCTCAAAAAAATCTTCAAGTGGCTCCAGACACGTTATTCTCCGAATGCCGATTGACGCCGAATTAACGCCAAGTTTCGAGATGCTCGTTTTGACACTAGCCAAATGGCGGGGCTACGTATACACCCATGCGGAATTTATATAACTTCCTAGTAGTTGCACAAACAGCGAATAAGTATTTACCAGTCTTGCGAACCCTCAACATACTACAAATAGTGAAGGACAACAGTGTAACTTCACGAATATTCGTGCACTTCGAAGCGGATAGGAAAACCGACAATAAGGCAAGCACAGCAATATTGCTTTTCGGCGAATAACCAACCGACCAACCATCCCCACTAGTCGGGGAGATTCGGCGGTAAACCTTCCACACAATTTGTGCATGTCTTGAGTCACCTTGATAGGTTACACTGGCAAAAAATCCTCATAAGATCTGACAGCCATGCATCTATTAAAGCATTAGTATGTAAAAAAAAATCAAATCCAAATTAGTCCAACAATACATCCGATACCACCAAAACCTGCGGAAACCCAACAACCTGATGATATCTTAGGTGTCAGTGCGCAAAGATACTTGGGATAAAGAAAGAGGAGACACACTGGCCAAAGTGGATCTGCAAGACTAGGCCCCCAAACGTATACTTGGGAAAACAAAAACAAATACAGAATCCTGCAACACCTCATGGATCAAAAAAACACGAGGAGTGGATGAACTTTAGCTGCGCTAGGCAAAGTAAACTTATTCTAAAAACAACCCTCACTAAGCCTGGCAAACTGTAATTGGAGATGGTCAGAGGAGTGACAGGAGTACCGGTCACTGGCATCAGGGAAAACATGTGCATAACATGGGCACACACAATGACGATCCCAGATCTGCAGATTATGTAATGAGAAGAAGAAAAAGTTACCCAGATCATCTTCAAATGCGAAGCAATGGCTTAATGGAGACAAAAACTAACACCTCCCCCCCTAAAAAAACCTAGGAAATGAAAAAAATAGCACCAACAGTCAATGACCTAATAATTCTGAACAGACGGAATGAGATGACTGTACTAACTAGGGAATTAAGAAGGTACAAAAGCCAGAAGGCCGAAGTGCCTGGGGTGCATAAAAGGTTCCAAGGATCTTCATCATCATTTTTTACATTACAAAAAAAAAGTGTTAAAATAAATACTTAAGCCCCCCCCCCCCCCAAAGACAGGAAGTATCGTGCCAGCCTGGAGAGAGGAGATTACACTACAGCCAGGGAAAAGAAATCAAACAAGCTAGGACCGCAACGAGGATTTTGAACAGGAACAAATAAACATAAATAACATAAAAAAGAAGAAAGTAGGGTAAATACATCGAAGGTGCAGAGTGGAAGGGACGGATTAGAAGAATGATATGAAAGTGACAAGAGCAGATAAGTCTTGTTTGACAGGTCCGAGGAGACCGACTGCCTTGCCCAATCGTCGGATTTTCCCCCTTATGTGAGGCCTGGGAAACGGAATCAGGATGGGTCCCGAAAGGATATTTGTGGCTGCAGAGAAGAGGACGATTTTTCAAATGTCGAGGCTAATCAGGAGGCGAACGACGTCTGCTGTGCATCGGACATTCCTCCTTATAGCAGGAAGGCATACTAGAACGAATAAACGGAGTTTAGATCGTAAGTAGCGCAGAGGGCATATTTATATTTTACTTGTTTGGCCAGTTTGATGATTAACCATAATCGTTAATTTTATTTTATTTAATTACCTGTATAGAGGATATGATAGTTTTGCTAAACTATTTTTTAATACAAGTATTATTTTTTTATAATTCGAGAGTATTTTATTTTAATTATATTTTTATGTTACACAAAACCAAGCCTTTGTTGCGGTCTCCCAAGGGCTTCGGGGTAAGTTGAGATAATTAGGTTTTGGCTTTCCTCTCTTCTCGTGTGCTGGCGAGTTTTATTATTATTTAATTATCCATCTTTGGTTTCTTCCTTTTTTTTGTCTCCCTTTTTCGACACTCTCCGTTTTTTTTTATATTTACATTGAACATATATTTATTTTCTCCCTCTCCTATCTCGAGTATATTTTTGACTACTTCGAGTCTGGCTCTATTTACCCCATCACTACTCAAAAACATAACTTGGTACTGTCAAAAACAACCAGTTACTGAGGTGTACATTCTTTCAGGCTATGATATAATTCAATATAATATTGAATAATATTCAATAATATTCAGATGACAATAAACCAGGAAAATGCGGTGTAAAATGTCCTAACGTTTCTCACCTGAGTCTTTTTTTCCATTAAATGGTTGATTTTGAATTCCGCGACCATCGGGCCGAATAAAAATAAAAATAAAGTCGAAACCCTTTGAATCAAAGGGCGGAGAGCGTTTATCCTTCATTTTAAATATTCATGGATTTTGACCGAAACGCGGAAATAAATTCATAGCGGGGGAACGATAAAAGTGGCCTCCACTCCTGGGATAATAGTTGGCCGTAAAAATACCAATTTGTCGCCGCTGACTTTGGAGCGAGAAAAACACCACCGACACCCCACGGACCTGTAAGGGCCTTGGATCAGATCCAAATTCCAAACTATTTATGATTTTTATACCAGTCCCTTTTCTCCTGCCTTTTATCCCTCCATGATGATGTTTTTTTTGTTTTTTTTAATCAATTCTACTCTCCGTCATCGACTCCTTTTGAGACGACTCAATTATACCTTAAACAACTACAGTATCTCGCTCCTTCTTTTTCTTATATCAAGAACTCTCTTTTTGTACTTTAATCTTCTTTGAACCTACTTTAATTGAACCTTTTATACCAGACACAAATAAGTCGTATCGGACGAAATTGCTTTTCGTCAGCTTTTCCATGTTTACCTACTTGGAGCCGTCGAATCCTTTAATTAATCCTCAGAATTCCAATATTTGCTAACTACTGTTACAGAGAGCTGAGGAAAAACAAGTCTCAATGCTAAAATTAGATTTTATCATTTTATGTGGAGGATTATTTTCTCGGGGGCATTAGAAAAGCATTCAGTGTACAGGAGGAAGATAGTTTCTTAGTTGTACGCATTTTTAAAAGTATAGTTTTCCATTTGTTCAACAAACTAGGCATATGTACTTTTCACTATATGTTCGATCAGTTACCCTTTATTTTTTACCAATTTACTGCATACAATGAGCAAAACACTACTCGTTAAACAGAAACATCTTTGATTATCCTGGTCACACAGATTTGCTAGTTGTGTCGTCAGCATTACGCCAGCTCTCCTGTGATACATGCCACAATTATATTTTCTTTAACGTGCCAACGTTTCGATCTTTTATTGAAATCATCTTCAGGGCTCAATAAAAGATCGAAACGTTGGCACGATAAAGAAAATGTTTTTCTGATACCTGCATCACACCAGACCGCATCTCACGATATCTGAATAATTATCCGTTAACGGACACTAATCTCTACACAGTAATTATTATTTTCTCACAATCTCTCTCTCTCTCTCTCTCTCTCTCTCTCTCTCTCTCTCCTCCCACCCCCCCTCACTCCCTCCCACACGCAATTTTTTTTAAATAACACCACATTAAAAGAAATTGAAAAATGGTGGAGGGGGCGTGTTGTTTAAGCTTTTTAAGGAAATTCTACAAATTCTGTGCTCACCCGATATTTATACCTGTTGGTCATTCCATTTTCATTTCAGCAAATAGAAATCGCAACATCACCAAAGCTTTTCCGTACTGGAAACTCTAACGTACAGTTCCAAATTCTTTCGACCGAATACATCCAGGGATGGATTCCTGTTTTCCCAGGGCTGAAGGCTCCCCGGAGGGTGGCATTACCATATGAAAGGAATTGACTGTGGCACGCCCCATTAAAGAAACGGCGGGTCGGAACTACCGTTTTTTAATATATGCCGGGTAAAAGCGGGTATCTCTCGTATAATAATGCTCCGAACTCGATCCATGTCATCCGTGGATGTTTCCACGAATTAGATTTGGTGTTGGGTATCGCGTACAAAGAGGATTCCTCTCGATAAACGGCCCGACTTGAAATTCAACACCGAGACATCGGAACTGCAATTTCACGGCTTTGCCGAATCGATTCGTATCATAATCCGTTAGATATGTACGGCCGGGATTACGAACTAAATGGAAGGGATAGAGTAAGGATTAGGTTATTTGTCGGAATCGAGCAGCGTTATGCAAGATTTCTGGGGGCTGGGGTGGTTTAAGAGAAGGAATCTGCATAACGCCGGATTCGCATGTTATAACGCAACTAAACTGGCGGAACGAAATTGCTGCCGATTTTAAATTTGCGAGCGGCCCTGGGCTCACTTGAATTGTCACGTTATCAAGTTTAAAGAACTGAAATTCAGACAACCCTAAATTATCGTATTTACCTCGGAAACCTTCATCAGTCATTGTAACAACGAGCATCTCATAAAAGATCGAGGAAATGGGTATAATTTAATGTCGACCACTGTAAAGAAGAAAAAGAGCTTCCATCCTGAAATATCATATCACATCAAAAATCTGTTTACTTTTTTATTAATAAAAACAAATCTTACGCCAGTAAACTGACAGATTCGGCGGTCGCCGAAGGGCGATTTCGAGGATGTTGGAAGCAGGTGTGTGACGATAATCCCAGTCCCCAGCCCTTTCAACCTCCGCCGGTCCCGGTCCTCGGTCCCAAAACTTTGATTTAGAGTTGGCGATAAGCCCCGTGTAAAACTAAGCTAGTTGGGACGGTGCAGGGAGTTTAGCATAAATCATAAAGAAGACCTCATTACCCTATCCGGTCCGGAGGCGTGGAGATTAACATATATATTCAATTCTAGGAGCTTAAACCTTTAATCGATAAATAGGCTAGGCCAACCAAGACAATCGTACTGTTACAGTTGTTTTTGAGAGGCAAAATAAACTCTGAAAATTATTTGTATAAAATAATGCGAAATTCCGTAAAATATTCCATGATGTTGCCAAATAACGACATTTAATAATTAATTGATAATGGTTACGATGATGATTAATAAATAATTGATAATTATATACCATATGGTTTACAATAAACAAGTGAATTTCTTATATGTTTCCATAGCAACATTTTTAGTAAAATTGTTTTACTTAGTTTAATTTTTTTATTTACCTACCTTACTTTCCCTTAATATATCAAGTAAACAACAAAAATTAAAAATTACAGCGATTGCAAGTTTTTCCTGAAAGAAAATTGTATCGATATTTACAATATCAATGATACGAACAATATATCATATTTATAACATCAAAATATTCATATGAAAAATACAAAAATATATAAAATACATGTCGATTTACATGATGACAATACGATTCGAATCGAAACCCCAGAATAAATATTATACCTTGAATTCAAACTTTAAGAATAAATATTTCATATACGACAAATCGATATTAGTTGTCCTTATTGTAAAATATTGATATATCGATATTTTATTAATACCCAACCTTATCGATTTATACCGAAAAAATATCGTCGAATCGATATTTCTTAGTGACACGTCCATGGTATAGGATATCGATTACATCGAAATATCGATGTCACATTTTTGGTATCGATATATGCTAGAGATATGACTAAGATAATACAAGTATCGATTACTGAAGAATATGTATCATCATTTAGAAAACGAAATCGTTGAATCAATATTTATATATTTGTTAGCGATATGTCAGCTGTATAACTTTATATCGATATTTATACAACGATCGACGTTATTATTATTTTTATTGTTATGGCTAAGAGAATATAATCAATATTTCTCGGAACAATATCGTCGAATCGATATTTGTAGGTGGCACGACCTGATGTTTATATCGATATAGTATTGAACACTATCTGTGGTATACGTATTTGTTGGTGGCACGCCCGTATCGATCTTTATATCTATATAATCGTACCTGTCGTACTGATATTTGTTGGTGTCACTTTTTCTCTTCGTTCTCCATTTTAATCCAGTTGTATTCTCTTTAACCATGGAAACACATGATCTTGAAGCAGAAGTTCCCAATGTTATTGTAAGAATAAGACATCGAGATCACGGCTTCAGTCCTATTCCGAGAGACTAGAAGTGCCAATAGGTGGCCATGTAGTGGATCTCACCGCATTACGGTGAGGATCGAAATATTGTCATTGCAGCAGAACAGAACCCTTTCTATAGTGCCCACCAGATCCTAAATAAGTACAAGATGTTGTGGCAAGGCCTTTATCAACACAAACGCTTCGCGATCATTTGTGGGAAATTGACAAGATATCGTATGTCCCACTGATACGACCTGCAGCAAAGCGCGATACCAGCAACTCGGGACAATATGGCGCCTAAAATAGAAAAACAATAGGCATGTTTTTATTTTACTGATGAGTCGCGTTCCTGTTTGTATATTGATTGTAAGCACCTTAGAGTCTACCGTGAACGGAGATGCATACAATGCCTCAGTTCATGCCTCCCTTCAATACAGTTTGAAGGCGGTGTAAAGGTCAGGTCTGGGATTTACACTGGAGAGCGAACAGGACTCCTTATTGTTGAAGGAACCTCAACCCCATCAGTTGTGTCCGAGAAATTATCGAGGAATATATCCCTCAAACCGGAGATCTCGTAGGCAGGGTTTTCGATTTCTGGATGACAATGCCAGACCTCATAGAGGAAGTGTTGTTCATCAATGTTTAAAAAATCTTAAAGAATCAATGTTTAAACAAAATTCCCATCTTCCCCTCCCCTATAGTCTTCAGACCTCTATTCCATTGAGGATATGTGGGATGCGGTGCAAGTCTTGGATCATCACAACTGACTGGAGGGTTGCAACATCTATGAAGTGAAATTGCTTGCGAAATTATTGACAACATTATTAACATTATGCACAACAGATTCATACAGGTTTTAGATAACAGACGGCATTGTACTCAGTGGTAAATTGTTAAAAAACTATTGTATCCAACAAACTAAATGATGGAAATAAAAACCATTTCTTTGTTATTTTCAAAATCTCTAAATAAAATTTCCTTCAGCACAAAATTATAATTTTTAATCAATTTATATTAAAAATGGTGGGGAAAGTAAATTATACAAAACTGGCAATATCCTTATTAATTTTTGAGCAGTTTATGTAGTAATTTTAAATTTGATTTATTTCTTCCATCACACATGGAATGGAATGGTAGCAAAGGTACTAGGAGGTGGGGTTTGTGTGCCCCCATCACACATGCATTTTTATTTGTTTATGTTTTTTATTGGTACCATATACCACTGAACGACTACCACTGTATATATATAACCACCTCCCAAACAACGATGTAAGTTATGATGGCTGAAATAGTACAAGTACGGATTTTAGTAATTTGAGACTATAACAATATTAAACAATATCTTCGAATTGATTTTGCTGGTGAAGCATCCGTGATATTTTTTGGTGACATGGCTAAGATAATACAAATGCGCCATAGACCAATTTTTGATCGAGGTGAGTAGGCTGTAAAGATAGCCTTTTTAACCTTTAAACTATTACAAATATCGACATTTTACAGAACGATATTCGCGAATTGTTATTGGTTGGAGATATGTCAGTGTATATCTAACTTATCACCTTTTTTTTTAACTTTATCTATGAATCAGACAAATAAATCCCCGAAATCTTTTGGGTAGATCTTCATAGCAACCGTTTCTCCCCGGTTCCAAAACATTCATATTAGAGCTGCAACATACTGGTACAGCAGTTGTAGGGACGCTTTAAAATTTATTCGGGGATGTTACTGCGTCGCCGTAAACTATTTATCTCCTCTAATGACATATTGAGGTAAAGACTGGATTTAGAAGATTTTATTCAACCTCAGGGAATTAATTCGTGAACCTCATAAAAGATAAGTTATGAAGAAAGGGCTGAAGCATTGTTTTTGTTTCTTTTATTCAAAGAATTAGTGCCTGTATTTACAATATTGATTCGAAATTATTCACACCAGGATTTTTACAAAAATTAGCAATTTTACTTATACTAATTTTACCAAATGGTGATTGGGTTTTTGCTCGCATCGAAGAAGGGTGGCTTTTGAGTCTCCTTTTTTTCTAGTTTATAGACGATCTGGCTCTATGCCTCTAGCTCTTGATTCGTGTACCATAGAGGGGGGGGCATTCTCATCAAGGCCCTCATAAATACCGTTGTCTTATATCTGATGAATAGTCCTGTCACTCTTCAAAGAATTATCAATCTCCTTGTAAGAGCTTAACCTTAACTGTAGGCCATGGTAAGGTGAGATAGATTGAGCTCAAAAGGGCAATGGTTCTTGAAGTGAAGAAAAACAACACGCACAACTGGTTATAAAGCAACAAAAATAACTCACCATCATCATTTTAACTGGAAAGTCACTATGGCACAGTTTACACTAAATAGACTTTATTCACAACTTAAAATTTGGCCCTTTTGTTTATTACTTAATGCATCGTTGTTCGTACAATATATATACAATACAATTTCTGACCTTTTTTTCATCATGTGATCTTTGACATATGACCATACAAGCTTGGCATCTAATGTCAATCACAAGCTGTATCGTATAGGGTTAGCCCCATCAATTAGGACAGGCGGAATATGGTTCATCCAGCGGCCCTGCATTCGAATCCGACATACTTACAAATGGGCTTTTTTTCAAAAACACCGGCACCCTGAGGGTTTATATGACCTCTGCTGTTGCGAACCCTCGTAAAAATAAATAAAAATAAAAATAAATAAAAACTGATCGAAACTGACAGCCTGGTTCTCCATTTTTACTGACATTTTTTGAGTTGTTGCCCGTTTTGAAAAATTTTGTGAGAATGATTGCCCTCTGTATTATCTGCAAACGATGCAATGTTTACCCCACCCATTATCCGAAAATAAATAGTACAGTAAGTACAATACTGGACCTGGGGGCCGCGGTAGTCGAGTGATTAAGGAGATCGTGGGTTCGATCCATACCTTCGCCTCTGCACTTTGTCTGACGCCTAGGGCCGCAATTGAAAGAAACTGACTCATCAATGAAAGGAGCGTGATCGAATCTCAGCGACCCTGAAATTGAACCCGACCCCCTTCGAAAATGAGTTTCTTCCATGAAAGGACACCGGCACATCGAGGGACTCAAATTCACAACTGTGTTGCGAGCCACCAAAAAATTAGAGCCAAGGATAAAGCACGATACACTGTACACCTGCAGTGCTCGAGAGGGTGCTCCTCGAATCCCTGGTATCCATTGTAAAAAATATACTGGACCTAGCACGCTCCCTTGAGACACTTTTCTTATTTCTTAATATTAACCTTCTTTGTGGGGTGAATAGTGACGCTTAGTCGTTTTCAGATGATGATTAATCTTCTTGTTGGACTCTAAAATCTATCTCAATTAAGTAAGAAGTGTTAGTATCTAAACACTGCTTGTGTAGCACCTCTTAAGTCGGCGCCACACGATGCTACGAACACCTTCCAACGTTGGACGCTTGACGGTAGCACCGTCTGGTGGACCTTCGAACCTACGAGCTTCCAATGCCGAGCGTCCAGTGTTCGTGTTGGAAGGTTTCCGCTCGTTGTCGGTCTTTTGCCCCAAGTCAAAGGAGTTAAAGTAATGGGAGGGGAGGCTCGAACGTTCGAGGGATCACACTCGGAGTTGGAACCACCGGCCACACGACACAGAAGCCTTGCTATTTTTCGTTCAATTTTAAAAGGTTGCGTACATTTTTCCCAATAGATTTCTTCCAAAAACAGTAGATATCCATGTGCGCGCATCCAATCATAAGCCTGATGGGATATTTTAAAAAGGTATCCAAGACTGGTGAAACTATCGCCAGTATCCAAAAATCGCAGAGTAACTGCCAGACGTTCTTTTGCTGGTATTGATTTCCTCATATTGGTGTCATGTTTCAGGATTTTTGGACCAATTTAATTCAGAAGATATTCGAAATCTTCCGCTTGGATCCAACGTTCGACGCATCGTGTGGCGCCGGCTTTAGTTTACTGAAAAGTCATGCCTTCATGCCAGGTCAAAAGCCTGTGAACTTTAAATCAGACAGCTGAAATGCCTAATATTCAAAATGTTGATGTTTTTTTATTTTAAAAAATACATATAAATGAATACATATATAATGTAACATCCCTTCAAAAATGTCAATTTTGGACAAAATATAGATGGGTCTTCATCATGATGTGAAATATTATATGTATTCAAACAAATATGGTTTTTTATGCGACAACAGTCTAATTTATATATATATATATATATATAAAGAGGCATATATTTTAGACATTTCGTCACTATTGTGACAATCTAAAAGTGTGTTTTAACTAAAGAGTTGTCGCAATATTGCATTTAAATATTAATATAAATATTTACACATTATTGTGTTGTTATAAAATAAAGTTTACAATACCTCAACAAACGCCAAGGGTTTCTCACCTGAAACAAAAGAGAAAAATTAAATTAAGGGATGTTCCAAGTTTCATTTGTATAAAACGTAGATCCATTTTAAAATATTGAAACGGATTGAAAAGGTTGAAACGGACGGGTAAGCAAGCACTCCGGCTAATTAGGGGGATATATGCAATCGAAGCCGCCTTTCAAGAACGATCCTCTTTGATTCGAAAGGATCAAATGTCGAACAAGGCTTTAAATCGCCCAAAAACGGCAATTTTCTAATTACCGTTTTCTTTTATTTTTCCCTACAGAAGAGCTTTCAAAACAAGAAATTATCTCAATTGAAAGCACGCAGATTTTCCAGGATACTGCAATTTGAATGTATATAATTGTTGAAAGCCGTACCAACCGAGGGTATAAACCCTTTTTCACAGGCGAGCGTAGTACATGAATATTTCATCTCTACGATTATTCACTGCACTACTGGAAACTCTAGTTTCTCTCCTACACCACGACTAAGCACAATCTATAAATAAAATTTAATCTCCAAAGCTTTATGCTAACATATTCGCCCTGGAACGTATAGTGCGCAATAAGAAACACACAAACAAAGTTTAATGACATTAGATTGGAACTTACTTCAATCTAACGGGTGGAATCTACCTTCTGGCAGGTCCCGGAGACAATACACATTGTCAAAGAGATAAGCCCCCGGCTTATCTCGTACAAGGTTGGCCACGTGAACCGGCACGTGGTACCCTGGTAGGTCATCAAGGTCGAACGTGGGGTACGTGAGTCAGGATTTCAATGGCCTCTAACCCTTGGGGAATGAGATGAACAAAAGCGCAAATTTCTTGCCGACGAAAATCATTCCTGTTTTTATCAAAATATTTCATATTTTCTTAGCACAAGCTTTGTAGCCCTTAGTATTCTATTATTAGTAAAGCATGAATAAATGTACTCAGCAATTTTTGTTATGTTTTAATTTGTTATGTTTCATTTATTACCATAACGATCCCTAAGCAAGTGCTGTATTTTAAACATTGATTGACAGTTGGGATATTACTCCCCCTCCCCAAACTGATTCGGGTAGCTAAAGGACATGTTTTTTTACTTTAAAGACAGCGACCCTAATGGTCATTTAGGCCTTGAGACAGTGGACATGTTTAGAAACATTGTTTGTTAAACCTGACGGCGAAGGTCTTTCATTACCACCTGATAGTTATTAGTACATATTACGAATGTTTTTTCGTGATTCACAGAATTAATCTGAGGCGAACTCTACCCAGAGGGCACATGCCATTAAAAAATAATGTCACTCAGTAACAAGAAGTTCTCAAGTTCTCGGAGTGACAATATGTAGAGGGCTCGAGCAGCAGGGTAAGGAGAGGTCTTGAGGTTAGTGTGAAACTTTGAATATCCGGAACGGATCAGTTAATCGACAATAGACATGTTAAAGTCATTGTATTTGGGGAGGTTAATGACTTTGTAAGGAGCTTTGAAAATTTATCTAAGGAATTTTTGATAGGAAGGATTGAGTATTGAGGACGTTGGAGGTCTTGGCAGAAACACACAGTTCCACTCCATATATCTAAAGTGGTCGCAGTTAAGACTTGTATAGATTAGACGGTCAATATAGATTTCGGTCCTACAAATCTTTGTAGTTGTGCAAGCCTTATCTCAAGTTGTTGTCTCTTAAGTCTTTTGTTGGAATTCCACGTCAGTCTGCAGGCAAGGTATAGTCTTCCCTTGTTGATGTGCAATGGAAGGCTAGGCAGTTTTTTTCGGTGTGAACGATGAGTACAGTTTTCTTCATCCACTTTTTGCATCGGGCTTGGGATAAGGTCACGGTGTTCTTGGATGTAGGATGTAGGGTGTATGGGATTCGCGTGAGAGGACAACATTGGTGTACCGTCTGCGGAGGTGCTGTTGATGATGTTAGGGGGAAAGGTAGGTTAGCAGTATAAATGTTATAAAGGATGGGACTAAGAATGGTTCTCTGTGGCACGCCGTATCTGTCTGACTTACGAGAAATCGTTCGAGCACCTCACTCAAGAAGGAGCTGTCAAATAGAATTTTAGGTTAATTGTAATAATTGTACAATTATTATTATTATTATTATTATTGAGGGATCTAAAAATTTTAACAAATGCTTAAAACGAATATAATTTTTTTGCCACACCTCGCCAACTGTTTCTATAACCTTTTCTATACATCTAAAGTTATTTAATACGACCATTGTTATTAATTCCATATTCTACTCTTTAAAAATTATAAATAAATAAATCGACTGATATAACCTTCAAATCAATGCGTTGCAAAAATAGAAAATTAAATTATTTAATTTTTTTCCCGATTCCAAGGCTCATTGCTAAGAAAGCTCGGACACGTGTCTAATAATTGTTGATCAACATCAGTGTAACACATGCTACAGTAGCAAAGCCTGTAATGTAGCATGCTAATAACTTTCCGTCAATCTTTTGCCAGAAGGTAAATGTGATTTGCGAGCACCACAGCCAAATTTCATTGACCTTCTCCCTTTGACTAAACTTTATTAACCTTAGTTAACTAAAGGAATAAAATGGGAAAAAAACGATCACTTTGTTAAAGGATAACGTCGTTTCGGATGTCCTATAAAAAAGAAGTTCAATAAAAACTGGATTATTTTACGGATTAAATATATCCATAGAATTTACAGGTCGCGCACAGGTTTACCAGAGCGGAATCAAATTTTGAGAGAGAGAGAGAGAGAGAGAGAGAGAGAGAGAAAGTGAGGGCGAGAAAAAAAGCGCCAGGAAGTTAGTAGCTTTCGGAAGAGATAGAATGGTAAAACTGGATGTTGTGATAGGGGGTTGATGGTGGAAGGGACAATTTACCACTAAAGGCTTCTCTCTAGGCAAATACAGATATAACGACTTTACCCTCTACGCTCGGCCATTTCCGGTTTAATCAGAGAGGGTGCTCGGAAGGGTGGGGCGGTGTTTTTGGCGTGTAACGACAACCCTCGGTGATTACTACAGTGTAATTGTTTTGTGTTTAGGAGAAGGGGCGGTTTCACGCTCACCCCACCAGCCATAGGATATAGTAGGTAGTCAAAAACCGTGGAAACTTTTCAAGTTTCTTAATTGGTTTCAGAATGAAATGGAATAATTGAATAAAACACATTTTATCTGAAGTGGTTTATACGTGAATTTTATGGATACTAGATTGATAATAAATGTGTAACGATTGAATTTCAGGTTTAAAAAAACCAATTTCACTTTTACTATCTGGTGGGACTATCTGCAAGGCGCCTGCTGATTCACTAAACAAACTAAAGAAAAAATATGAATCAACCCCTATGTTATTTCGAAGGGCAAAGAATGTGTCATAAGTTTGTTATATTAATCCAAAGCCATTAATACGAAAGTCAGGATCTCAAGAACAAGAATGTTTAATATGCTTCTCATAACACTTTATTCAAGGGTAGAGAACATTTACTAAAGTAGATGCTATGTGTAATAGGCCTAGAAATAGCTTCCGATAAATCTTGATGGCTCATCCGAGTTCTGTTGTCTAATGTTTTTGTCATTAGCCATAGATTATATAGTCGTCTAGCCGAAGGTATGTGAGATACATAAATTTATGTTCTATCAGGATGTCTCTAACGCTGGGAGTTTAAAAAAATCATTCCTACTTTTTGATGCTTGCCTATGCCCATCTGTCGTAGAGTGAGTGTAAGACGGATCATTTTCCCTTGTACCCTACGAAATAGCAGAATATTCCACCCCGTTTTGAAAGAATTCGTTTGAAATAACATTTATCATGCCTGTCCCACAGTTCGGTCGAATAGAGCTGGAGACTGCTAACACCTCCCTCAGTCTATCGCTCTGAAAATCCAACGTATTGATGGACAAATCTGAATCTGCCCGTGATTTGAAAGTGAAAGCAAACGGCAAAATCGGCTCGATAAAAGGTTTGATCATCAGTATACAACGAGAGAGGCTATGGTATTTTCGTTCTTCTATTATAATTATTTATTAAGAAATCATTTTTACTATAAGGGTAATCTCTACTGACATCATTAACTTTTTTTAACTGCTATGGCCAAAAGGTAAAAGCTTAAGAGGCAACAAACCTCGAGGATTTTCCGAGATTTATCCTGAATCTCTCAACGTCTCCCTGATAAGGCACATACTTATTCGAGAAGAATAAGGTTTCGAGTGCGAGATGAGCACCGAGATGGACGAGTCGGCCGCCGGAAAACTTCCTTCAACCGGAAAACACTCGAAAAACCGAGTCAGACTACAAATGAATTGTGCCTTGTTAAAAGCACTGTTCTGTTCCGCCTCACAATTTCATGAAATTAAAAGAAGTAATTTTGAAATACGTTGACAAAAAAGAGATACTGTTGAAATTCGACGTTTCGATAACCTACGGTTTTTTCATTCAGACAAATCAAGTGTGAATTGTTCGAATTAGATAAGAATTTCCAATTCCTGCTAGGGACTTTCTGCCCCGATCGGCCAAGTCCGCCGCACGCATAACACGCATTGAACTACCTTTACAACTTGCAGTGCAATAACGAGAAGGCCAACTGTGTACAAATAGCGTCAAACCCTAACTTAATCTTTATTGATTAGATTATTACTTAGCTCTCACGTGCAAAACTTCAAAGTAAGTTAATAATCCAAAACTTCGTATAAAACCACTAAAGTATAGTTCAGATTGTAAGATTTATCAGTGTTCTCATGTTCCGGATCATTTTTATTCGGTATTGTTCGTCTATCTTTTGAGAATATTGCTATTAAAAATGGTATTTTGGAAGGAATATCATGGAGATATTGGACAATATCGATCCTTGAGTGGTTCCACAGCCAGGTTCACAAAAATAATATTATCAAAAACAATACTATTCACAAAACTCACACACTAAACCGTAATTGATTCCGTCGTATCACATTGACAAACCAAGACAACTAGGGATAGGCAGATCAAAATGATCGGTAACGGCCAAACGATCATATATCTATTACAATATAAGTAGAATAAATGCCATTGTTTCTAGCTA
Source organism: Cimex hemipterus (assembly GCA_039619505.1). Classification (NCBI taxonomy): domain Eukaryota; kingdom Metazoa; phylum Arthropoda; class Insecta; order Hemiptera; family Cimicidae; genus Cimex; species Cimex hemipterus. The sequence goes on along the minus strand of CM077110.1, from coordinate 19,174,218 downwards.
TTTACTAAAAAGAGAAGCCATGTATGCGTAATCCAATAATTTAAAACGGGTAAATGTAGATTTTTCGGTTCAATTGCAGTCATAAGGCTCCTTAAAGTGGCTCATGTATAATTCCAATTCCGACGCACAAAAAAAAAGGAGAAAAAGCGATCTTTCACCCCGCATTTACATAACGGTTTTGATCCACGTGAAAAACTCCACCCTTGTCCAACAAGGGGGAGATCGAAATATTAAAAAATTCAAAATAAGCTCGTAATAACTGGAATTAAAACAGAGACGGCAGCACGAGACTTGTTAAACAGGCGAGATTAGGCTGGCGAAAAGAATAGTAGTGGATTGTCTTTAGATAGATCTTGATACACTTAGAGTAAAAAAAGGAATTGGTGATTTTTTCAAACGTTAATTATGTAATGCTTCCTTTGGTTGATCCCTACATTTTTAAGTCCGACTGTCTTTCTAGTCAAGTTGTCGAATGTTTGTTTTGACATTTTAATTCTTCACTGTGAAAATCCGTCTCTTAAATATGACCCGAAGACCAGTTGTCTAAGAGATTTTAAAATTGGTTCAAATTAGTTGAAACGTCTTGGAAACCCGACCCTCCGGACTAATCGGCGGGCCCATTAATCTGGAGAGGGCAACGATTACAGAGCCGGGGATCCATTCTAAGCAGTTCCCAATTCTCTGGTCAATTTGGCCTCGGTCGGATGCCGGCTGGAGGGAAGAGGAAAGAGGGATCGTGTGAATTTGGCCGAATTTGCGGTCACCTACCCTCAGCTCAGGCTGCGGCCGCGTTCAACCATCGATCCTCTTAATGAACATTAAGCGAACATTCGAACCCCATCAAGGTGTGGGACGAGTCGATTTTAGGCATTGTCCCCGGCCGAATATTTTGACTCGATTCGTAATTGTAAAATTTACAAATTTACTTTTTACAAAGACCTACCAACTACATGCCACGGTGGGTTGTTAACTACCGTACAGATGACCGAGCGTTGTTAAATAAGATAATAACTTACTGTTATTAAGGAAGAAATCTTGATTGGGTAAAGTACACCCTGTCTAAGAACACCTCATACTGATGAGATTTAGAGGGCATTTATCATACTATTTGGAGTGTCAATTGGTGTACAGCTGTACAATGTTTTCGTTTTTAGCCACAGCTTACTTGGCAATTAGACATAATAATTTAATGATTTTCCACAGGGCCTAGGCTATATATATAATATATATATATATATATATATATATTTATATATATTTATAATATTGAACATCGGGAACTCAACACCCCGTCTCTGACAAGGTGTTACAGTGACAGCGTAAGCTACGCAGCTCGTTAGTACACAAAACGTTATACCCAACACCTGGAAAAGCGTAACCTGACAATCACAAACAAAAACTTAAATTATTTAACAGTAGGCACATAAAGATGTCACATTCAAAACCTGGTAAAAATAATAACCTGACAACATCTTGGGTGCCAGGCAAGAAAAAAATTTAGGAAATGAACAAATTGGCAAACTAACAAGAAGATTTGCAAAGAGCCTCAATTTGGATAAATAGGTCAAACATAGATTCCACTACCTTAGAATCGTCACACAAAGCATTAACTGTAGAAGTTCTAGCCATGTATATATTACGCAGGGCGGGCAACCAGGACCCGAGGGGTTAAAAGCCTGGGTACGCCCGACCCCATCCATAAAAGGTCCGCGACCTTTTGGACCTATTTACAAACCCCAAGATTGTCGACCATTTTACCCTGCGGAGTGTTTTAGTTATGTCCTCTCCTTCAAAGGTATTTTGATCTTTCCCTGGCATGCCTATTGCAATCTGCAAAGTAGTGTCGAGCCGTTTCTTCTTTTGTTTCGCAGAAGCGGCAGAAGGGGTCTGGTACAATACCCATTATGAAGAGGTGTTTTCTCAAGGATGCCTATCAGCCTCTTAATTCCCCCTAGAGGTAGAGAGTAACCATTTCGCTTCTTTAGGTTTGATTTCCTTCAGAAACTCCTTCGATTGCTTGCATTAGGGGGACATATTCCATTATTTAAGGAATTGTTTCATACCCCAACAACTTATACTCTCTTTCGCTGTGCTTAAAGAGTGGGGTAGTTCTAGCCATATTAAACTGGCCAAATTTCATTCCGTCACTGGCATATGAAAAATCACCTAAATTCGGCGAAAGCACGTAATTGTAGGTTACGATGGGAAAGAAAATGCTTTAGTAACCGGGCATTTTTTAACCGCCGTTCGTTGGCGTCCATG
>CM077110.1:19111582-19160208 GCA_039619505.1 Cimex hemipterus | reverse complement strand
ACCATCAATTCTGTTCATTTAAGATCATTTAGAAGTCAAGAAAGCAACAAAACTAAAACAGCTCTCAAAGAAACGAACGCTTGTATGGATGATAACGGTGAGGAGAACTACTAGGTGTAAAATAAGATCAACCAAGCAAACCAAGCATCAGCAAAGAAAATTATCTGGAACAACTAAAACTTAAAATAATATACAGGATCACAATAACGGTAGAGTGCCTTAAATGATTGATATATCCATATTATCGGTTATCGCCGAATAAGACAAAAACATCAAATGACTTTATCATTAAATGTATCGATTCGAAATATCCCATATATCAGAATGTTTGAAGGTATAGGTCTGCAATTAAAAGGGTATGTACAACGATCGCGTGCTCTCCGAGCTGTGTCTGGCAAGAACCACTCAGCCTCCGTGATCGGGCTTCAAACTAGCAATATATCGATAAGGAAGGCGTTCGATTTATTAGATAGATAAAGCGTTTAAACTTTGGTTAATGAAGAAAATCACAATTGGTACAAACACATTTACGAGAAATTCATAACAGAAAATATCCCTCAACTTCCGGATATATCGATATAATCTTCATTCGATTATTGCACGGTAGCTTAAAATCGGTAATCAAAGATAACTCAGAGTCTAGAACATAGTATTCTTAAAATGTCACCCAATCAACACAAGTTAACCAAAGCTAAAACTTAAAAAACGTTAACGAAAACAAAAGCGTCACAAAATATTCCATGTTTATTTGTAACCCCATGGAATGTTTTTTCTCTTTTTTTTAACGGTGTACGAAGAGAAATTAATTCAGTGTGTAGCTCCGAGTGAATCACTTGCTAACTGTTAATAAACTGGAACCCGACAATAGCCCATGGTAATAAAATTAACCCAGGGCCTCTCTCTCCCCTCTGTATTCACGGAATAATCACCCGGTGATATTAGAAGTGTGCAAATGATGGTATTCTCCTGTATGAAGGATTTAATCCGAAGATAAAGGAAGGAGGAACAATGTTCATTAATTGACAAAAGATAATACATTCAATATTTAAATTTTGACATAAAAATGTTTCTCGTTTTGTTGTTAACCATTTTTACCCAGGTTACAAAAGAAAACTGTCAGCCACGACTATACAACAAAGAGGAAATTAGGTTTATAGGGGGTGCACAAAGGCGGTGGGATGTAATTAACGGATTTCAAATATTTAAAAAGTAGCCGGCCACTTTTTTTTTAAGCCATTACACCTCGTGTAAAAACATTTCATTAGGCCCAATTTGGCGAGACTAAAAACTGAAAAAAATTAATTCCCGAGATGTTCCGTGCGATACGCCTTGCCTTTCGGATGGCGTGAGGGTAATTGCTACATGGACCTTGTTCGAAGCCGAGCTTATCCATGAAGAAACGGCGAATAGCCCCTACGTGGAAAACCATCATTCTAGTCTCATAACGCTTAAATAAACCGAGCTTCCTTCTTCATTTTCAAAACAAAAACAAAATTCAAAAGCCAGTTTTCAATGGTGACCCTTCGAAGATCCTTAATTAGTTAGTCTTCCCTAAAATCGAAGATGAATCATCTGAAAGATAATCAATGTACGTTGTTTAATAGTACATAAAAGTTCTACGTTTTTAATTAAGAACGAGCAATATCGATCCTAAACGAAAATAATTAAATTAGGGATTTTCTACCGAAAATGAAACACCATAAATATAATTTCAACGTACTTTCTATCAGCGCCATCTATGATCTTTTATCAGTTGTTCATCAATCATCTTTATGTCATTATTTCATTTCCAGGCTTAGATAACAAATTCAATTTGATATTATTATTTAAATCGAGACCTAAACTTTTATATCTACATAGTGCAATACATTCACATAAATATCCGTACGTCCCTGTTCTTAATTTCTACAGCAGTTCTGGGGGTGCCGATAGTTGTACTTTCCTTCACCCGAAGTAGTCTTGATTTTCTTGTTTCCCAACATTGATAAATTAGGCCAGCCAGTTGTTTCAATTGCACGTGGAACTGAGAAAAAATTGTTTCAGACCGCGTTTGTTATTGGATTAGGGCTCGTCTGAGGGATTGGAGGGGAAAAGTTGGCCCCGGGTAATTTAATCTTGTCCCCGGCCGACTGCTTGAACCCGGTTGACAGGGATGAGCTTTCTTATGTCCGGCAAGAAACTTGCACCGAGACGACGAGTGGCCGCTCGCGGGGGAATTGTCCGCCTAACTTTTCAATATACGAAGGACGGAAGTGAAGCAAGGACAAATTCAAGTATGTACCACTTCTATTTCGGATTCTGGCAAAGGTTTGAGCTAAAGTCATTTCTCCAAGACTAAAACACAAAAACCTTTGTCACAATAGAAATTTCCCAGTTAAAACAGTAGGTAAATCTTAGATCAGTTCCACAATATGTGCTAAAGTAGAATCTTTGAAAAAAATACTATTCAAGCCTATGCCAAAGTATGATTGATTATAAACGCAATCAAATAAAACGACACCCTGCATATTTATCCGTATAAACAAGAACATGTCCAATCATAGACAGAGGCGAGGAAAACATCAAAAATTTATAAAATAAAATAAAACCTTCAAAACAAATATAACGCTATAAAATTGTCGATCGTAAGAAAATTGGTTCAAACTAAATTTTAAGATAAATTAAATTAATCCATGTTTTAAAGAACCACTAAACATTAGAGGAATAATCAAATGTGAGATGTATTCACGAAGTTTATTGGATTAATACTAGTGTTAACTTGAGTAGAGAAATATCCAGTATGATTGTGAAAGCTCCCTTTTTTTTCTTAGCTTGTTAAAAATTAATTGAGCATCTTTGAGCAGAGAATCGGTCTTTGTGATAAATAGTAAAGTAAAGGGAGCACGGATGAAGCCATGCAGGTGAAAAAACCAACTTGTTATCTCCGGACTCAGTTTAATTGCGATCAATGTTTCATTATAGATTATATATTTAACAATAATAATGATCCTTCGATAGCTTACTTGGAAAACTATTTTATAAAACTTTACAATTCGTCCGGACACGTGGTCCTAATAGAAAGGGGCCGGATAACTCAACACAGACCACCAGGAAAAATAACATGTTAGTCTATCTCGCACAACAATAATGCCAATGCTTACAAGTGGTGGGAAGTTTGATTCTTTTCAGTGAATCGATTCTCTTCGATTCAATCCCTGAAATGAGTCGATTCTTTTTATCTGTTCTTTGATCCCCCCCACTCCTGGTACCAGAGCTTTCGTTTATTCGTTTCTCCCTTCATCCAAATTTCCAAATTTTCATTTTCTGTATGGTATGTAAATTAATAAAATTCTTCAGATATCGTGAGATGCGGTCCGGTGTGATGTTGGTCAATAAAAGATCGAAACGCCGGCACGATAAAGAGAATGTTTTTCTCATGCCTACATCACACCAGACCACATCTCACGATATCTGAAGTATTTTATTAATTTACATCCCATACATAAAATTTATTGAATGGATTTATTTATACATTAAATTTACTAATTTCGTGGTCCGCTTGACCAATTAGTTAATTTATCTCACATAAAAACCTTAATTAATTGTAATTTATGTATACACATTTATTACTTATACGATATTTTGTATATTGAAATAAAACTGTAAAAGTTAGAAAAAGTAGGAATTTAAAAAAACGTTAATGATTAATTTATTGATTGCCCGCGGAGCATACGGGGGTTAAGGGATGGAAAGAATCAAGCCGGGAGTCCGGGAGTTGAGGGATCGAAAGAATCGAAAGAATCGCTCCGGGATTTTCTTAGAAGAATCGAAGGAATCGTTTGCAGGAAAAAGAATCGTCGGGAATCGTGTGACGTATCCGATTGTGAGATCGATTCTTTTAGATGAGTCGATTCTTGGGATCGATTCTCGATTCTTTTGCCCATCTCTAATGCTTACAAAATGTCTTAAAGTCATTTTCTTTGGTTACATAGATTTATCAACGCTAACAATTTCACATATAACTATTACAATTTATAAATAATAACAATAAATAAATAAATTGCTACTACAATGATTATTTTTTAGTTAAGGATAGAATTATAAATACTACTCAAGTTAGATATATGTTCTCAAAAGCACAGATATCTCGCAAGTGTTAATGTCTGCTTTTATGTAGAGTATTTCTGTAATTCACCTCATCCCTCAGTTAAGTTCCTTAACGACTTTCTTCACTTTCTCAAAATCAAATTTATGTTAGAGTTTGGGACAAAAGAGCTGTTCCCTGTTTGTCTTTGTTCGTACAATCATATTCATATAGTCTACATCTGTCCTTGAGTAACTGTTAATCAAACGGTTTGACTACAATGTACCCTTTTTGCATGGCAATTGGTTGACATTATATAGTTGAATGGGTACTGGGCATTTTTGAAAATACATGGTTTCTAAGATTGCAAGATAAGAAATAAAGCTATTGGGAGCGTAGGTGGCCGCAACGGTTTAGGCGTTGACATGGCGCTCACACTGTAAAAGGTGAAGGAGCCGGTTCGAATCCAGAGGCACTGCATTCGAACCCGACATACTTCCGAATGAGCTTTTTTTTCATAATCACCGGCACCCTGAGGGTTTATATGGCCTTAGCCTTATATGCTCGATCCACTCGGACATCAACTTGAAAAATGGCAAAAAGAAGGGAAAACTCAAAAGATGGAGTTGAGATAGGAAGTTGTGTCCGGGTGGATAGAGGTCACGATAGCTCAAATGGTAGAGCAGCGGCGTATCTAACCGTAGATCCTGGGTTCGAATCCCGCTCGTGTCGGAGCAATGACTATTTTATCTCAACTAAAAACATTAATTAATTGTAATTGGCATCATTGTAGTGTGAGATAGATAACATGTTGTTTTTCGTCCTGGCGGTCTGGGTTTTTAAAGTTTTTAAATGGTTTTTCAAGTAATTTATTGAATTACCATTATAATTTGTATATATGTAATCTGTAATGAAGCAGTGATCGTAATTAAATAGGGTCCTGAACAAGGCATCAAATGGTCTGATATAATTAATGCGTATTTAAAAATTTAAAAATACATGACAACCAAAACAGCTGGTAACATAGACGCCATATTTGTTACCTACGTCCTAACGCCGCTTACGTTTTTAGCACAGGTGGATGTATACACTATGAATGAGTATATAAGGTTAGACTAGAACTTAAAAAAAGACTTGTATTGGTCTTATTTAATTAATTCGTATTTAAAAAATAAACAAAATCAGTTGTTAAATTCAATGCAATTTGCAATTAAATGCAACCTACGTCAAACGGCTAACAGCCAATAGGATGAATCCTCTATGAATGAAGGTATATGGATAGGCCAAAAGTTAACGAAAGACATGGATTGGTCCGGTTTAATTAATTCGTATCTAAAAACACAAGTACATAACAACAACAAAAAACAGTTAAATCCATGGCTGCCATGTTAGTTACCTACGCCCTAACGGCTACCAATGTGACTACATCTTCGACTTAACATCTAACATTGGCCCTGGCCTGTTACATCGAAAAATGATAACAAGCCGAATCATACAAGTGTACCTCATTACTTTTCTCGATCTAACAATACTTAACAGACTCGACAGGCTGAATAAGAAAAAATGGTAAACACGCCTATTGCTTAAAAAATCCCTATTTCTTACTCAGGTCATTTCTAACCTAACACGTCCCTAACTCTACCTAATCCAACCTAACCCTTAACTAAACCTTACTCAACCCACAATTAACCGTAACAAACAAAAATTAAATGTTGTAAAACAAAATAAGTGGCTGGACAAGATTTTTCCTAAAGTAAATTTAAGATCGGTAACGAATGTACGAAGGTTGCTCGATGTGTCCGAGTTTCAGGACCCCTTGTTCCGCTTTTTAAGGGAAATTGGGTTTTTTATTGTATATAATTTGTCTTATGTGTAGTGTGTCTATATGTTTTGTCTGAGTGCATATATTTATTAGAGTGAATGGCGAGGGGTGAGGGTGAAATATAACATCATCGCCCTACGAACGTTGAGAGCGTACGGGTGTGTGTTCGGGGTCGAAGCGGAATATTATTAAAGTACTCCACCTCAATCTAGATTAGTTTGAGTATAGGTCGGTGGAGGAATATCACGTGCTCCATCGACCAAACGGAATGAGTGAATTGTATGGATATATTTATAGAAGCCCCAGAAAAAAGAAAAGAAAAAAATAGGAAGCATCGTGACTACAGCTTTGGACAGTAACAGCTTCTACTATCTACAATAAAAAAATATTTTAAAAAAATAGAGCCAGATTAATAAGAACTGCTCTTCGGAAAAGATGAGCTAAAGTCTGAAACGTAATACAATTGCAATAACAGACTAATTTGTAAGAGAGCCGGTGCAAATACGAATATTGTATAACATGAATCATATGGGCAAAACACAATCATGGCTCATATTATTCAAAACTGAATTAAAATCGTCATTGTTCGTTTTCGTACATTCATTATAATAAAAGTCTGACGTCACTCCTGGCATTTATTCACAATGCACGCCCTGAACAACGCTGGCTTGAAATTAAAGATCATTCTTTTTATTGAGCAATTTTCATCCCGGCCATTTGGAGAGAAAAGAGTCGGTATAGTGATTTAGAACAACAAAGTTCATGATGCCTTCCACCAAGTTTTTACCAAGTCCTCAGGGGTCTCCCGGAGGAGGGCATAAAACTTGGCAACACCCTGACATGTGTTACCTCCGGGAACTTGTTTAAGCCGCATTCGAAATTATACGCCATCTGTGGTTAAACGGTTCGGTCTCATTTTTGCGACAGGGTAAATCTCCAATTCATTAGAAGCCGTAAGTTGTTATAAAACAAAAAGTGCACATTTCCAGTATGGCACGTATCAACCTAACTTTAATGTAGCCATCATAATTACATTAATTTATATGATACTCTTATACAATCTGTGCTTAAGGTATCATAATTCCTCGTCTTATTTCGCATGTACGTAACAAAAATTTACATGTGAATTCACAGACCATGATTCAAGATGTAATTTGTAACTTGAAAAAAACGTCATGCATTCTGTACTAATTTTGAAAAACAATATCTACGCGAAATGTTGAAAGGAGGTCGAGAATTAAAGAAAAAGTTGGATTGAATGCCCTTTTCAAATAAATACTGGTAAATGTCGAAAAATGGAAAAACTCTTTGTATACCAAGAAAACCAACGAAAAGATAAAATAAAACTCAAAATAACCACAGAAAAAATGAGGATGATATACAAATTGATTTTTCCCAGTACGCAAAATTTCAGACAATTCTAACTACTGTCCTTTGGGAGCGGGTGTACCACGGGGCGATGTGCTCGGACCAATCCTGTACCTCCTCTACACCTTAGACATCCCTACCCTCCTTGCATCCTTTGCAAACGACGCAGCCGTGCTTTCCACTGATGCCGATCCTGCGATCGCCACGGAGGAGCACCCCACGAATAGTCGATTGGAGCAGACTTTGGAGAATAGAAATCAATGTAAACAAATCCACCCATGTTACATAAACCGTCACAAGCAAAACCCCTTACACAATATTCCTCAATAACATTCCTACTCCTAAAACCGCTACCCAGGATTCTATCTTCACACACGCGCAACCTGGAACCGAAACATACAAATAAAAAGACTGGAACGGAAAGACGCTTCGAATTTCTCTATAAACTACTTGGACGAAATCCAGCGGAGATGGACCGGGGACCTCCTTGTGAATAGTTCATAAACAATTATTTAAGAAACTAAGAAAGCAACAATGGTTGCTGCTTCCTTCCCCACGCGGAATATGCAATTGATAAATATTATATCTCATTACATAATGTACTTAGTTGTACAGATGGTAAAAGTTTAAAAAAATAATATTTAAACTAGATTAGAACATTTATCTGCGGAAAATATCGATAGTAGATTGTAACACACTTGAATATCGATTACAAGCGTGCACAATGTCGTAAACAACATTTATTGTTGACTTTCCACAGGATACTGATCGTTTTTTTGTTTGTTTTTTTTTCAAGATCGATAAGACTCACTTATCCATCCCTACGTTTTGCTGTTGGTATTTCACATCAAACTGCCTAACTCAAAAGTAAAAAGTAAACTGCGATATATCTAAAGATAGATGTTTCGTTCTAATCGCGCAGTCTATGTCCAAACAGTCCAGGGTAGTATCCAGCCATGTTGTTTTCTTTTCAATACCGATAGACTTACTCATCCATGAACATGTTTTCCTGTTGGTATTCAATATTAAACTGCCTAACACACAAGTAGAAAAACTTCGATATATGACCGAAGGTCAATGTTTTGTTCTATTTGTAAAAATTTTTACCATCGATGTTAAGTAACCCCGACAACATCAAACATCGATATTTTGATGTGGACGTACGATAGTGGCGAACCTTGAACCGTTTTCTTTTTACGTTCGATAGTAAAAACGAGATTAATGTTTGATAATCGCTATCAAACGGAAGCACAACATGAAACGTCGATTTTTAGGTATGGAAATCCGATAGTATCTAACCATCGATCGTTCATTTTAAGAGTATGACTATCGATCACGATTTTGATCGATATCGTCCATCGATACACTGCTGACATTCGATAGTTTCAAAATATCGATGTTTATGAAAGGCGTAATATATCCAATCGACATGTTGCTTAATATGTACGGTAATATCGAAACAACGTTTGCTTTTTCAAAATCTATAATTTTTCTCATCGATCAATATCGTTATTTGCTAGTGGTATCCCAAGTTTGTTAATATCCAATTGCCAACACTATCAAAATTCATTAATTTTTATTCTGTTTGACTTTCGACAACAAACCAGTTTGGTATCTAATCGATTTTGATTGTTATGATTCGACGGTATCAACGTATCAAAGTTCAACAAGTTAAATAAGTTCCGATCGATATTTTGCTGAGGGTGTACAATAATATCGAAACATCGATTTATTTGATGGTGAGCATTCATACAAAAAAATTATTGATCGTTTGACTTATCGACATTTTGGTGTGGACGTTCGATAGGATCAAAATATACTTTCAACATCGAAATTCTGTGATGTGGTGTTGATATTTAAAGTTTAACACTCGACCATTGAAGTTTTCAATAATCCCACAATCGATATCAAAATTACTGAAAATATAATCGATTATTATTTCGTGTGATGTTTCACTATCGACCTTAATCTGCATAATATCGATTTTTTGTCTAGTAGCATTAATTAGATTGATCCACCTCCTGCTACTAACAGTACCAGAAACGTACAACTGTGACATATCTCGTTTTTATTTATCACCATCAAACACGTAGAGACTATACAGACCACTATGTAATATTTCACACACTCCTACGGAGTGGTTAGAACAACCTAAGAAACGAGATCCATTAATTCCATCTTATAAATACGTCCTATTTTTCTACCTGTCTGCCCTGGATAACTTCAATGTGGATCGGTATTTGTAAGTTTTGATTATTACGGAAGATTTTTTTTTTTTTTTTTTTTTTTTTTTGTGGTTCCCTTCTCCCTTCCAAAAACATAGCTAACAGTGCTATCCTATCTTACGCAAAATTATAATCAGTGATTCGCTTATAAGTTGTATTTAGAGTTCTTCTTAGCAAAAAATACAGTGGAAAAAAGTCAGAAAGAACAGCAAAGTTTCATATAAAGCGTGCAACCGCAAGACACCTTTGGCAAAAATCGAATTTAATAATATCGATATCCGTATGGCTTAACGAAGTTTTAATATTCCGCAAGAATCTCTTACATGCGTGTGCTTTGCTTTGTATCGATTGTATTGCTTATTCGAACAAATTTTCAGAAAGATGAAGACAGCAGAACCGAATAGAAGGCCAATGTATCGTAACTTGTAACGAAAGGATAAAGCCCGAGATTAGTTACTCCCGGTAGCAGGTGGCTCCTTGGGGCATTAACCAGACTGGATTGGAGATGTCAACTTCAAAGCGCCTTCTTTTTCACGAAAGGTGTGAAATTACAAGCGGGATCTGGACCCTATCATTTTATGCCATTATGACTTAAAATAATTATCTTATTAAACTTATAAGGCAAAATTTAATCCTTTAATTTAAAAGTTCAAAAATATTTAGATTAGTGATAATTCAAAATTCATCGGTGCGAATGAGAATAACGCCAATTTACACCTGTTTGACATAAATTCCACCCGAGAGGTCCCAAATAAATAAACAATGATATTCAACTGTGCATTAAAGTTATGTGGACTGGACTTTGAAATAGGCTAACAAGTTGATTATGCCATTACGGTCCTGTTGGAAGCCTTGAGACTTGCACTTAGCCGGATTAAGGGCCTCCCCCTCACCAACTACCACCCTGTATGTGTGTAAGGTCATAAGTGAAGTATTTACAGGAGTGGCCATACTTAGCTAAGTGGACGGGAATTTAATGTTTCCCACAGATGGACCCAGAGGATTAAATCCGTTTAAGCCCCAATGCCAGTCCCTTTTGAGTTCAATTCGCTCCCTTCCACCAAACCATAATTTCTTCTTATATCTCAAAGATTTGCCGATTAAATTGTAGATTTACAAAAATATATTGCTTCAATATTATTATAAATATACATTCAGAAACGATGAGCTACAGTCCTTTAAAGTCCTCAGACACGAATACCTGAATGGACCTGGAACTAAGCGTGAAATCAGAGATGGGTAAATCGAATTGTACCCGATATATCGATACGTGAACTTATATTGGTCAAATTTCGATACCCCCAACATATAAAAATTAAATAATATGTTGATAATACAAAACATAGATTTATAAATGATCAATGGATACTACTATACGTAATTCAGTTATACTTACATCCTCCAAAACATCGATTTATATATCGGGATAAAACGATACTTAAAGTATACTGGTAAAATTCCTTTGCTCCCAAGATAAATTAGTTAAATATAAATTATGTATTCACGCTCCAAAACATGTATTTATAAATAATAAATCGATACTTTAAGGTATATTAGTCAAATTACGATGCTTTCAACATCTATTATAGAAACAATACAGCGATGATTCAAAACAACGATTTATAAATGATTTATGGAAACTTAAATATAAATTAGTCTTATTGGGATATTTTACACATAGTCTCTAAAATTTTGTCAGACGTGACGTACGAGGCTTACTTAGAAACAAACCCGCAAAAAACGTACACGTTTCACAAACCAAGTCGGTTCCCGATTGATGCTCCATTAATTGTAATCCTTAACCCCAATCCAAAAGCATGCCTGAATTTAGTTTAACCTTCCATAAATCATTTTAAAAAAAAACTTTCGTTTTGTTTCTATGACCCTAAAGTTGTACGGGGACAGATTTTATACTGAATTCAAAGAGAGCAATTTCAGTTTTCCCCCCTATAATTATTACCGTTATTTTTCATGTTAAATCCCAACCGGCAGAGTCAAGGCACTTCTCATACTAACAGCTTGTAGATTTTCAGCCTCTCAAGAAGACTGGATACGAGGGGAGAAAAACAGAACTATCCTGGAGGAAGGCAGCCATTCTACACTTCAACAATATTCCCTTTATTACGCACAAACAACTATTTCATTTATATATTCAACAATTTTTTTTTATTCATTAAGTCGTTTACAAAATTACATAAAAATAGAGTAAAAAAAAGATGAAATGTAAAATGTATGTAAGATAAACACACACCCACACTTTCATATACGACAGATATGTATATAGCGGATTTACGGGCATATCCCATTGCTCCACTCCCCGGAAGCACAAATACCACCCACCCTACTGGCGAAATTCCCCGCCCTTCTCACTCTTGATTTCATGCAACAGAAGCAGAAGAACCACATCATAGAGATCATCACCAATTGAGTCGAATAACGTCCTCATAAGTAAATCCATTTGGCAGAATCACCCAAGGGAAGTCGCAAACCAACCTTGGAAGGGATTCCGACGCCTTTTTCAGCGTCTAATGCCTGCGGTGGAGAGGACACTAGCCACATACTAATAGTAATGCCCTTTTGCTGTACGTTCCATCTCCAACCCCGAACTCTCCCTCGCTTGGTTCTTGCCGTGACCCCAACTTTTGTCAAGCCGTCCGTAAGTTTGCTGTAACATTTGTCCAGGGTACCACCTTGAAGGTCTAACCGATTGTAAACTTAATTATCATTATTATCAAATAATAAAGGGTGAAAGATTCGATTTCCTATTTGTGTTTATTTATTTACTTTGTATCTCCCTGCACACTCTGACTAATTTTAGGGGGAATTAAATGTACCTCAAGTTCAGAGGTGACAATATATAAATATATATATATATGCAACTTCGAAATGGCGACACTTCCGATTAGGTATAAGTCAAGAGCAAAAGAGGGCAACTTTTATGTCGCAGTGGAAGATAAGTGACCATAAGAAAAAATATGATATGCAGATATTCAAGACAAAAAGAAACAACCAACATTCTTATGTAAAATAATGGTTTAAACCAACAATATTTTAGACTCGTCGCTTCCTATCATTTCGATCGTCCTATTTTGGCCGATTTCCCTATCTTCACCTACCTGAGTCTGCTGGCCATAAAATGAGTGTGACAAACCAAAATTTATCAAAATTTTTTTAATACGGCCAAACTATAGGTACCACACTCCAAAGAACTTAAGATAAAATCTCATAGTGCATATTTTTCCCTAAAAACCTGGATACTTTATTTTAATCATCAGTCTTGTTTACATTTATTGTAGTTTTGATTAAATTGTCAATTTTATGAAGTCAATTTGGTAGTGTATAATGTTCCTTTTTCTTATTTAATGGTCAAATATTGAAGACGGGCAAATATGGACCCAGTTTAATAGAAAAAAAAATCCAGCTAGAATTACTAAAAGTAAGGTTGTTGCTGTGAAAAGTATACAGAGAAGGGCGAGTGTAGGATTTCCATAATTACAACCACCGAGCAATTAGGGCAGAGGTGATCCTCCAGGCATAAGAGACTATCATTGAAGCTAATTCTAAAAATTCGTTTATAATTGTAGGCCGCCCTGGCGGGAGCAGGAAGCCGCCTCAGTCAGACTACAAATGGCCCAAAGATTAGATTCAAGCCCACCACCCCACCCCTTCCAGAAAGTCCCCACACCCCCAGCTGCTCCTCTTAATTAAAATACTAAAAAACTTTAAAAAACGAGAAAAAGAAGAAGGGGAAAGCAAGGAAAAGCCGGGAGTGAGAAAAAGTTAGCCTAATTATAAAGTTGTCTTATAAATGGTAGATGCAAGATAGTGGAAGGCAGTCGGACCGTAATGACAAATGGCCCTGCCTTCTCGACTTTCAGATCTAAATAAGATAAACCAAACCTTATTCGTCACTTTCTTGTATTGAAATTGTTTACAGGCTGAATTATCTCTGGGAAAAAATATTCGTTTTGTTAATTGAAATCTCTAGGTGGAAATGGTAAATTTCCTGGCTATTAGGCACATCAAATTTCCGCTACATTTGTTTGATATGGTGTACCCGTAAATTTATGGAAAGGTAATTTCATTTAGAATAGTTATGGTGTAGCAGCTGTAATGGTCGTTTGCAGACTCATCGGCCATAGGTGCAATGAACCAGCAGAAGCGCGGAAGATTCTGCATATGACATCACAGGACTCACTTTTACAACAATGAAAGAAACACAGATACTATTCAAATTCTTCAGTTTAAATTAATTTCAATTTGGAACGATGTAAGGTCAGAAAGATTGGATACAATAGTTGGGAAGCAGTTTGTTTCAGAAATCCAATGCAAAACATTTAAGTCATATGGCAAACAAATACCTTCCCAAACAAAACCCGGATTTATATGTATTTATTTATTTTACGTAACAAAGGCAGAATTAATTCTTTACTTGAACCGTAAGCAAAACATTCATATTATTACTAATCCGTTTCCCTATTTAGAATAATAATAACAAAAATCAGTCCAATTTTATCGTTTCGAGAGACAACCAACTAGAAACAATTAAAGACGATGAATGTACGTCACATATCTACTATGCCATCAACGATGGTCTACAGCGGTTTTGGGTAACTGGACGTATTGAAGGAAAAGAGGGTACTGGTCGGCCGCGAAGTACGATGGCTAGAGACGATCGTTTTATTGCTCTAACCATACTACAGAACGACAGACAACTCCAAACGGTCTGTTATGCAAAGGTGAGCTCTAAAACAGTCATCAGAACGCTTCGTGAGATTAGTGTAGTCTCTAGACCTCCAGAATCAGGTTCTCTACTACCGGTCTATCTATTCTCTTCATATACAAACGCCGGTTTGGTTTGTAGCGAACAGATGGCCGGGAATGTGCGTGAGAAGACGTAGAGAACGTTTTGCTTCATGTGTCAAGCATGAGTCACAGTCTGTTCAAAGACAAGTTCATAGTTAAGGTCGGGGTGGAATCATTATCATACAGGATCTCTGACTACACTAAGGTACATTGAGGAAGTTCTGGAAGCTGTAGTCCCATTCGCTCCATTTATTGGGGGACAGTGTGTGAGCCGAGGTCACATGATACCGCTATATGGCATGCAGCTCGAGTTGTGACCCATTACTTGAAATGAGTGAAATGGCCAGCATATTCTTCTCACATCAATTTTGTGCAGCACTCATGGGACATGATAAAGAGATTGGTTAGACATCGTTCGTCGCTGTCAACAAGCGGTTTGAGCACCAAACCGATCTTCTTGAAGAATAGAATTCTGTTGCACAAAACGAGATCCGATCGCTTATTTATTCGATGGCCAGGAGGCTTAAGGCCATCCAAGGAGCCAGAGAAGGTAATACGCGTTATTAAGAGCAAAACTAAGTATTCAACTGTTAGTTAAATTTCACTCTACAACCAAGATTTTACATTCTTTTGGTCAAATTTCTTCCAAGCCATCATAATTAAATAAATTAAATAATTCATTAAAGGTCGTACATTTCAGATTTCGTTATTTGCTTTACAGAAAAATACCTGTACTGCTATATAACGATAAAAATGCATACAGTTTGAGATAAACTACAATACACGAGTGTCCTGTTTTTTTTTGTTTTTTTTTGTTTTTTTTGGCTTTGAGTAATAAAAATTCAAGGTTTATTAGAGTAACTTTGCAAACAAAAATTTACTTGCATTTTATATTGTTGACCGTTTAGAATATTACGCCTCTTGTATTTTGTCATATTCTTCCTAGGCCATGGGTAAACAGCGTTTGTTTGGCTAACGTGCAGCTGCGGTTTTCATTTCGTTTGCCATCCCTGCCTGGAATAAAGAGTGCAAACAATGAATTCCGTTAGGGGCTGAGTGCAC
The DNA here is from genome assembly GCA_039619505.1 of Cimex hemipterus. Lineage (NCBI taxonomy): Eukaryota > Metazoa > Arthropoda > Insecta > Hemiptera > Cimicidae > Cimex > Cimex hemipterus. The sequence continues at coordinate 19,144,862 of CM077110.1, read as the reverse complement.
TCAACCGGCTCGGAGTCGACGTCGTCGTCGTACAGGTGGTGTTTGCTCTAAGTGCCACCTGTTTCTCGGGCGGCGCCGGTGAAAAAAACATGTTTGCCCACTAGGATTTCTTCCCTTGGAAATATTTGAGATGTTGTTTTATTTTTACCGAGAGGCCCCGCTTTACAATCCCCTGTGTAAACCGATATTCAAAAGTCTCGACATACTATCCTCCCTTCGAAAAGACCCATCCGGGCATCGCATCTCGAGACAGAAGAGGGGAAAAATCCGAGAAGAGCCAACTGAAAAAGGTTCAGACTTCAAACGACAGCCTCTCCTTTGAGAACAAGCTCTTCTGGAAAAAGTATAACCGTTCATTATCAACAGAGTTTATAAAGCCTGGCCAATATACTTGTTTTTTATTTGCAATTATTCACAATAAACCTGGAGATATTACAAATCTGTACAATACATTATAACACAACAGGGCACATGAAAGAAAATATCAAACGAAGGCAATCAATGTATGCATCCTATCGAAATGTACAATTAGTCGGATTTTGTAGAGTTAAGATGATCAATTAATTGACGTACGGAATGTTACGGATTCGAGGCAGTCTGTGGGTCTTCGTATGGCTTAGTGTGAGCGCAAGCTGTTCATGGATGTAGACGTTAGATTGGATATTATTCGAGCTAGGAGACAAAATTGCATCCGCATACAAAATTGGCTTGTTGCAGCTATAACAGCTTTCGATCCTAGAACTTGTCCTAGGTAAGTCGTTAAGATTCCACGTCCGTCAGCTGCCAAGGTCCTAAGGAAAAGGAAAAGGATACTAGGAGGTGGGTTTGTGTACCCCAGGCACTGTAGTCTTCTGGCTTATTGTATCTTTGCCTAGGTACTAAGTACCTAAACTCAGTTTATTTCACATCGGTGATGAATGGATGTCAAATTTTTTGTTTTTAATACAATGTTCAACCCCGTTTTGTGCCATTCTTTGATAATAGCGCAATGTGTTCGTGGATGTTACAAGTGGTTAGGATAGAATTCGTAGTATTGTATGTACTAGATGGTATAAGACTAAAACATTCGAGTAAGTATAACAGTAAGTACTTTCGAAAAGTAAAATGATTAATAAGCATACTGAAAAATGTTGTTTTATTTTATGAGGTTAGCTCATTGTGAATACATATATCTAAACAATATGATATATTTGTTTTTGCTCGATTAAATTACATTTCAACCTTGTGATGTAAGAGGATTTAGTTGAAATGTCGACCTTAACCGGTACGTGACTTCCCCTCACCGTATTTACACTGTCGTACGGGTTGCTCGGCCAGAGGAACTTTTGTGAAGTTGCCATCAGCAATATTTCATTGGAAGGTGGGGCATTATAAACATATTTTCTTTAAGGGCGGAGTTTCGCCTCGGTGTAGGCTTACAGGGCGGGTCCATTAAGGGAAGTGGCTGGTTTTTTGGGTGGATGGGGGCGCATTTCCCCCGGCATTAGCATCACATGTCGTTTTCTTTCCAGGGCCCCGATTGCAACGCGTTTTTCCCTATAAAAGGACACAAGGAGCATTTGTCAACACAGGGATTCCTGGATAGGAAGAAAAAGGCAGCGGGTTGACGAGCCTTTTCAAATCAGTGTCACCATGCCATACATTTCACGTTTCATCAAACGTTAAACCAATTTTCTATGAGATTTCTTCGGCTCGTTTTATAAGTTTTTCTTTTTGACGTGAATCCGGAACCCAAGTGTTTGATTACTTTCCACAGACACCACTGCAAGAGTACCAATATTCATGAAAAGTTAAGGACTTTCATTGGCTTCGAATCAATCACACATTCCTTAAGTCTTTAAAAACCCTCTTCTTGACAAATTCAGCACGTCCACAATAGTTTTGGTAGATTGATTAAAATAGTGAGCTATAGTGAATGAACATGCCCATCTATCCTTAAATCATACCAGTCAGGGTAGATCGGTCTTGAAGAAAGGGGCCTGGGCAAGCAAGATCGGAAGTGATCAAACTACGACGACCACATAAACTTCAGTCCCGGACCATCCAAACTAACGCTGTGATTCATGAAGCTCAATCTAAATCTGAATATAGGTATATGACAGATGCGTTTGGTGGAACCTAAACCAATATCACAGAGTATAAGCCAATACAATAACTATATCCTTAAATGACTGCTATTCCAATACGCATCATGAGAGGAGCTCTGTCGAGCAAGATCACAGTTGATCCAACTACAACTACGTACGCTGCAGAACAAACCACACAATAATGTTATAACCAGGAGGCAGATGCATTAGGTTAATCTACACCTAAATATTGCTAAAGAAAATCAAGAACCGAAGCTATGCGGATTTACTCATAATATGAATCTAGGGAGGAGGTGACTGACTATGGCTGGTTATTGATACCCCTTCAAAGCATTATGAGGAAATCTACACAACGATAACGCTAAATGATTGCTGTACCAGGGAGGAACAGACGTTATGATCTTTAGTAGACAGGTGAATAGAAATCATGAACATAAATGATTGGTGCGGGGGGGATGTGATGAGCAAGGTAATGAGGTAATGGAGGTACAACATACACCATCACACAATACAGTCTGATAGCCAGTACAAAGATGCATGTATTTCAATCTTAACGTGATTTTCGCAGAGGACGATCAAGAATCGATCCCGATCTAGGAAAGGCGATGACTGACTACTCTGATTGGTATTTCTTCTCCTTGGCCATGGTTTATCAAAGAATATATGAGTAAGCATAATGCTTACAATTTAGAAGAACCGTAAATAAGTGCTGTGTCAGGAGAACCAGTCATGATGAAAGGAGCCCGGACCAGCATATCAGAGGTGATCAAGCTAACCACTTCAGTTTAAACCGCACAATATAACGTTGTGATACGTGTAGTTCAATCTAAACCTGAACAAAGAATGTGGGGACAATCGACAAACGAGCGTATGCGGTTTCACGGTCGAAGAGAGGTGACTGTCTCCTCAAATGATTACGGTTTCGCCGTGGCCATGATGTTATCAAAGCATTATAGGAAAATGCAAGAACGATAACTTTAAATGGCCGCTGTGCGTGGGGAACCAGTTCGACAGTAAGATCAGAGATGATCACGCCACCACAACGAAATCCTCAAGTCAATACCACCAAATTTAACGTTGTAATGTATGTAATTCAACATAACCGAAGATCAAGAGATGTGGCTATGCGGATTTGCGTTCGATCACGAACGAAGAGAGGACGGCATATCCTCCGATTAATGGCCGTGACTGGTTGCCCCTTGCCCCTGATATAAGGTGGACTAACATAATACAACTCCGGAGCAGGGGAGTTTGCACAGAAAGGGGATTGTGTATGCAATGTACATAAGGGACCCGGGGGGCGGACTCTCAGCACACAACGGAAGAGGTATATAGATGTAACGCCCCTGGGCCAGTTAGCTCTAACGTCCCTTGTGTAAAGATCATTTCCTTGATTTGTAATCCTTCAGCAACCCATTTTTCATGCCACTTATAAAATTTTAGTTTAAAACAAATAATTTAGCCTGTCAATTTAAAATTAGTAAAGAATAAAAACAATAATTAATTTTATGTCAGTCTATTTTAACATAAGGAAAACGATGATTTAATATTTCTCTCTTAACCTTTTACTCTTGACTGAATTTTTTTAAAATAACAACCAATAACTTTACCAATGATTTTGGAATAAAATCCAACAATCAGTTTACGAATACATTCTGATTGAGATTAGGATTAAAAGTAAACACGGATTTGTTGAATGTATATTGTATGTCCCGCAGAAGGGTACAGTTTTAAATTTTTTTATTATATTTTTTATTTATTTATACAGCTTCTGCTTGTATACTTTGACAGGCCCATACCATGATGTTTCCATTGAAAATAAACAATAAATCTGTGACATTATAATGGGCGTGTCTTATTTACGTTACAATCAATTTTTGAAAAAAGGGCACGCGCAAGTTACTGCTTCTTCTATTTATATTTATTTCTGAGTGTTTTTTGTATACGGACTTTTTCTTGCTTATTTGAACTACTCTCGGAAGTTTTAATCTATTTGACGTTTCGGTATTTCAACAGGTGCACGCTTCAGCGCAAACGCCTTTGATAAACAATAAAGTATGGGGCATCAACATCAATCAACTTTCATGCATTCCGATTATCTATCTCTCTTCAAAGAAACATCAATGACTTATTAACTTAACGGTCAACAAATCAAAAATTATGGTTTTCAGATATAGTATGCAAACATTTGGAGGTAAAATACGGATTTGTCTTTCATCTGGGATTTAAAGCGAACCAATTTTAGTTAGAATTCGTATTTAACAATTTAGACTATCTGCCGAATCACTTTCTTTAAATTTAAGTGTCGGTCTGAGCTTCGGAGACAAATATAGTGTCTTCAAAAGGTACAAAAACTTCTGATTTATTTACCAAAACAGCTGTTCTATGCTCCTTCAACGACCTCAAATCATGCAGGCCGTTCCGTGAACAGACTTCGAGAGGTTATACCTCAGTTACAATTGGACTAAAACGTTCCAGCTCTCCTAAGGCCGATGATGAATTTTATTCCGCCAAAAACACCCCAATGTTATCCAACGTTAATCGTACTGTTAAATTCACTAATTTCGAGATCCGCTTGACCAATTAATATATTACAATTAATTAACTTTTTTTAGTTGAGATAAAAAAGTCAATGGCACGAGCGGGATTCGAACCCACGATCCTCGGATATATAGGCCGCTGCTCTATCACTTGAGCTATCGTGATCCACTCGGATACCAACTTCCCATCTCAACTCCACCTTTTAAATTTTCCCTCCTTGAAAAACTGTATCGAATTAAGTTCCGAATAGTTGCAAACATGAAAAATGAAATAGCTCAAAAAATAAAATTGACTCGCACTCAAACATAAGAAGACTTTTTTTCTCCAGTTTGAAATGTAGGACAAACCCATAAAGTACTGACGCCTCACAGCGGGAAAAAGTGGAAAAATCCATAGTTATCACCTGTTTTGAAAAATTATTGTTGTTGAATTTTTTTGGTGACATGCAAGTGTAGTAGGCACCCAAAAGTTTCTTCATACAGGTATTTCTTTTTTTTTACAAATAGGATTTACAGAAAAATTTTAACAGCTTTCGAAGTTACCAAAACAAGAAATCCCCACATACACAGGGCTTTTTGTATTAAATTTTTCTTTAAAGAGAGTGAAATGTAATTAATATTTCTTACAATTTTTAAAAGAGGTACCGGTTTTTTGATTTGACGTCTGCCATTTTTGAATCGGTGATACAGTTACTTTTCAATCTGTAACCGTTTTGTTTTATACGTTTCATTTTGTCTTTCTTGCCAATCTGTCGAATGATATTCTTTCATCATCAGGGCTCATAAACGCGCAATCAAATTATCATTACAATTAGTATTTAATGATTTATAAAAACATCAAACAACCTTCTTTCTTTATTTTAAACATAATAAAGAAAATAAAAAAATACCCGTAAAGATGCGGAATATCTAATTTAAATAAACAAACAATGCAAGTTTAGCAAGAACTGTGACATGTTATATCAGTATACAATCGATTAACGTCCATTCTAATGCTATTATTCGCCCACCACTTGTTCATTTTTTTGATCATAACGGTGTGGACATTACAAAATAGATCATTTCGTATAACTACTGCGAAAATAACAAGATTTAGTTGATAACTCCAAGACTAAAATAGTTAGGTTCGCCATGTGCACTTATAAGCCAGAAAACATAGGAAAGAGCGTAATCTGCCGAGAATATACACCTGAGAATAAAAATTGATAATTCAATGTCTTTTACGGACATTTCTTGAGTTGACATTCTTGAGTTATCTTTCAGCTGTCGGGGTGAAAATATCAACGTCCTCTCTCGGAGCGTAATCAGCGTCTTATCTCACTGTCCATGGAGTTAGGAGTATTAAGTGTAATCCCTCTCTTATGCTTTAGTACATTTTCACTTGGAATTTTTCAAGTTACAAACTTTTACGATAATCGGAAAAATGATGAATAAATGTGCTCTTTGCGACAAACTAACAAACAGAAACCTTTTAAGAGTGAAATATTTTGGCCGTGATTTTTTTTTTTTTCTATTTTTGATTACATTATAATGTTATGTTATATGTTATATTATCATGTTATAATTAATTAAAAACAAAACGAAAACGTCACAGGTGGATGTAGAATAAAATTTTAAAAAATCAATCATGTCTGTGAAGCAACAAATTAAAGATAAATTCAGTTAGAAATTTAGTCACATGGGTCTGAACCACGGTGAATTCACTTCATGTGAAGTTCGATGAAGTTTCGAAAGAAATAACCACTTAAATACTAATTATTAAAGAACAAAGCGAGTAGATTTACAATTTGAAAAACTTCAAGTTACACAACGAAAATTGTCTGAGCAGTTGGTTGACAAACTCAGTAAAAAAAGTCTAAAAAACTCTATTGAAATAAGGGGTCTTCCAAGGGTGTTACTTCTACAAACTAGCACTTTCATTGAAAAACTTACACAATCGTTGGGACATCAAGTCAAAGAAGAGAACATTAAGGACTTTTATAGTCCTTTTATTGGAAATAATGTTTCTTCTCCACCTTTAATTGTGGATTTCGTAAGGAAAGTGGACAAGAATGGGATTCTGAAAGAGAGGCGAGTAAAAAGGGACTTCAGTGCTATCACATTGAAGAAATGAAGTCTTATACACCTATTAGGATAGCGAAAGCCCTAATGAAGAGAACGAGAAATCCTTTTTCCAGTGGAAGGCAATTTATAAAGAGGATTTTAAATTTGTTTGGTCTAGAAATTGTAATGTACTCTGAACGACAAGAAAAGAGGCCACTCTTAATATTTGTAATTATCTCTTAGACGTACCTCCATTAATTACGTTACCCACATTAATTTGTCTGTTTTAATGGGTTAGAAATAAATAAGAGACAGATAAAATCTACCAGTTGTGATTACACTTTAATTCTGGAGACAAATCTTTGAATAGTCAATCTCTTTCTTGTTGGTTTTTAAGAAAAACTTCTTTGAACGGACCAATGGTTTTTTATTTGTACTTTCTAAGTTGTGCTTTTTTTTTTAAGTTTACATTTGTTTGAGTGATGGGATTAGTGTTTATGATCAGTGTGCTTAACATTCCCAGAACAACTTTAAAAAAAAATAGTTCCTACTCACAGTAAGTTACTGTGAGCCGGCACTATCTTTTTTAGAAAAAAAAAATTATTGAACACCGCACTCCCTCCATCTTTCATAATTTCTATTCCCAGAACAGCTGGCGAGGTCTTGCATTGCTACAAGATACTGGTAACTCAAGAAGTCATCAGGTCGCGATCCTTCACATCACGGAGATATGACAGTTTTATTGTTTCAAAAGGACTCCTTAATCAATCTTCTACCGCTCTGTTGAGATCAACTGACTTCTTCAGCAAGTAAGAAATGTTAATGACAGTTCACGCGCTATAAGGAGAAGACTTTCAGAAGCTGCCACTGATCCAGAACATCTGACAAGGCGCACAGCTCGGTTATGTTTCACAAGAATTCACAGGTCTGAGCATGATTGGACAAAAATCTTTTTCCAATGAGCCAAAGTTTCCATTGACGTTTAAAATGAAAGCGATATATATCCGCAACATTTCTCTCAGGAGAAGCTACTGAAGTGACGGTTTGGGCAGGCATTTCTAGAAAGGTCGCACAAACTTGATCTTCATCGAGGGTTCCTAACAGCTGTTCAATAAATTGAAAACGTGCTAGCAGAAGAGGTTGTTCCTTATATGCCACTAATTTGGGATGGTTTTATTTGTACGTCTGACAATGCAAGGCCCCACTCGGTGGGATCGTTGGTGATTACTTGGAACGGGATTCAATTCAACTTTTGGACAGGCAAGTAGTTGTTTGTTAACCCTGTTATAGAACACCTTTAGACGAGATGACAAAAAGTCGTCCAGTGATGCCGGACAATTTGCAGAAATTAAGAATTGCATTGTTGGATGAGTATGAAAATATTCCACAGCACTAAATTCAAAACTTCATAAAATAAGGAAGGACGCCATACCGAATTGAATATTTTCTTCATTTTTGGTAATTTATTTTACTCAATTTAATTTTCATTTAAATGTTTTATGAAGCTTATTTTTCTTTAAAAATAGCCTGCCAGCAAAACAAAATCTTAAGGATTGCAGGTATTTACTAAAAAAACGATTACTTTTTTGCCGCTCAATATATTATTGTTCCATCTAGTGTTTTTTCTGGAAGACCACACGGATCAATATTAGAGACAATTATGTTTAATTTATGTAAATAATTGTCCTAAAACGTGATTTATCTGTTGCACATTTTAGTTGGAATGATAATAGCACTCTGATTTTTTCTGGTAATTTGAAATTTGTATTGTGATATAAATTAAGACCTACGAGTTGTGCATTAAATGTTTTCAAATAATTACGTTTACTTAACAAGAAAGTTTGTAAGCCTTTTCTTTTTTATAATGAAATTTCATCTCGAAGAATGTAAAATTGCTTTCCAAACTTGTTCAATATCCATTGCTTGCTCATGTGACTCATAGGTATTGACTAATAAAAAAAAAAGGATTTATTTGATTTGAATTGTAAATTCTTTATTTATTTAACTATTCCTCGAATGCAAACTTTCACTAAATTCCGAATGAATTTTTTTGCCCATTAATCAATTTATTTCACTGGCACAGTCTATTTTGGTTTAGGGAATTGGGGTGGAACAAACAGGTTGTTAACTTCAATTATTTACAGTCACCCAGAATACATCCATTAAAATCTAAAAATTAACATCTAATAAACAAATCGCAGATATAGAACTAAGCATCTAGTCTCAAAATTTTATTTCATTTTATTTAGTTTTGGTAAAACGTACTTTATAAGAATTATAAAACTAGTTAAAATGGTTTTATCGGTAATAACATTGAATAAATCAGCAAACAGCAAGTTGGTTCTACTGAATCAAAAATTGTTTCGTTAATTCAACCAAAAAATGTACACAGAACACCTTGCATAGTTTACTTTGAAACATCGGTTTACAACTTTTTTAATTTTACTATCAGACTCCACTTTAAATGCTTATTAAGTAATTAATTATCATTCTCATCGATCACCCAGAATCACTGTTAAACACGGATACTTACTTTAGGCATTAAAAAATATATCACAATGTTAAGTGTTTAGTTGATCGTTAGTTAATGATTATTTGGAGATCGTGAGATGCGGTCGTGTGTGGCAAAGGTTTTAGAAAAACATTTTCTTTATCGTGACAACGTTTCGACCTTTATAAAGATCATTTCAGGGATGCCAGACAACTCTCAACACAACACACAAGGATGGCACGTCTACCCAGAAAACCAACACTTTATTCCCTGAAGATGATCTGCGTAAAGATCGAAACGTTGCTACAATAAAAAAAATGGTTGTCTAAAAGGCACACCAGACTACATCTCACGATCTCCAAATAATCATATATCTCAATGTTATACTCTATTTTTTTTTACCTTTTATTGTGCGTTACGGCGGTTGTTTGCTTTTTCCCTCTATATCTGTTCTTATTATGTGATTATGCGATGTTATTATTATATGATTATATGTTATTATTATATTATTATGTTCTTATTATATGTTGTATCATATACAACATGCATGTACTATCAGTTAAAACATTGATCGAGTATAGTTATTTTCTACGCCTTCTTGTAAGACAGATGAACAGACGTACAAAGGACTTGGAATGACGCTAGGCCAAATTCTTGTGAAAATCAATACACAATTTTGTTGATAAATAAGGAACTAGAAAAGATCACATTTCTCCGTGGGGTAAATTTTGACATTTCACGCAAGCCGGTTTATAGTTCATCCTATGTGGTGCATATTACAATTCGATTCATTTAAATTACAGTTTTGTCTTAATTATAATATTTTTGTTCTTAATGCATAAGTAACGAATTATTAAGAGAAATTGACGTTACAGAATTTAAAACAGTACTTCTTGGCCTAGGAAGCATAAACTGACAGGAAAGATAGCGGTTCAAGTCGATATTCATAATTAGTCAGAAACGTCTAAGGATAACTAATGAATGTAAAATAAGCTTAATTATACCTATCAGAGATGATCACTTTTGATTAAGCGGTCAATGGTTCAATCGGCTCGAAAGCTAAACGGCAAAACCGACACCGCCATGCCATCTGCCGGGAAACTGTTAAAGCTGTACGAACCACCTTTCACCGCTAGAGGGTATGAAAGGGTTTAGACGGTACAAGTAAAAATATACTATAGGAAACTGAGATGGTCAATTGTATTAATTTAGATATTTTAAACTGAAAAATTTATTCGATAAACATCGATTTACATTATTTTGTTTGAAGTTTGATTAAAAATTGTCATGGAAAGTCTTCATGTCCACCCAGGGTTTTTTTTTGTAATAATGTACAGGAATGGCCCAAACGAAACAAAGATACTTTGAGGATTTATAGGAAATTGCATGATGAACGAAAAAGGTCCTATGAACATAGGTCTTCAAATGAAGCCTTCTATGAGAAACACCCGAAAACCTCTAAGAACAGCGTTTTTTTTTTACCTTTTTTTTTCAAGGTAACGAAAGCAACCTATTCGAAATTTTTAGTAGAATGTGACCAACCAATCGCACGTTTTTATTTCAATCCGTTACCAAGATGTGATTTTTGGGAGGTGGGGAAAAACGCTTTTTTAAACGAGTTTCCAGCGTTATCATTTCGAAATAAGATTTTAAATTATAAAATGGACCAATGCCACTTCTCACAGGCACTGGGGCTACAATTTTTTTGCCAATTATACAAGTTATGACTTGCACTAAATTTACCCTAGTCGGGCAGAGGGGCAACGAAGAGAACGATAAACTGGCCAAGGAAAATTCAATACTGACATCCAATTGGCCCTGAACCTAAGATTGAAGCCATGTTTGAAAATACGTATCTAAATAATCCTACTCGAGCATTAAATTTTGATTAGTGGCCGTTAATTAATGATTATTTGCACATCGTGCGAAGATATCTGATGTGACGTAGGTTTAGAAAAACATTTTATTTGTCGTGCCAGCTAAAAACATTAATTAATTGACTGAACAAAAAGTTAACTTTAAACACAATTTTTCACAAAAAGTGTTTTTTTCTTTCATAAGAATCATATCTCGGCCATGGATTAAGATGAAAATGATGTAGTTGGTCCCATTCTATTCAAAATTTAATTATTATTCGGAGACCGTGAGATCCGGTCTGGAGTGACGGTTTAGAGAAACCGTGCTAACGTTTCGGTCTTTATTGAGATCATCTTCAGAACCTGGGATTAACAAATATTTTTTGAATTGTACAAATATGTGTAAGATGTGAAAAAATGAATTTATACAATTTTAGAAATTTTATATGGAATCAAAGGTTTTGTACTAGCGCCTAAAAGTTCTAATTTTTTTCAGTCAGCTTTTAGATTAAAAAAAGTCAGTGTCACAAGCGGGATTCGAACCCACGACCCTCGGCTTGATACGCTGTGAAGTATCAAGCCGAAGGTCATGGGTTCGAATCCAGCTCTTGACCTGACTTTTTTCACAACTAAAAACCTTAATTAATTGAATGAATTATGAATAATGAATTGAATTATATAGTGAATGTTTTTCAGTTTTAACACCTCGAAATAAACGTTATTGGAAATTAAATTCTTCGCAAAATGATTCCAACGCCACCTAAAATGCCGCGATTTTTGGCCAATTCTCAAAGTTATGATTTGTTGGTAAATCGCTTAACTTTGTCTGGGGGCCAGGGCACACAAAGAAGCCGTTAAATTGGCTAAGGAAAGTTCAATAAGGACACCCATTGGTCCAGAACCCTTGCGTGGCTTACCAAACTGCCAAAAACGCGGATCCATTAGATAATAGATTAAAAATAATTTCTCGGTCCAATAGGGATGTTCCCCAGGATAGAGGCATGCGAAAAAGTTCATGACAGGGCCATCACAGAAACTAATGACGGAAGCACTGAATCTATTACGTGCTAGGACTAGAATAATTTTGGACTGCTAATTGGATACTGCATACTCCGGAGCTATAGGTACAGACTCAGGGAGGTAAAACAAGTATGTAATAATAACAAGTAACAGATATTGCCAAGAAGAAGAAGAAACAACGAAACAACTTAACACGTCTTCTACTGGTGCGAAGGCGTTAAGAAAAGTAAAGAAACATGAGGGAGCCATTGAAAAAACCTAGAGGTCTCGCAAAAAGGTATACAAAAATGGAGATGCAAAAAAGACATGGTCGCGGTGCGAAGGACATAAAAAGGCCGTGTCTATATTATCTCTCCATCTAGTAAATCGCTTCATAGAAGGAAGACAGATTGGGGAGTATGACTGTTGATCGCATGAACTCAAAGTCCAGTTGTGATCTTCAATCAAATGAAGCATCAACCGCTTCTGATTTCGTGCTAAACCCCGTGCTACAACTCGTGAAAAAGAGACTGCATAGTTGACAAATACAAATAAGTGTGGTTACGGAGTATGGAATAACGTTCAGCTCCTGGCAGCCGCATCATCACTCAAATTTTGACATTACGTTCGCTAAATGGATGTGAGCGTACTCCGTACCTCCTCATTCGTGTTTAGTCTCAGCATTTTCAGGGGAAACTGAGTTGATTTACTACACCTCAATGGCTCTGAATGTTCTTGGTTCATTTCAGCTGTCTTCCGTCTTTCATGAGATTGACTAACAAGTCAAAACTTTGAAAATTGGCTAAAAATCGAGGCTCCAAAGAGAGGAGGCGTTGATCTCATTTTACGTAAAACGTAATTTCCTACGTTTATTTGGAAGTACTGAATAAACATATAAAAAGTGGTTAATATATGAAAAAATCATATCTCGGCAATGGGTCGAAATAAAAACGGGTTCTTTGCCTCATTCTACTCAAAATTCAATGCTCGAATCGGTTTCTTTCGAAAAGTATTTTGAGACATAGAGCCATTTGGGAATAATCCTTCAGTAAGGCTTTTTAAAAAAACACGGTGTTTTTAAGTTTTACGTAGTTCGCATAGAAGGCTACATATCATTTGAGGACATTTTTTCAACATGAAATTTCCTCAAGTATCTGTGTTTCGTTGGATATATATGTCAGCGGTTGTTCTGCGTATTTGACATTCATATTCAACCTGGTGGATGCGAAATTGAACCTTTTGACAACAGAAACTAAAAAAAAATAGCACAATGTCAATGCACTTTAATTTATGTAATTATTCTTACTTTTCGCTGTTATTCTGTCCTCCGTTTATAAAAGTTGCATTGAGGCATCCATCAGATTAATCGCTGAAGAAGAAAATAATTCTAAATTGAAATAATGCGATTTTTATTCACGATGCCCTGAATAATAGCAAGAATTAAAAAAAAAAAAAAAAACCATAAATATCTATATAATGATATCTCATTATCTAATCATCGAAATGTGAACTGCTATAAAAACTAACAAAATAACAGTTCATAATGGTGCAAAGTGGACCGGGAAATCTTGAGACGAGATTAACATTATCTTGGGCGATTTTTGCTGAAGCCTGAATTTAAGAACCTGCAATTTGGTCATTTTCGATCTTCTTGATATGGTTATATTCGCTGGTTTGGTCTGTGAGGACAGATTTTGTATATTGTTTGAAGGCGACAAGAAATAGCAGAATCTTGTTATTCCATGGTACATTTTGTCAGTTAACCTCGGTACGATATGTACAGTATGTAATGAGCCATTTCATGCCAATGCTTCTTTTTCGAAATATCCACGTACACAGTGGACTACACCCTACTTTCAACTGCGATTTAAAAGACCTAAACTGACGTTATCTTAACGGTAGTTGAGCATTTACTGGGATTTCTGTTCGCTATTTCCCTATGAAGTGTGACCTCCCTGCTGTTTCATTGCAGAACCGACACTGATGGACCTTATACAATTGGAGGCATAAAAATAACATATTGCACTATTACAATTTAGCTTTTTATCGCTTATTCTTTTTTTTTACTTACCCGTCTCCCATTTATTTTATTTTCTGGACTTGATACAGTAATTAACACTGCGCATATTGGGGCTTATGTTTCACCCAGATCATGTTTAAAATATTTCTATAAATAATTAGAACACTTTGTATACAAACTATCTTCATTAATATTTTTCCGTTATTCACAGCGTAAGTTCAATAGTAGAGCGCAAAATGTCGTCAGTTTTTACCATGGCGGAAATTCTCCTGTATGAATGGTTACATCCACTCTAAGGATGAGGCATTTGTTAAAAATTTATTTCCCACTCAAAATATATCAAGATAGTGGAAACATCGAGGACAGCTGGTTAACTAAGAAATTACTGTTAATACAATAAAAGTTCAGATAAGGAGAATTACTTAAGACGCCAAAATGTCATGATCTGGACGGTTTGGAGTGCATGAAAGAAATATCAGTACGCTAAAGACCAATATAGGAAAAAAAAAGTTTATGTTTAAAAAACTGTCACCATCGAACAGAAATTCAAATGAGAAAATGATAGAACATATGCTCACAATTCTAAGACGATCGACCCTGCAATTTCTAGTTCATAGTGGCAAAATTTCATTTTTGTAAATAAGAAGTCAAAACAAAAGTCCAAAACAATAGAAGTGATGTATTAGATTTTAATCAGTAAATGAAAGTCTATTCACAGAAGAAAGCGCACGAAGTTTCATCTTCAGCGCGCCTTGTTTAAAGAGCGAACAGCCATCACGTCTTCACAAGATTGGCTGTCCACGACGTACGTCGCAATTTACTGGCCAAATTCTACGCTTCCTGGCAAACCGATCTGGATCCCCAAAGGGGATCCTTGTTTGTTGTAACCCCCGGTTTCGTTTCCAGACTAAAAGAAAATTTTCTAAAACGGGCGCCATTGACTATCAAATGGGGAAACAAAATGTTGGCTGCCAGGAGATAGCTCCGCGTGAGACGGGAGGGTTCGCAATGGACCAGACTATTGTTAAATAAAGAAAAATTAAAGATAAACAAAGAAATAAAGGTGTGATGGTAAATTAAATACATTTACAGATAACGAAATAAAAAAGAAAACGGTATCCTTATCCTAATTAAACTTAAACTACGTACATGAAATTTAGGCCTTTAACATACGGTAAAACGTCTGAAGTGAGCACTCACTCTTCTCCGAGAGAGACAGAAAACGATAGTCCGGTAGACGTACAAAACTCCTCGATCACTCTCGTAGGACGACTCGTGGAATCCTGAACATGCTGATCTGGCTTCCTCTCCTCTCGCTCCAGTCCCGGCCAAAGTTCAGAGCGCCCGAGAGAACAACATCTACGCTAACTCTGGGCCATGACTTAATTACCCGGTTACATTGTGTTCTATTATAAGTATATTTTTCAATAACATATTTTCGTAGTAAGATATTTTTGTTTTAAATGATAGGACAAAACTTTTGACTAGTAGAAAAGGCGTGGTTTTACTTTATTATTAGGTTCTCGGATAATTAAAGTGATTCTGTACAGCACTGTGGGCGAATTCATATACTTTTGTTTTAAGGAAGTTTAATACAATAACTAACTTTTAGCTATAATTTGAGGTTCGTTTTTGGTTTTTTGGGAAAGAATTTGGCCGTTTTAACGCAATGTTATCGGGAAACTGCCTTATGATTTAATTATTATGTATATGATGCTAAAAGTATGTTTTTACGCCTGGTTTAGTATAAATTTTAAAGTCTTTTTTATTTTGTATTTTGTTCAGTATAGAAGAGATTTTCAACGGGGCACTTGGAAAAAAGGCGGGAGTTGAGGACTTCTTCAATTGAGTTCCCGAATCGTCCACAGTGTGCTGCAGTCCCTCCTAGTTCAAGCCTGCTTCGCGAGGTAGCGATCGGATGGTGGCAGGGGCTTCAATCGATAAATACTACTTCTGCCTATGCATCCCAGCCGACGGACATCAAACTGCATTATTTACCGATCGCCCTAAAAGTGGGTCGTTCACACCGCTCGTCTTCTCCAACTCGTCGATACCGCCATGTACCGACTTGAGGGTGGCATACAAGATTTCAAGACTTCTTTTTTTTTATCGAGTAGGTGATTTGTTTTGAATAGCAACAAACCGTTGGGTTTTCCATCGAGATAGAAGAAATGATAAATGAAGGAAATTAGGATTTAGTGTGACATAAAACATGGATATAGCATAGAAGACTGAAAAAATTATCAATATGAAAAAAAAAATTAGTTCTGCATTCTGCCATGAAAATACTGTTCGTAGTACAGTGTTAACTGAGCCAGCTAAACGTCAGATGTTCAATTCCATAGAGGTATCACTCTGAATTTGAAAAAAAAATCCCCAACAACAATGTACTAAAGGTTTTTCCATTACAAGAAAAAAATAAATCTATTTTCTATACAACAAATACATTATTCTGAGGGGAGAAAATTTAAAGGATAATGTAGCACATATAATATAAAATTAACAGCCTGATCTCAGTCAGTTAATGCGTGGTCTCATTTTTTTATCTTTGTCTGGAAGAGGTAGTAGTCTGAAAGAGCAAAGTCAGGACTGGACTGCAAAGTGTGGGGAAGTGGGCGTTGCCAGTCTTGTATGGTCTATTAGTGGAACGCAGTAGAAACTCTTATTCAACCGTCTTGTGAAGGTTGTGCTTAGTAACTTGTGAGGAGTTACTCAGTGAGGTAGAAGCTCGATTCCAATTACTTCAAGCTGTTTGTTTTGTGCATCTAAACGATGATACTAAAAGTTATTACTTTACGACGTTGGGACACAGCTTGGAACGAGTAGTAATCAGAACATACAAGGTCGTATTTGTTAGAATATCAGTTACAAGGGTTACCAGGTAAAACCATCGATTCTATTTGACTTATTCCCTTAAAGCAGCCAGTCTTTGTTAAGGTTGAAGGTGGGTGAAAGTGACTATAAGTTGAAAATAGAGTACATCTATTTCGTGAAGGTTTTTGCTTTGTACGTCGGGAATGTGTGCTTAGAAGTTATTCCTGTAAAGAAGAAGCAAGGGGAAGGGCAATTTATTTAGTAAAGGTGAACAGGAGTCACCAGGTGAGTGAGGTAGAAGGTAGAGTCCAATTACTTCAGAGCTATTTGTTTTGTGTATCTAAGTGATGAGACGTTGGGTCTCTGCTTGGAAGAAAAGGTGATTAGAATGTGCAAAGTCCAACGGTAGAAGGTTTACCAGGTCGATTCCATCATTTTTGGCGAGGCTGCTTTTTCATTAGTGTCCGTTCTGAGCGCGAAGAGGTGGTAGTTCTATCCAATTCGGAGTGTAATTCTAGTTTCTTTATACTACAGGGTATCGCACATGTAAACGGTTTTAGCTGAAGCAAGTGTGCCATTGTTGGATACAGGTGGTAGACAGACGTTAGTCAGTACATGTTATTATGGATGTTTGAAGTACTGTACAAGTCATACTTCTTATTCACCAAATCTTGTCATCTGCTGTCTAAACATTGTTTACGTAAAGTAGAAATTTGAACTGGCTCCAAAGAGGCGGTAATATTAAATTTATTCCTTTAACTAAAAAGGTTGCGGAGGATTGGATTGGATAGTCGCCTGAAGGGATAGTGTCAAGATTAGAGGGTGGATGCAATAGAAGCGTAATTCAATTATTCAAGGTATTAATTTAAAGAAGCCAGAGAGCTAGTCTGAAGGAGCTAGGTCGAGTCTGTACATTATATCCAGATGAAAGTCTTCTTAATTATAAAATATTGGTATTTGTTTGTCAAACATTGTTTATTCAGAAAAGTTGGCCTTTCTCAAAAGAGGTGATAATGCGAAGGACTAGGAGGATGCGTTAGAAACATGATTCCAACAATTTTTAAGGTTTTGAGTTATTGCCAAAGAGAGATAGTTAAGGACTATAAGCTGAATGGAAACATCATGTACGTAGGAATGGTGGGGGTCAATAGGATGGATGGAATAGATGCTCAAAAATCAAGGTTCTATAGGTCTTGCTTTTAAGTATGCGTTCTTGCCGTTATCCCCTTAACGAAGACTTCGTTAGCCTAAGCAAAACCAGTTAATCCGTTAATGAAGCGGTGAAAGGTCAGTGACGAAATTAATGTATAACAAAACATGAACATTAACCAAACGATCTTCAATCGAGAAAGTGAGTCATTGTGAGTCAAGAGGCGGTAGCCTGAAAGAACAAGGTCAAAAGACTATATAGTTTGAATGTAATAGCAGCTTGAGTATCTCTATTTTGGGAAGGTTTGGTTATTTCCAATTATTTATTAACCTAGTTATTCTGTTAAGGAAGTGAGAAATGGATCAGAAGAGAAGGATCAACGTCAGTACTGAAATGTTTATATCAGGATATTGACTGATTAAAGCAGCACTTATTTCTTACATCCATCTATGTCGCATAAGATGCCGGAAGGAGCAAGATCGGGAGACTTTTTTTTTACTTTCTGAAGATTTTAGTAAGTATAAACTGCAAACCTACGCCTCAGAACATAGTGCATCAGGACTGAGGGATGAGTGCGTTAGACGATTTGTTCATTTATAATTATTCATATCAGCACTGATTGTAAGTTCTTCCTTGTTCTAATACAAATTAATAAAGAATATGTTTAGTGAAAGTCTAAATTCTTACCTTATTCCTATATTTTAACTTCTTTTCTTCAGCAGTTTTCGGATATCAACCAGAAGCTGCAACAAACAAGAAAAGGTTAAAAATGAACAATGAACGAAAAGTTCTAAAAGTATTTGCTACAAGAAATTCTCGCCACTTTGGGCAAGTGTTGAGTAATAACTATGAAATTTCCTATTAATCACTGAGCCCATTTTAAGCCGGTTAGGCCCACGTTTCGTTACAGTTGATGATGCGGTGTAAACAGCGAAACATTCGTATATTTATTAAAACAAAAGGTTTTCATTTTATATGGTGACCTGTGGGATATGCCCGGTTTCTCGTTGCAACACAGGAAACGGCCGTAAAAATTAAGGTGTGTACCTTTATTTATTCATCTCATCAAACTCGGAAGTGAAAGTCGTTTCTTGTAAAGCTTATTGACTTAAATTTTATTTCTTAACTAGGGATTATATTTGTCTGTAATCGTCAATTTTTTTTCCTTCAACTTTTGTTAATAATTATTATTGACTATTGATATAACTACAGAAATCCAATAAGTGTGAGCCGGCATTAATAAATAAGGTTTACATTTTGAGTTTTTTTCTCCTTTAAACTTTACTTTTCTTGATATATTTTGTTATTAATCAATTAAATATGTAAAAATGATAGGGTATGGGAAAAAATAAGGGTTTCAAAAACACAAACAAGTTGAATATTCCATTCACTTTTCCACTCAGATAACTTTCGTCTCCCCTTCACAAACTCTCGAAAGAACTCGTGTTCGAGAAAAACTTATGGAAAAATCATTTCCTTTCTTTATTGTTTCAAGCGTTGATTATTCATACATTTTAACTCGGTGACTTGGACAGTTGCGCCTCGTTAAAACTAATTCGTTGAAACACTGTTCCATTTCAATCGCAATATACTTTCTACTGTCGATAACATAACCGGTTTTACAATTTGAAACACGGTCCAGTAATTGTAAACATGAAAATGAAAATTTAGTTCCATTTCACTGAGAACGTTACAACAACGCATGTTTCCGGCATGTACAGAGAGTAGGTCGATGGTTTAAATGCATTGCTCTTGATAGAAAGCGTGTAGGAGATTGTGCTTGAGTACGGCAGCGATTGGATTCCTTGATTTGATTTTTGAAGTGTTGTTTCAGTATATAAAGTACTGATGTGTACCTAGCGTGTGTTGAGAGTAGTGGTAGTGAAAGGGCCGATGGCGGAATATTTATTACCCCATCGTCCCTGAATTAGGATAATATAAATAATAGATGTGAAGGGTGATGAAGGAATATCGAGTACTCCACAACCCTACTGAATGAATGGAATAGAAATAGTAAAGAATGTGCTAAAGAATGAATAAGAATGTACAGCAGTTTGTATCTCTGAATTCTGACTGGCAACAGTCGTTGCTCCAGGCAGACCGATAAAATATTGTACATTACAAAAGATAGATTTGCCTCGTCAGATTGCAAGAATTAATACTAATAATGGAGCAAGATTGGTGGATAAATATAAAAAAAGTAAAATTTCACTCTGGTGTCCTCAGGGATGACGCAAATGCAATAGCAATAGAATGCAAGCGGCCTTCTCTCAGAGAAGAAGGGTCTTAAATGGTCATCAGAGCATGCACCTAGGGGGAAAAAATGGAAAGTATCACCCAAAGGTTCTCAAACAAAATGTTTTACCATTCAATGGATTTAATGTGGAGGATGTGATCGGGCATTCTGAAGGGACAAGTCGATGCAATAAACGTGATTCAATTATTCAATATATTCAATTAAAGAAGCCAGAAGAGATGGTAGCATTATGAAAGTCTTCTTAATAAAAATTCTTGGTATTGGTTTATCAAACGTTGTTTATATTAGTACTAGAAAAGTGGACCTTGCTCGAAATAGGTTGAGTAGGAAGGACTGACTATATGGAGGATGCGGTAGAAACATGATTCCAACATTTTTTATGATTCGTATGTTCTTTAATAAGCGATTGGCTGTTCTCGTCACATCTAGGATATCCACAAGTCTAAGGATAAATTACGCAATGACGCAGGTTCTCAGCGACCATGGAAAAATTGGAGAATATTTCATGATGGTTGGCAAAACCTCCTATTCCAATTCCCAAATCTTGAAAGGAAACAAGGCAAAATAGTTTGGACAGTTTGACAACTAAGAGACATCTGGCCAGTGCAACATCATGAACTGATGGCTAAATATTATTAAGAATTTAACAATTTAACAAAACTTAACTAATCAATTCCATCTTTATTTATATATCTAGAGATTAGAGATTTAATGAAGGGAACAAATTGAAACTGTAAAAATGTCTCTCTACACAGCCGTTTCAATTAATTTCCTTATGGGAAACTCGACTAAGAATAACAACCGTCATAACTGCACTGTCTGGACCAGAGGCATAGCTCGTTAATTAACTATTTCGGATGAGTTAATAAACAATGAAGCCGGCGTGCCTCAAATTGTTAATACAACCAAACATTCGTCGGACGATCCACTAAAAGCCTCACATCAGGGGAATTTCTAACCTCTACATAGGTATTAAACCGACTTGAGAATTATTAAGCCGGTTAATTATTGGGGGAGGAGGAGGCAGGATCGTTGTTTGGGCCCTCGACTAAATACTACTTACACTAAGTAACAAAGGGTCCCGACAAACTCTATCTATTATTGCGGTGTTTCCCTTATTTCAGACAATGTTTCAATGGGATTTATCGGCTATTCTAACGCATTTTTGTGTGCAATTTATTTAATCATTGCATTGTTATATCAGGCAAGCAGGAATCTCTTGAAGTAAGCATTGTTAATGAGCGGATTTGGTTTAACACTTAAGAGTCAGTCTCTTTTACCCTTATGATTTCCAAAGAATCCCAACAAAATTGTTTGAAGTGTTTGTAACACAAGAAACTACCCTTCCCTCAGGTGGCAACGATAGATGACGAAATACGAGCAGTCTTGTAACAGCGTATCACAAGTCTACCTCCAAACCAGCATTAGAGCAAAAACAACTAAATTAGCAGAGGTAGGATGGTAAGAGAACATCCGTACAATCTTGTGATATTAAAA
This sequence comes from Cimex hemipterus, assembly GCA_039619505.1. Lineage (NCBI taxonomy): Eukaryota > Metazoa > Arthropoda > Insecta > Hemiptera > Cimicidae > Cimex > Cimex hemipterus. Next base: position 19,123,108 of record CM077110.1, on the reverse strand, counting down.
GACAAATCCCGGATGACATGATAGGATACAACGGATCGTAACGAAACAATAGTAGTGGTGGTATCAAAATTTAACAAGTTCCGTGGTGTATGGAGACAAAAGACAATGCCTGAAATTTAATGGCATCAATGGATTGACGAAACAACCTATGTACAACCTTACATGAGTGATGGTAATATCGCAAGACTATCCCAAATGTTGGTGGCATCGATGGGATGACAAGACAACATACTAGAAATCTCCTAACAGCGGCCGTATCCCAAGTCAACCTCTAAACTTACTTAGGAAAAGATGGATGGTAGAAGAACATCATTACAATCTGATAAGGCGTCGGTCGTATTATATATTATATAATACAATATCTAAAGTTTGTTGGCAGCGTTGGGATGAACACGAAGACTTCTTTACGATCTGTTGATAGCGGTGGTACCAAAAGACAATACATAATTTGGTTCATTGGATGACAGGACGAGGATACCTATAACTGGGTCGAATCTACGAGATAAACGTAAACCGTCAGTACAAAATGGTTGTATCCACGATCATACCTCCAAATGATGGCAATTGTAGTATTTCAGACAACAAGCCTTGATATGTGGTGACAGTGAGAAGGTGTAATCCTACCTTCCTCCCAATCTGTTAGCAAAGGTGGGATGAAAATGATGTCAGCAATTCTTTCCTACACATGGAAATATTTACTACCCATTTAACCTCTTAAAAAAGGTAGTTGTTATTCACCGTTTGTTGTTTTCAACGATCCGGATTTCGAGCATTAAACAACGCTCATCAAATTGAAGGGGGTACAACCACTTTTCTAGACTTAAATTTTAGGAGTAGAGTGGATAAGAAGAATAACTGTTTATATCATCTCTTCGATTACGTGATACAAGTGGAATGACATGGCCTCAATTCTTAAAATCCACTGGCAACAGGAGATGACATAACGTTTTACACCATCTCTTCGATTAAGTGACAGAAATAGAATAAAAGACCTTAATTAAGTTGTTGACAGAACTTCTTACTTTCTCTGAGATGACAAAATCAGCTTTACTTGGTAATGATGGACACAATTCGCTTGCAGCGAAGCAATAACCAAATTATTTTCGTACAATTTTATGGTAGAAGTGGAATCACCAGGCATCAGTCCCGACAGTTTGACTGTAGAGGTAGTATCACAAGACAATAATCTCAAACCTATTGGAAGCAGTAATACCATAAAATAATCCCTATAAATTGATGTCAGTGGCGGTAGCAGATGACAGATCCCTACAAATTAGTATCAATGGTAGTAACGCAAGACATTTTACCTGGTGGTAGAGGTGGTGTCACAAGATTATCCCCAAACGTAGCATTAATTGGATAAAAAGTCAACATACACGTAAAATCTTGTAATAGCTTTTCATAGGCTGCACTTAAATTTTTGTATCTCAGAAGATATCCCAAGAAAACCTTGTAATCCAATAGGGCAACGGTGGTATGAAACTACAATCCCTAAGATTTGGTAGCAACGGTGGGTTAAACAAGAAAATACCATTACAACCTGTTAATAACGAAATATGGTGTAAGTGACAGTTTAACAAGAAAACTATCGTAAGAAAAGTGGCAGTGATACTAATATAAACTGGTTGCATCAGTGAGAGCGTCATCACCACTATAACAAGAGTGCACGCACACAAATCCATGATAAAATTGAAAGCAAAAGATAATAATTGATTTAAAAAAAATATATTATTAAAAGTATGATGAAAATTATATACTATAAATCTACAATCATTACAATTTTGCAGCATACTCTTAGGTTTCATCATCACAATCGGATTTAGTGGAATCTATTAGACATTAGTGAGTTTACCTAGAATTACTTTAAACCTGTCATCGTTTTTTTTTAAACATAATTCTTAATCCTACCATCCCGAGCGACTGTAAAAACGCGTTTTACTTTCTGTAATAAAATTGGAATTCATTCTTTACTTGTCAAGGAGGCTTAGGTTTGCAACGCGTCAAAAAGCAATAAGTTTCGACCAGTGGTCCGAGTGTAATTGCAGTATTATATCGGAGTAAAGAGGTCTTACAAACCAGGTCTTCTGGGCTCAATAGGGCTTACCTAGTAAATTAAAATTGGTATTGTATTTTTTTATCTTTCTCCTTCGGGAGGGTTGATTCAAACTTTTACTGTTAATACTGTCAATGCGGACAATGTTTATACAAACTTGTGAAATTTATTTTAACTTTAAAGGGTAAAGCTATTTAAAAGAACAAATTTATATAAGAATTTATCCCGCACGCTATAAAAAACTACGCCTTTTCTAAACAGTGTACTTGTATAGAGTGACTCAATGAAGTCGCTCATTTTTTAATTAAGATCATTTCGTCTTCCGTCTGGGTTGTTTTCATATATTTCCGGCAAACGCTTTTATACGTTGGACAGTCCATTAAAAAGCGCACAGGTCGAGTGTACGCGGATTCAACGGACTTTAAGGCCCTGGGTCAATTTGAATAAAAAAGCAGTTTAAAATAATGTATACTCAAGTAAAATCCCATTTGGTATAATACAGTGTATAACACATTTGGGCAATTTACGACGTTAGCTGTTGATTGTTTCATTATTCATTTGTTTAGAAAACAAAGTTCCGCACGCTCGAAAAAGGTTGATTTAAATGTTTCGCGATGATATAAAAAACAAATACTCGACTCTGAATCTTTTTATTGTAGTGTATATAAACGCTTAATATATATCTTCTCTCTCAACGCCCAGCGAATACAAAAGCTTTTATTTCTGCCAAAGAGCGAAATACCCGTCCGACCCACTGTTCGCCCTAGCGGCCGTTGAAGCGGTACTCCATCAATCATACGGACAGACAGCATCATTATAAATGACTCCGGGACCCCTTTCGTTCACACAGGGAGCAAACGAATTACGAAGAAAGAAAAAACATGACCACATGTGTAGGAGGACGAGACAAAATAAGAAGCCAGCCACTTGTGGACGCTCAGGCTTCACGCTTATGCGGATTATAACTGCTGGATGTTTTGTTTTTCTTTATTTACAAACACTACGCCTATGAATAAAGGGGTGAATTATTAATACTAACCGCCAAATCCGTGGGATTAGAAGATACAATCCATGTAATAATCTATTTGAAGTGGAAGGATAACCACGTAACAACCGGTTTGACAAGAGAGATGGAATGATAAAACAAGACTATAATTTGTTTGTGGATATGATAGACCATACAGTTAAGGGGCATCAATGAGTCGTCAAGACAAAAACCCTGAAATTTATCGGCCTTGAAAAGATGAAATATTTCTGTCTTAGTCGGAGTCTTAAAAAGGACATGAGGAACTTTGAAGACACCACCGGAGGACATATTGGACCCCCGTGCAAGCCAGAATCTGTTTGCGAGAAGAGAGACGACTCGCTTCCGCCTACAGAGTGTTATTCCGTAGGTTTTCACGAGTTTTTTTAAAGGTAGAGATAAACTTAGAATCTGCTTACTGATTTTGTGCCTATCACTCGAGGTTGCAATAAACTTGGAAATCCTCCTACAAAAAGGAGGAAGCAGAGTTTGGGATACTGCAACGTACGGGAGTGAGTATAAGGTTCGGCTGTTTAGTGGTACAATGTCCTAGGCGATAGGAACACCCCTACGATACTTGATAAGATGACAGCATACCATCTCAAAGATATATTGGCACAAATTAAGGAGAAGACCTCAATTCCTAAAATCTCTTGGCATCTTGACAATAGACCAATAGACTATAAATTGTATCAGTGATGAAATGACAAGTCAATAAACCCTACGATTAAGTAGCATCGATGTGTAGTCAGCAAACAATCTCTACGGCTGATTGGAAAGAAATGGTAAGGAATGGATAGATATTATACAGTTACTAAAACTACTTAGCATCCATAACATGTCAGCATAAGCCTGCACGATAAATGCTAGAAATAGAATGACAAGACTTCAAATCCTAAAGCCACATGGCATCCATGAGACGACAACACAGCACACAGCTTATAAGAAAACAACCCTTACAAAATGATGGCAGTGATGGCACCAGAAGAGATTATCCCTATCATCTATAGATAGGATATAAGATATGATAGCAAGAAAACGTTCGTAATAAAATAATGAAAGCGGTGGTACCCACTACCCTTAACTTTGACATCATAGATCGGATGGGACGACAACTTCCGACCAATCATCTCACACCTCTCTAGACTACCCCAATCTTTGGTGGTATCGATGGGGTGGCGTCATGAAACTCCGTGCAATTTTATAATTCAGTGGTAGAACAAGAAGACACAAACATTTCCCTAGCAGGAGAGATCAGAATGGATGTCAAGAACACTTCCCTACCCCTATAATCTAATGGGCACCGGTGGTATAACAATGCAACAACATCCGTTAGTCTCGTGATAGCGTTGGTACCAAAACAAATTTTGTACATTGATAGGATGACAGGACAATTCAATTTGTTCAAATACATGAGTTGACGGTAAACCATCGGTAAACAATGACATCAGTGGTGGTCCCCCAGGTATCAAAACACAAACCTAGGATTGTAAAACGTATCGTAATCGACAATATAACAATCATATCATCCTTACTATGTGTTAACAGTGGTGGAACGAAAAGAAATGTCAGCTATTTATTCGCACAAGTACACAACACATCTATAATATACTGTGGTACTTGTGGGTGACAAGACAATAAACCCTAGTTATGTGAAACAAACCCTACAATAAGATGATACTAGTCTTAACGATTAACTGGTAGAAACGAAACTTCAGGGCCTTACTTCTTCAAACGTTTGGTTTCAACGTGATAGCATAACAGTTTACACCTTTTCTACGATTTAGTGGTGGCAATATTATGACAGGACCATCATACATACCAATTTATGACATCAATGAAGTCACAAAACAATATTCCAAAAATTTAGGAGGTATCACAATGCACAATGCCTCATTAGTCACAGAACAGCATCCAACTTGGTAGTAATGGCGGCATCACAACCTACAAACCTTCAAATATTTCTAGACAAAGGTATTAGAACAGGTAGTTTTGGAAGACTTAAAATTTAGTTGTACAGTTATAGTTATTTATTTATATTATAGCAAAAAAAGCCTTTTGCAGACGATCAAGAACCAACAACATTTTCACCAATTTCTTAAAACCACATCGAACTTCTAAAGAAATTTTTCCCATCTGTCAATCTTGAACGACACTCAGCCAAGAAGGCTTAGTTTGAAAAATAAGATAAAACAATAAATTACTGCAGATGACACTGTTTGCTAACCAGTTCGCACAAGTTTTGAGAACTAATCAAAGCGTCAAAAAAAAAAAAAAATCGAAGAAAAACTTCGGCTTTTTAAAATTACATTTGAAATATTTCAACCGTCGAACCAAATTCGTAAAACACAATTAATGTAATTAAATAATCAAAAATCTTCACCGATTATAGAATCATCATGAACAAATGGCAAAATTAAAAGACAAACAGACCATCTAGTTGCCTTTCAATTAAGTCATGATCCAAATCAAACACTGATACAACAGCGCTTTCAATAACATAAAATAAACCAGAGTCAATCAAAAATGTTCTATACACACCGATTGACAAAATAAAGACGCTATCCTTAAATTTTAATGTAATTAGGTTTATTCATATTTTTCATACGAAAAATAGTTTTCGTTATTAAAATAATAAATTTAACAAGAAAATGTTTATCACCTAATTATAAAGTAAAGAATAAAAGAAGATAAAATTCAAAACAAATACAACGTTAAAAAATACTAGTCCCTTTTAATAGCCAGCATTTTACCCCTGTCACGTCCTTTAAACGCCTTTGCATTCCTTGGAAGATCTCCGATTCATCAAGAACAGCTTTCCTAGCTCTCCTAGAGTGTTAGGACTTGGATTTCGCCGTCGTACTCGTCCCTTAATTTGGTCCCAAATGAGTTCGATTGGGTTCAAATCTGGACTTCGAACTGGCGATTCAGATGGTCATCCACAATATGTGTTCTATTGGGCCTGGCATTAGCAGGAATCTCTCACCCATGTGGGAGACACTGGCACGACATGTTATTTGACTGTATTTTAAGTGCCCCTGTGAAGTTAAAGATCTTCCTCACACAACAACCAATACAGTGAGGGCGTTGAAGGAAATGCCTCCCGAGAACTTCAATGTTGTAATCTGAGGAGCCCTACAGCGTGGGGCGTACTTTTCTTCTGAGCGTCTCCGTTGAAACCAAATGAAAATTAATGAAATTACAGCTTTATGAAATATTGAGGCCAGCTCTCTCACCTCATCTCGAAGAGAACTCGTCCCCAATCTTCCAATGTCCAATTCACATGTTCCCGCGCCAATTGAAGCCTGACCATTTTCTGAGCTGTGGAAGGGAAGAGGTCAATAAGCTTGTGCCGGGCCCTGAGGTATTTGAATAACCCATTTTCTTGCTGTACTGGTACTGGATGAAATTGAAACATTTCGGACTTGTCTTATCAAACATATTATTTCATTTGTCGTAAATATCAATTTCGTAGAGCCTGATAGATGAATCTATAGTTCTCTTTGGTTTTCAGATCAAGATCGACCCAGTCCTGGCTTTTTAGTGTGAAGACCTGTTTCTCTGAAGCGCCGAAGAACCTTTCCTATCGTAGAGTAATTTATACTCAATCTCTTGGCGACTACGTCGTGGATGTATCCTGTATAATTTTATGATCCTGACACTGTCACACAAATGCCTGACAGTAGCCTTGGAAAAAGGAAGAATAATATCAAATCACGAAGGAACAAGATCAACTGAAAGCGATCTTTAGGCGTAGCAGAATGGAAAGGTATAGTGATACTTTTTGTGCAAATGGGATTAATCAGCACAAAACTAAACAAAGGAAGTAAACAAAGCATTACGTACTGTTGATGTTGACTAAGACAGCTCCTAATGCCCTATAAGTACCGTGAAAAGATAATGGAATTAATTTTAAACTAGATAAATTAAGTGACGCGTTATTTTGTCAATCAGTGTATCATAGGAAAGAATATTATCAACCCGATAACATGACGGATATAATTAATAACAAAAGTGTACCACCATTTAATAAGAAAAAGTGGCCATGTGTTTCAAACGAGGAAAGTGTGAAGTAAAAAGGTTAGGAATGGAAGTAATTATAAACCAACAATTTAACAAAAAATTTATGGGTGAAAGAAAGAAAAATGAAACAATAAAGTATAGCATAATGACTTTTGAATAAAGTAGGCCATAATATATGATAACTGATTTACGAATACAGGGTGCCGAACACTGACATTAAAACCTTTACCAGTAGATGCTACAGTCAAAATGAAACCAAATACTTTTACCTTACCAATCCTTCAACCACGGTTTTTTGTTTTCCTTAATCAATTTCTTCATCTATGAAAAAAGTAACTAAAGCAAGAAACTACACTGCTAAAAAGGATATTAAATAGAGCACGTTTTCTGAAATTTGCTTGTATCTAGGTTTGAACTAGTAATTTAGTATCACCTAGTAAACTTTTAACCAATTATTTTTCAAGGTTCTCGCTACTAAATAAAACACTTATTTTACGAACGTTTGTAAGTTTAGTATTAATCACATCTTATTGGAAATTTAACGTAGTTGTTAATGGTATCAACCGATTTGTCCAAGACCTTTTGGTTTTGAAGTGATCATTGTTTATTTGAAGCAAGGTCGTGAAATCTAAAAAATCAGCAAAAGTGAAATAACTGTAGACATTTGCCTTTCTTAGCTAGGACTTTTTCGTTCCACTTTCAATGTAGAATCTGCTAGCAAATCTACGTGTAGCTGAACACCCTGTATAACTTCAAAATGCATTCAAAGAAAGAAAAAAAAACGTCGGACAAGTGTATTTATTCGCTTATTTTCTTGCGTCCAGTTAAAAAAGTTGAGTTTTGGTATTCACTAGACCAAGGGTTTTTACAAGGCCGAAACGGGGGGAAAATGAACTTTTATATTTTGCTATCAATCTGGCTTCCGGCTAAAAAAAGAATTTCCGAGACTACTTGGTCAGCCATTTTATAAAGCTTAACGTCAAAAAGGGTCTGATAAACAAAACCAACTGGCAAAAAACCTTAACTATTACTATTATTCTGGATGGAACGCCTATTTTAACGTTTCAAGTCCAAATTTATAAAGACATATTCTCTCGCTTGCCTAGGGGATGTTCCAACAGAATGAACGGGAATTAGTAGAATTTTATCTCACCGGAAAATTATGTACTCCCAGCTTTCCTCTAATATCAACGAAAACATATCAAAAACGGAAAAAAAATTATCCATATCTTTGCAAGAGATATTGATATCTTCAACTGATTACTATAAATTGAGTAATGGCATTTGAAAATTTTTAGCTGTACAGAAAAGAAAGGGTTTTCAATTCATTTTCTTCGCATAAACTTGTTTTAAAATAACATTCATAAGGAGACCTATGTCTATTTCTAAACAATTGTGGATTCATACAGTAAAACTTTTTTCAATTTTTTTTAAACATATTATATTTATATTCTACTATCACATGAATATCATATATTATATGAAGAAACATCATAAAGGGTCTTGGACCAGAGGGAAAAGGCGGACTATGACAATATTAAATGGCTATTCATGCCGCTATAATTTTGGCATTCGGTTATCCCTAACCTAGGTACCAACCAGGTTGAAAATGTACATTATTCCAGCTTTTTTGACTTATCAGCCCCGTTTTGGCATTTCGATGTATTCATTGTCTTGTCTGGTGGATGTTACAACGCACATTTAAAAGAATGGAAGAATTTTTATCACAACGGAAACCTCTATTTTTTCTAAAAGTAATTTTTTTTTATTTTAGCAATTTCTTAAAATTGAAATACCTTAAAAGAAAAAGTAAAATGTTTATTTTTACAAGAAAAATTCAAATCTTTAACCAATGATGCCATGATTTTGTGCTCTTCTACCAGTTAGTTATCTCTGTATGTTGGCCTGTGCTCGACTTGATGACACTACAATGTGCCTGGTGCTTGGAAAAATAATTTTTTGTCATTTTAGTAATTCTATCAAAATAAAATACCGCTAAAACAAGTTAAAATGCTTAGATCTACAAAAGCTAATCTTATATCTTCAACCGAACCTGCCTACATTAGCAGTTTCTGAACTTGTAAATTAACGAAATAAGTATATTTTACAAAAGTATATGACAAAACTCGCCTTTTTTACTGTGGGTAGTGTGAGGTATCACTTTTTTTGCGTAGGGCTTTCTCTGTGCACACTTTTTAATCGTATGCTACCAGATTCACAATAAAATTTAAGTGTACACTTATTACAGTCGCAAATCGTTAAACAGGCACACCAGGTCATATTTGAACCAATGTTTTGCATCTTCAAAAGGTGTTAGAAAGATCAGGGATGACCCTGCCGTTCATGCCCTCTATGAAACGAACCAAATGTGCCGTTTCGTAAAGGAATTTGATTGAGTTACAATTACAGAGAAACGCATTGTGAATATATTAAACAAGTAAGTCAGAAATTTTAGAGTCAAATTAGTAGAGATAAATTATCCTTAGTGATACGGTCTCATTTACAATGTACATTAACTTTCGGAGTAATTATAAATAAATATATTACATTTCGTGAATCCCGCCGACATGTGTCCTATTGATTTAGCTTCATAACGAAAAGAGAAATTCCCAGAACTCGTTTCCTCCCTCACCCACGCTTTTCCGAGACTGAGAGTGGACTTTCAAAATGCCCTACAACGGATGATTCATCTGCTTGGCAATTTGGATGGGCTGTTCTTTCATGAGATAGGATTATAAATTTAAAAAGATGAAGATTTCTTGTTTTTCATTTTGAGTAAGTACACGCTTTCGAAATGCCAACTGCGGGAAAATATGCATGCTCCTATTGCTATGATTCTAGGTTCCTTTTAAAGAAAAACCAATGTGGTATCAAGAAGACCACGCCAGCCATTAAAGATTGCTCAACAGTGAAAAGTCGAATATCGTCTGAAAATCTTAATCCAGGAAAAAATAAACCTTTTCATAAATCATCCTCATGCCATTCAATGTACAATGTTAGCGTTATCTGGGATATATACCTATCATCACTACGGATAAGTGAATCATAGAAAATAGAAAACACCTCGAATTTCAGGATCAAAATTTATTTAAAGAATTTTCTTTTATCGGCATACCAATAAACTTATGTACACATATTTCAGAGTTCTTTTTTAATAAGAAAAACACAATCTAAGGTAGCACGCATAACGTACTCCATGCAAGAAAACGGGGGGTCACTTCTTGCTTCAGCTAGTAGTGTGTCTTCCAAGTTTTGAGATAATCGAAAGATTTCTCCAAATTTTTCTCTTGCCCAGTCCTGTTTTACATATATATTAGCAACTTGTTCATCCTCTTTTGTGGTCGAATCTCAACAATGGGGCAGCAGGAGACGAGTGAAAATGCGGATAACGATACTGCTGGATACGGTGAACATCGAAACTCTAAATCATAAAAGGCGAGAAAAATTGCCACTCTGGCTGCCAGTTAAAAAAAAAGCGTTCTGGCATCCACTAGTCCCGAAACTGTATACGGCTAATCTCAAAACCGACAGGAAGAACTGCACATTTTGCTATTGCCATCATTCTGGTTTCTGTATATAAAACAAATGCATTATAGAAACAACCCCAGTAGTTTGATAAAATCTAATAATAAAAAATAAAAATTTAAAAACCTAAGGTATACGAAACAATGCCAAAATACAAAATACGTCTGATAGACGAAAAAGAAATATATAAATAATTTTACCTTTTGCTATCAAACTGGCTTCCGCTGGGGGAAAAAAAGCGTTTTGACATGTACATTTTGAAATTATAATTTTTTTGTTAATTTACAAATTCAAAAACTGTTGTTTTTGGAGAATACTTCTTGTGAATATCTTGCGTTTTAGTGTTTCTTTTAGTTTTTTATTTTATTTTATAAAATCACGAAAATGCAGCAAAAAGACAGTTTTTTTTAACTTTTCTGATTCACCTGCATAAATATTTGAGAAAACTAAATAAAACGTAGGTTTCCAATAAGACAAAATACTATGTTTGAAATAAGCGTACTATGTTTATAACATCCACCAGCCAATTCGGTCAATACATCCAAGTGCCAAAACGGGTCTGATAAGACAAAACAGCTTGAATAATATACATTTTCATTTGGATGTGCCCATTTTTGGATTTTATATATATATATATAAAGAGAGAGAGAGAGAGAAAATTTGTTGTTTTCCCGTTTCATAACTTTCAGGTCCGCCTAGTCTCGCTGGTCTGACGACATTTTTGACATTTCTTCGTACACAGTATTTGGTCGATTGGAGGCCAAAACGGTCGTTTTTTAGTAAAAAGTCAGATTTATATAAAGAATATACTACATATGTATACATAGTCGAAACTATCGCTTTATTATGCATATATATATATATATAATTATCTGTCTTTTATATTTATCTCTTTTGAGTC
>CM077110.1:19098991-19111482 GCA_039619505.1 Cimex hemipterus | reverse complement strand
TTTTTTTTTTTTTTTTTTTTTTTTTTTTTTTTTTTTTTTTTTTTTTTTGTTGGACCCTACCCTGAATTCGAAAATCGAAAAGAAGGTCCTAGAGGTTTTTAACGACCAGACTACAATGATTTCATTTCTTCATCAGGCACCTTTTATATTTCATTTAAACCAAAATAAATACGACACCTAATGTTTGTTCAATTTGCATCTTTAATTACAGTTTATTTCAGATAAAATGACAATATAATTTATTTATTATTAGTATTATTATTAATTTTTAAGGGCGTTTTAACGGCTAAGGTCATTTCACGCCCTAACATCCAATACATTCTATTTTAGCTTAGCTATATCTCTCCTGAGTTCTATAAAGCTCTGACTCCAAACATTCACCCGTAATCTAATTTATCCTATTGCCATCCAAACTTTGATTTTCTTATTCAAATTCTTAATTCGGAAGGCCAAATTATATCAAATTTAATAAAATTATAAAATTTCTTTCTTTCTTTATTTTTTAAATTAAAATTGTGAGTTTTTTCCATAATTTAAAATTTCCCCATAGGTTGTATGGCTAATAATATTAATAATGGAGTCAGACTAGCAACAGTCTCAGCGTGATTATAGGCTCATCTTTATCCTTTTATTCTTCCATTCAAGTATGATAACTAATTCTACATAACAATAATAAGAACAAAACACAATAACTGTTTTTTTTGTTTTTTTTTTGTTTTTTTGAAGGAGCTATTTTTCTTATTTAAATTGCGATATTAGGCATTGCAGTGCATTACCCCGCAATTTTATTTTTCCGCTCCGGCAGCCTCAAAAATTTCTGAAAAAATAAATCATGCACGCACAACTCTTATGCAGACATTAGCGGGCATTCAATGGTAAAATAATTTGGGAAAAGGCCTAAATTTCATTGTAAATTACAATAAATTTGAGAAAACTGAAAAGCGCTCTTCGAAAGAAACACTGGGGACCCAGTAACTCCTGTAAAACTCTCGAAAGGTTGAGCCTTTGCCTAAATAGTTGTAAAGTGGGGCAGTCGACCAAAATATGTTTTACTGTCAAAATGATGCGTTCTCCACTTCGCGTACATCAAGGACAAGTTGGAAGGTTGTTGCCAATTAAACGTCTATTATGAATTAACCTGATATGACCTATTCTCAATCTAGAGAGAATTACAAGTTCTTTTCTCTCAAGTTCTTCAGTTGGCCATTTATGTACAGCTGGCTTAATTCCTTTCATACTATCTCTACAGGCATTCCATCTTGCCGCCCACTTTCGTTTGATAATGTTTTTAACACAAGCGACTATATCATCTGGACGGAGAAGAAATTGATCTGCTTATTGTGGATGGTTTGCTGCGTTTCTTGCCTGTTGATCAGCTTTTTCATTTCACATGAATAGGAACCCAAACAAATACCACATGTTTGTTGAGTGTTCTGAATTCATAGAGATATTTGTGAATTTTTAAGATGTAAGGGTCAACCGAGAGATTATTTTTGATTGCTTCGAGACCATTTTTCGAATCAGAGCAAACAATAGCATTACAAATTCCTGACCATTCATTTATAATGCTCAATGATCTTCGAATTGCATTAAGTTCAGCTGTGTATACGCTAGCCTCATTGGGTAAAGACCAGCTGAAGTTAATACTCATCTGCAAATAACCCCCAACCCTACAACAATTTCATTTTTAGACCCATTAGTGTAAAATACTTTATAATTGGGATAGGTATTTAAAATTCGCAAGAATTCTGCCTTGATCATCAGAGAAGGTGTGTCTCCTTTTGTTCAATAAGGCCAGATCTTCGATAATTGTGGCAGTGGGTAATCCCACTTATTTTTAATTTAAAGAATCCTGTCATCATATAACAAGCATATCTGAAATCAAACCTTAATTTTAAAATTGAGTTGACTTGAAATAAACGTTTTATAGTTTTATAAAGAAAAGTAACGAAATTATTTGACTACAAAATGAGAAAATAGAATTAAAACTAGAACACAACTTTTAAAATAAAATATTTCTTCTATTTTGCTTTATAAAAAATATATTCCCTTTTAAAACTAAATTACAATTATTATTTTTTGTTTTGACGACAAATAAAAATTTAACTCGCATGAATAGTGTGCACAACAAATTTTTGCCAACATAGCTGTTTACCTACACAAACCAGAAATGGAATTGTTCTAGCACTTTAAAAAAAAATAGCCCTTTCTTGGCCCCTACTCCGTGCACTGTTTGAGTGTGTGGAAGGGCATGGCGGTTCATTTAAATCTGAATATATAATGAAGCATTGATTTCGACTGAAGCCAAGGGATGGTTACGTGTTTGGCAATCGTTGATATAGTGGTATCAACAAACATATGAAAATGTGAAATTTCATTAATATCAGCATCGGACATGTGCTATCAGAACAAACATCTACTGTTGATACTGTTATAGATCAAGATGAAGCACTAAATTATCAAAATGGATTCTTAAATGCACTCGATTTATCTGGATTGCCGTTCTGAAATCTGAAAGTTGGTGTGTCTATCGTTCTTCTTAGAACCATTAAATCAGCCGGGTCTTTGCAATTGACCAGATTGGCAGTGAAAAGGTTATTAAAAATGCCATTAAAGATTAGTTGGAAATAACGAGGTGCGGTCTTATGTGATGTAGGTTTAGAAAAACATTTTCTTTATTGTGCCAACGATTTTTCGATCTTCCTTCAGTTCATCTCGAGAACCAGAGATTTACAAACATTATTTGGCAATACGTTGGAGATCAGGGATGCTGCCATCAAATTTTCAATAAAATTCAAACCTTTAAAGAAAAAGGCTAAAATAGTCGGATTTGTTGTTTGGGAATGGAGCTAAGGTGAGAGTAAGGCCGCGAGGAAGATTCGACAGGAGAGAGAAGAGTTTTGGTCAGGTCGTCGTGGTGGCGGCACGGACAGAATCAAGCTCGCTGGAGGTTTTCCTCGGGAAAAGAAAAGGACGAAAAAGAAGAAAATACGTCATCCGCAGCTAAGTTTGTGTGTGGTGGTGGTCAGGCCCTAAGACCTCGGCATCAACATAAACAAATATCGGTATAGGAATAAAGAAACTAGTATAGCTTGTATACGCACTATTGTCGATCACCACTGAACAACCCTAACCACCCCAAACATTTTCTTTTGATCGTTAATAATTTTTGTTTCTTCCAAGTGAGAACATTAGTATTAAGTAATTATTCAGATATCGTGAGATGCAGTCTAGTGAGATGTAAGTATCAAAAAAAAATTAGTATTAAGTTAATTTCTAGTTTATCGATTTTTCTCTGTAAGGACTCTAATAAGGAGTTTTTTGTTTTTTTTTTGGTTTTTTTTTGTAAATAAATTGTATAAAGGGATCTGTTAGTTGTATATTTTACATTATTTTTAGTGCTATGGATTTGGAATAGTTGTTAAGGACTCGCGACACCTCAAGACCAACGGAAGGGCCTCGACCAGCAGTCCACGGTAGCAGTGAGGAGAGAAGAGGGATATAGGTGACCCTACGGCCAATCAAATATTTTTTACCTTTTCTCATCTCTTTCCGTCCTCTTTTCCCTTTTCCTTCCTTCATTTAAATTTAGTTACCACACTCTTTCTTTCCCTGTTTCTTTGTCTATATTTTTTGTATTATTCCCCTTCACTCCTTTATACAAGCTCCTACCCATCCAAACCGCATAACATTACTATTAATTTTGTCGCTTCCTCCTTTGTTTTCCTTGGGCAACAAACATGGCGACTAGCACCCAACATTTATTCCTTTCGTTTACATTTTTTTCTCTTTTCCTTATCAATTAACCCACCCCTTCACCTCTGACCGGCTGGCCACCTACGTACTCACCTAAGTGAGGTTCGGGCCGTAACAACACCAACCACTCTACTTAAGCACTTTTACAGTCTGTTCATTCGCACAAAATATCCTAATAACCTCAACTTGATTATTAATTATTCGGAAATCGTGAGATGCTGTCTGGTGTGATGTAGGTTTCAGAAAAACATTTTCTTTATCGTGCCAACGTTTCGATCTTTATTGAGATTATCTTCAAGGCCTGGGATTTGCAAACATTGGTTACATTTAACAAATACATATAGAATGTGGAAAAAATGAATGTACACAATGCAAATAAATATTTTTTTTAAATTTTATATTCAATCGAAGTATTTTTACTCACTCAAAGTGTTTGTCTTCTGTGTAATTGTGCCATTGGGATGGGATAATCAGGCTGCACCAGTACCAACGTTTTTCCCGTCGTCGGCTCTTTTCACCTCAAAGAAGCCGACGCCTTATACTAAAATGTCTTTTCTATACCGACTTCCTTCTTCAAAATCCAGCATGTATAAATATAAAACAGCAAAGTCTTTCTGGCACACTCAACACGACACTCGAATGGCCCAATTACACAGAAGACCAACATTTTGAGTGAGTAGAAATACTTTGATTGAATACAAAATATAAAAAAATAAATTTTGCATTGTATAAATTCACTTTTTTACACATTCTGCATGTATTTGTTAAATGTAAACAATGTTTGTAAATCCCTGGCCCTGATGATGATCGCAATAAAGATCGAAACATTGGCACGATAAAGAAAATGTTTTTCTGAAACCTGCATCACACCAGACCGCATCTCACGATTTCTTAAGTTTATGTTAACGTGTTTGTGCAATATTTTTGGATTGTTCAAGTCGAAATTGTGTTTGTGTTCAAAGAGATGGGTAGCGAGTGCTGTAGAGTTTTGTTTGGGTTTTTGGCAATCATGGATCACTACACATTGATTACTAATTCTCTTTTACTAACCTTGCTTCAGACACAAATTGACTATTCGTTTTGTCAAATGTTACTTATTCATTCAATGTAACCTCAGCGCTTTAGGGCTTTCATTTCACCGAACCTCAGAATCTAAGGTTCATATTGACTATTTCAAATATCAACTGACCCTCAGAACCTCAGTTCTCGCCGAGAATCTAAGTTTGATGCCGCATCCATGGTCGATTTCCTTCCTTATACTTCCTTCGTTATATACTGGGTTATTTAATTCATATACAAAAACAGTTTAGATTATAGTGTTTGTAAATCTCAGGCAGTGAAGATGATCTAAATGAAAATCGAAACGTTGGCACAAAGATGTAAGCATTTTTCTATGCCTACGTCACACAAGATCGCATCTCACGATCTACAAATAATCATTAATTAACGGCCACATACACTGCACAAATGTCATTAAAACAAGTGTTTGAATACAAAGAAGCTCTAAGGTTACAAATATTCTCGATATAGATAGTGCAAAATATGTAATTATTTAATTGAAACAAACTATCGGACGTTAGCCTGACCTTCTCCAAATTATCAACAATTACACATAATTTCCCTAGAATAATGTATGAATGGAAAAATGTTTGAGCTCATTCTTAAAAATCCTTCTTAATCAATATCACAAAAATCCGTTCTCCCATTTTAAATTTAGGAATTGTATCTAATTATAAGTAAAATTTTACGTTTTTTTTTAAGTTTCAAATTATATCATTTATTTTAATTACGTATATAAGATCATTACATTGCTAAAATGCGGAACAGGTTCACTTTTTAAATGGAAAAAATTTGTGTTTTAATCGTTCAACTAATGATGTAATATCGAAAGTGGTAAGTTAAGTAAGATATGCAGATCGATCTTTACTATCATCCTATACGCTAATCCTAATGCCGCCTTTTTACTTGATCAATCTGATTGTGAACACAACCTGTCGAAGTTCGTTAACTTTTTTTAACACCCAAGTAAGATTTATCATTACATGGTTGATACAATTTTAAAACAAATATATATATACTTTCGTCATTCTGGATTCCGCTTATAAAAGGTGTACTGTGGTACATAACTAGATCAAATACTGTAGATGGCGAAACGAGCGAGAACAGACGGACCGTTATGATCGGAGAGCTGCATCGGTTCTTCACCCCGTAGGCCTAACAAAAAACAACAATAGGTTTCTTCAAATTCCACCCGACTGAAGAAACAGGTACACGGGTTAATATTTGTTGCACCGGTGAAAATCGACGTGGAAGTAAAGTAGCATGACTCGGGCGTGGGCACAGAGGCGGTTCAGAAACTATAAAATTCAGACTTCGGGTTCGAGGCTTTCTTTATCTCTCTACCTGGACAATCCGGATTTCGTTTGACGCCGAGATACAATAAATTTGAAAAGCCTAGACTAATTGACATCTGGCACCACATACTGCATTTAAAAAAAATAACAATAAAATGGTACCAACTGGGACATCTGGCCGAACAGATACACCAGTATGGATTTAAAACTAAAATAAAGCCTGATGTAAGCTGAATTCTCAATTAAAACTCAACTCATTCGTGTTTATGACAGAAGTAATTAGTACATATTTTCTTTTATGAAAGCAAGCTAATATAAGAGTGCAAAATTTTAAGTACTTGTTTAAACGAGATGACTAAATATTGAAACTCGAAATTTTATCCGATCCTTCATCGGAAAATTAGAGGATATGGGGTTACGAGGGTATACGACACAAGGATTAATCAGATGTGAAGGGACCAAGTTTCCAGAAATTCCTCGAAAACAATTACGGATGCCCGTTAAATCTCCAAGCTGTCAATCTCTCCAATCCTATAATCTGCCCACGTGGAACACTGAAGAACAGGATAGAAAACCGCAGGTTACAATCCACATGTAGACTTAGAGCATTATGTACCATATAGCTTTAAATCTAAGGTCACATCTAACAAACCTCCAAACTGATATTTATTACTGTACTCCTTGCACTGGGTGCACTCAGGAATATTGACAGAAAAACGCTCACTTAGCTGTACAGCGTTAAGGTCCTTTTATCTTTATAATAAGGTTGAAAGACAAATCCCAACAAAATTCCAACTAAAATGCATTACTGTAATCTAGGCACAGGATATACTCAGAATTTTGGCAGAAAAACTCATTTCGACGAACAGCATTACGGTCTGCATACTTTTGCTACACGGCCGAAGGTGCATCCCAACAATCTTCCAAGCAAAGATTCATCCAGTTGAATAGCACAGGATATACTTATAGACTCTCAGACAATAGAGAAACCTTAAGGTCCGTATACCTTGAGCTACATGATGATCGAAGGGCATATCTCGCAATTTTCCAATCTGTGATTCATCCAATTGAATTTGGTTAAGAATAGGGCTGGTTCAGAGTTAAAGTTCACGTACCTGTAACTACAAAATGGTCAAAGGACACATCCACACCAATATTCAAAAATGAAGTTAATCAAATTTAACAGTGCAGGATATGCTTACAGATAAAACATACAGACTACTTTTCAGATATTCAGATAACTACAACATTAAGGTGAATCTACTTTTATCTATCAAATAGTCAAGGAGTTTCTATGTCTATAACACAACTTCAGGTAAGTAGGTCACATTATCCTGATAATTCTGAAGGATGAAGCTATTCAAGTTTCCAAAATAAGAAACAGCCCTCACGCCCACCGAATGTAATGAAAAGGAGCACCCAGTAAAGGTACTAAACACAATGTCTCAACCAAGCCTCACCTAGAAGGCATACATTTTCATTGGTCATTGCCTATTGAAATACCCTCACCAATAATGGACAGTGGGACAGAATCATTCCTACCAGAAAATATAGACATCGGATGGCCTATGTGGCTATACTTCTACTTAACAGGTATCTATATTATACTATATATGTTGTGATCCAAAAATATGTTCCAGTTCCTAAAGGAAATATATTTTCCACTGTATGGACAAAAAATAGGGTCCAATCCATAGATTGAAGTAAAAGAAGGGATGATCACATGCTTTGCAAATTACCCCATTTAATAATTAATTAAATAAATATGGATATATTTTCTATGCATAAAGGATATCAAGACAAGCATTATTGAAATATCTATGTCAAAAGGATAAAGTTATTTGAGCAATTCCGACCAGAAGCCCCAGGCAAGTGCCACACTGATACTTCTTTTGACCCATTTTCTCTATAACATATTATTATGTAGGTCACATGAACAATAATTTATTATAATAGGCTTTTCATGACTTCAATTTTTGACTTGAAATAAAAACGTGGACAACAGATGTATTATGGCTGGTGTATATGCTAAAATGGAATATGCTTGGTACGTTTAATGCATAATGTATGTAGTCAACACCAGTTGATTAATCAAGGTAGATGCATATGTATCGAGTCAAGCTTATACACGGAATAATATATTTTTTCTTAATTGATTATCCAGCCTCTTTTGGGAAGGTAACCCTACAAATGCTGACTTCATGGCATTTTTACCTCATGAAAATTTTGTAAAACTAATTTTAAATTGACTGTAATGGGTTACAAATTATTTCCAAGATAAAATGAGTTTTTTTTTTTTTTTTTTTTTTTTTTGTTCTTTAGGGGGGAGGGAGTTTTCAACTCCATTCAGTGCATGTATGACACACTGCAAATCAATCTGAACCCTGGCCTTCCACACCACAAGTCACTCCCATAAAAATCTATATAAATTGCGGTAGTGGTTCAAAAAGTTAAATACAGTATGTTGGAATGATAATTTATTTAACTTTGTAACAGTAAATTAAAGGCTGAATATTTAATTTGATAATACATGCAGCTTGGACAACCCATATATTTTTGAATAGTTGAATCACTGAAATGTCAACAATACTGTGGCTTACCAATTGTCAGTTTTATGTTAGGAATTAGACATTCAACACTTTTTTTTTAAACTTTTACTTACAATTATGTTCATGAACATAAAAGTAGACAACTAATGGATAGAATACCTATGAAGATAAGCATTGTAATGTATTTTTAAAAATCTAGTTTATAACAAATAAACAAATCTTTTATCAATTCCAAATCATCAAGAATTGGTAACTGATGAAAAGATATACAATTTTTGGGTGAAACGTAATTCACCACACTTGTAATAAAGTAGTTATGTTGACATCAGTCAATACAATGACAGCAAAGCAATTTCACACCAATGACCAACTAAGTAATGAATGATTAAATTGTAACAGAATTTAATAACTAATCTTTACTTTTTTATTAAGTAGGATGATCAACAGACCAGGTAGGCAGGCATTGATCGAAGAATTTATAAAAAATATGACAAAGCTGAGCATTTTTGTGTTTTTCTTTTCATAAAATGAACAAAAAAAGAACAGCAACAACAAATTGTACAAATTGATGGAAGAATTATAAATCTCTGAAAACGGTAAGTAATTTAGTGTGTCTCTTAATATTTTAATTTTAGAAAATCAATTGATAAATTGAACTTTCCCAATTAAATTTACAGAATCAACTGACCATTTGAAAATTCTCATCCAGCAAGAAACTATATTTCATATATAGTCAAAAAGTATAAAGATATGAGTAAGATAAAGTTTCAGCATCCAGAAATTTATTGTAACCCAATGACAGCACTAAATACAGGATTTGTAACGATTAACACTTATTGTACATAAGCTTAGGTCAATCTGTCATGACAATTTGTTTATAAACATAGATTTTTATCAACAATATCTACTGTTATTTTTAGACTATAAGTTTTAAATTGGCAGTATCAATCACAGATTTATACTTCCTAGTAGAGAAGAGCATTTTAATATTTATTTTAAGGTATGTATTTGATTTTTACAAAATCATCAAAGTAAAAAATATTCACTTTTCCGATCCATCAAGCATGATGCTCTTGTCAAAAAGTGATAAAAATGTAAATTTTAAGTAGGATAAAATTCCACTTTTCAGACTTGTATCCAGACACAACAACATCACAGTGACAGCATTGAAGTGTAACGATGAAAGTTATTTAGTTTCAATTGGATTTTCAGTCAAATAATTTATTTAATTAATTTTTAACCGCTGGATTAAAGATTTGTATAACTATGGTAAATTGAAGCAGTGTTTTTTTTTTTTTAATGCTTTAACTTTGATAACATCACTCAATTATTTGACTTTTTGATCCATCACTATTGATATATAGTGCAAGTATTAATGCATGTCAAAAAGTGGAATAAACTTCCACCATCTAGACTTTCATCAAGACATTTTATCATCAATTATCATACAGCATTTCTACCAAAGAACCATAATTTAAATATTCAGTTGTCAATCAATCTTTCATGACATAATTCTTTATCTTTACTATTATGGTTGAATTAAAAGGTTTAAGGTAGCCAACATGAAAGTTTTCAATATTTCTGTTAAGGTAAACAGCATAGTGTAAGATTCCGATACTAATACAATTTTGAAATTGCTTTACTGTATTAATACTTATCGAAAAGTGAGGAAAAACAATTATCTGGTTGTAAATTATACCCATTAAATTATTAATTTATTTTTGAAAAATACTATTTTTTTTTTTTGTTAGTAGATATGTAACTGTTAAGGTTGGTAGAATAGATTGAACATTCGAATAACTCTGGTAAAGAGAAGAAGTTGAGTGCTTCTTTTAAGGTTTTGATTTTGATAGTATCGCTTAATCATTTGACATTTTTGATTACTCACTATTGATAGTGATCCAGGTATCGATTCAAGACAAAAAAGGAAATAAAGGGTACGTATTATGTGAGATGACTTACACCGTTTCATTCAGAGATCAACGATCTGGATGTTGCGTTAAATCCAGCATTTCCATCAAAGAACAATAATTTCCAAATATTCAGCTGTCAATTAAACTTTCATGACAGAATTTCTAAATTTTACTATTATGGTTAAATTAAAAGGTTTAAGGTCAGCAGCATCTATTGAAGATGTTTATATTTCTTGTAAAGGGAAGCAGTTTAGTATATGTTTTAAGGTTTCAATATTGATACAATCAATTATTATTTTTAATTTCTTAAATGTATTTATACTTATCAAACTTTATAATAAAATAGGGAAAACAGTTTTCTGGTTGTAAAGTAGACCCATTAAATTATTTATTTTTAAATTTTTTTTTTTGTTAGTATATATAACTGTGAAGGTTGGCAAAATTGATACAAGATTTGAATAGCTCTTGTAAAGAAAAGGAGTGCTTCTTTTAAGGTTTTCTCTTTATAAATCACTTATTTGACATTTCTGATCCAGCAAGAACTGTATTTGACAAGTTGTCAAAAAGTGATAAAAACAGGGTTTCAGGGAGATAGAATTACAACGAATCATTTGACATTTCTTAATTAATTTTATAAAATCAATTGACCATTTGACATTTCCCTTCCGGCAAATATATATTTTATATATTGTCAAAAAGGGGTTTAAAAAACACATGGGTTTGAGATGGGACAAAGTTTGATCTCCAGAATTTTACATGTTAACATCAAGAACAATGTCAATTTTAAATACAGCGCTATAAATATAGGCATTTTTTAAGTTTGTTAAATTATAATGTTTAAGGTTGGCAGCACTGATTTAAAATTTGAATATCTAGTAAGGAAAAATGAGTTTAGTGTTTTTTTAACGTTTTTATTGTTTGAAAAAATCAATGGATCAATGAAAACCGTTGTGAGTTTCATTATTGTAGGGGGGTTATTTTACTTAATTTTGAATTTAGGTTTTTGTATTTTTTTCTTGTGGTGTTAGGGGAGTGTTAGTTTGTACACATGATTTAAATTATATAATTTTGAATGCCCTTGTCTCATTTTTCTTTCATTTAGGATTGTTTTGTTTCACTTCGACGCACAGAAATTCCAAATTCGACGGGTCGGGGGTGTAAAAAAAAACCACCCGGATGCGAATTCGACCATACAATGGAGGGGGTTGAACTGTGTAGATAATCTCAAATGACTTACATGTAGGAAGTACGGGCGTCTCCTGTATTTCTTGAAAGCCTCCTCGGCCGTCACGGCACATCTGCGATCACGTCCACATTTTAAACTTTTTGCTTTGTTTATTTACAAAAGTAGAAAAAAATCACAGAAAGAGAAAGAAAAACACAAACACGGGGCCGCGGAAAAACTGCGAGAAAACGTTCCGAAGGCGAAAACCACCCGGCCGTAAACAAAACCTTTGAAACCTGGTGAGAAGATGGCGAGTGCGAAGATGGCTGCCAGGACCGGCCGCAACCCCGCCATCTCTCCGCCGGTGGCCGAACTAACTTCAACAACCACTGAATTATTCATAAAGAAAGTAATAAAATTCTACTCCTTTTTCTTATACTTTTTCTTTTTTTTTCTCTTCTTTTTATTATTTATCAGGTTAATGCCCACTTTATTATATGGCTACAAATGGGTCGTTTTGTACAAGAACTAATACACCCTTAAAAGTAAGAAAAATGGCGCCAAAAATTTTTACATACGAACATTACTTTTTTCAAATAAAACCCACAAATTATCTCTATTTTCAACGCATTATCTCTATGCCACGTATTTTTTATTAACAATTTATTTGTGTTCATCTATTTGTCTATGTCTTCCACTATTTTGTTATGTTCAAATCTTTTCTATCCGCTCTCTCTCTCTCTCTCTCTCCCTC
>CM077110.1:19068374-19084416 GCA_039619505.1 Cimex hemipterus | reverse complement strand
CTCTCTCTCTCTCTCTCTCTCTCTCTCTCTCTCTCTCTCTCTCTCTGTATATATGTATATGTATATATATATATATTACAAATGTCTATATTTTTATTTCTGTATCGCTATCTCTCTCTTTTTCGCTCTCCCCCTCTATCTATCTACTTCTGTACTTATTTAACTTAAATATCCTTGACATCTACACTCAAAGGTAAAAAAAGTGGTCAGCCTTAATTTATTTAATTTTCTGTCAACATTCCTCCATTGATTATACATTAATATTTGATCCCTTTTAAAGAATTAGTGGTCAAGAAAATACAGCTAAAAATAATAATAACATGAAGATGGAGGAATTCAACCATATGTGGCCGGGGGGGGGGGCTGGGGGGTGTTAACATTCCTCATTCTCAGAACAATTGTCCGAAGGGTATTCCATCGCTACCGATATTCGATGTAGAAAGCGTGGATTAGGTCGCGTTCTCAAACAGATTGAAGTTTTATTGTTTCTAACGTACTCTGTAGTCGACATTCTACAGCTGCTTAGATCAGGCAACAAATTCAACACATTAGAAACGTTGATGCCAATTTACGCACTATAAGACGTTGAAAAGTCATGCTGAAGGATTCCCACTGGTCCAGAACGTCACACAGCTAGAGGAGGCACAGCACAGGTAGATTAAGTTTCGGAAGAAATCATACCAATTGGTCTGAGTCTTCGCTAAAATGTTTTCGGATTATTCAAGGTTTTGTTTGCGGTTTTCAGATGGCCGAGAGATTTCACTCCGGAGAAGCTATGAGTCACCGCGGTGTTATGTTTGGACAGGCATTTCTATGGAGAGCCGCATAAACTTGATTCCCTAGCAGCTGCACGATTCATTTAAAATGTGTTATCAGAAGAAGTTGTTCCGAACAGACGATTTTATCTTTAAGCATGACAATGCAAGGCCCCACATAGCCTAGGATCGTTGGTGACTACTTGGAACGGGCTTCAATGTTTGGCGAGGTCAGTATGTAGTGCCGACTTAAACCCTACCGAACACCTTTGGGACGAAATACCAAATAGGGTAAAATGTCGCCAATGGTGCCAGAGAATTTGCAGGGCTTAAGAATGACGCTGCTGAAGGAAAATGAAAATATTCTACTACACTACATTCAAAACCTCTTAAAATCGATGCCATGTCGAAAACAAGAATTGATCAACTTTAGAAGACGATACTCCGTTCTGAATTGAATTTTTCTTCGTGTATCCATAGAAATAATTTGTTAAAATTGATTTTAGCAGTTTAATTTTTTAAAATTTTTTTATTTAGCTATATCATAATTTTATTTAAAAATGTCCAGTAAATTACAAAAAATAAAACTGATAATGGTTGCAAGTACTTACAAAAAAACCGAATGTGCCTCTCAGTATGGTAGTTTTTGTTTAAACCAAACAACTTTTTTTTTTAATTTTTACTTAATACCCAAATCTATGATGAAACTATTAGTAGATATTATTCGCAGTCTTGAACGATCTACTTATGAAACAAATTGCCTCCGCCCTCCAGCATTGTCTGGTTTCTGCTGGCGGCCCGACCCAAACCATCCCTCGCCGCACAACCGGATTTAATAATAATGGAATTTCATATGCCGGGGGAAGAGGGTGTATGTCTACGTTATTTATGGTGGGTAGAAGTAGGCCGGCTGTGCTTATATCCCAATAATGTCGCATGAAATCCAATTTTATCTTTCTCTCTCTCTCTCTCTCTCTCTCTCTCTCTCTCTCTCTCTCTCTCAAGTACACACTCTCTCTCTTTCTGCGTGGACAAAACGACCGAATGTTCCCGCCGGAAAAAAAGTAACTAACCAACGCTTTTCTACTCTCGAAACAAGACTCAGGCTGATAAAGTTCCACTGAATAAAAATCAACGATGTCTACATTTAAAAGAGGTGAGGGTAAGGGATAGATTTAAATCTTTGTTATTTTCGCTCCAACGATATGGAATGTGGGAACGTATCTGTCACGATGGCATCGCGTGTAAACGTACGTGAGAGACGGGCCATACGTAAAACTAATACTTCAGGGTATAGCGTGCTAATCCTACTGCTATGTTTGCTGTAGGGGTTTCTGAGAAGTGTATTTTAAAGTTTCGCTTATACACGACTCGACCTTCGTTCATTAGCGCAGTGTAGTCGATGAGATCAAAGGCCAGTATAAAATAGTAAGAGCAATTACGCATCTCACCAGAGACATTAAATTGTCTTACCATCCAATTTACTCTACGAAATTGTACAGGTTCTTGTTATCTCTTGCTTGGAAATTTAAAGGCTGTGTATACCATAACACTTGTAGTTTTGGGGATTTCTTTGGTGACGAGAGAATACAAGACAACAATCACCACAATTTAGTAACTGCCGACGTAAGGGGGGCCGCGGTAGCCGAGTGGTCAAGGCGTCAGACTCTCTAAGGCGTCAGAACCCCGACGTCGTGGGTTCGATCCCCACTGTCGTCTCTGGAATTTTTCTGACGCCTAAGGGGACCGGTGGCCGCAATTAAAAGAAATTGACACGGCACTCATCAATCTAAGGGGCGGGACTGTATCTCAGTGACCCTGAATCTGGTCCCAACCCCCTTCAAAAATGAGTTTCTTCGATGGAAGAACACTGGTACAACGTGGGCTCAATTTCACGTTGTGTTGCGAGCCCTCCTCCGAAAATGGAGCCAGGGTATAGTACAATAAGCTGGGCAGCTGCAGTGTTCAGGAGAAACTCTTCCAGTCCCAGGTGGCCATTGTATCCATCCATCCAACTGCTGACGTATCTCAAACCGCCTCGGTAAAACCATTGAGAAGACTTCACAACACTACTCACAAATTCTTACTAAGAAGGGAAAACAAAACAGCAATCTTTACGAATTAGTGACATGCCGATGTGGTTTGGAACTTTTGAGTACTATCTGCTTCCGAATAGTGTGTACAATGATGTATATTTCATGAAAGCGAGTGGTTGAGAAAACAGTTGTTATGAAGTACGGAGTGTAGGTGCTCGGGCAGTTATTAACTTAGTCAAGCGATATGTGCGAGTGTGAGCTGTTAAAACGGAATTTTTGTTTTTTCTGGTGGCTGCACGTTTTGTTTTTGACTAACGTGCCTGATTTAAACCGGTTAAAGCTTTCTGGTAGCTGCATGATCCTGCTGTTTGGA
Organism: Cimex hemipterus; assembly: GCA_039619505.1. Classification (NCBI taxonomy): domain Eukaryota; kingdom Metazoa; phylum Arthropoda; class Insecta; order Hemiptera; family Cimicidae; genus Cimex; species Cimex hemipterus. Next base: position 19,081,252 of record CM077110.1, on the reverse strand, counting down.
AGGCCGAAGCGATGAGGATATAAAAATGACTATTGGTAGGAACTTTGTTATGCATTAAGGAGTCATTATCCTTCTAACACAATGATAGGTTGTAGGTTACAAATGAAGTTAGTAGGCTACACTTGAAGGCATTGAGGGGATAATAAGTCCAAAATCAGCAGCAGCAGTGAGATGAAAAAAAGTATACCGTGCCTGAGTAATGCCGACGGTACAGCATACAATAAAATTTGGAGGCCAATGTGGTTTGACGGAAAAACGGTAAAATTTTGTAACGGTTGTAGGACCAGAAGAAAGTCCATACAATTTGGTGGTATGATCAGTATCCAAAAACCTCTTTTTAGGAATATAATAGGGTATGAAAGTAATATTTTTTCCGAGTCTAATACCAGTATTATTTTGGGGTTAAGAGTAGTCTAATTAATTAGTAAGTTTGTCCATTATCCACTTGTTATCATTTCCCAAGGTAAATTTACAATAACCCGAGAAATAACACTTCTCAGGATGATCAGGCACGATCAAACTTCGGACAAATATTCAACTCGCATACCGAACAAACGAGGTTTCAAGATGAATATTTTACGTTGTTGACATTCTTGTTGATAATGCGCATTAAGTAAATTTTACTCGTATTTCTAAAGTACATAAAACAGTCATAATTGTTTGTTCCGTTGAAGGTACTTTCCAATGGAATTAGCCAAACTAGACATTTAATTGTTAGCCGTAACTTTTTCTAATTGATTAAGTGATTTTCCAAAAAAAATCTGTAAGCTGTGGCAAAGCTTATCTACAATTTAAAAGTAGCAGAGTGATTACAACATAGTAACCCTAGGCTTTAAAATTTTTTGGAGGGATTATGGGAATATAAGACAATGTTCACACCTGGTGACAGCGGTGGAAAAATACGATTATGATTCTCGTAATTTGGTATAATGTATCAACTTCAAGACAGCTCTGTTGAAGCAATAGATGAGAATCCTTACAGCTGTGAGAGGACAAGACAAAAATCCACCAGATTTAGCGTCAACGGTGGACGAGTCTCTTTTGCATCTATGAGATGACAACTCCTTCAGAACAATTTAGTGGCAGCAGTGGGAAGATGATATTAAACCCTACAATAGGTGTCTGGATATGTGACAATCCATGTTTTAGAGCAATAGTGGGATTATAAATGCTCACAAATGGCACAATTTCAGATAAGTCTATGATTAACATTATTTAGAGTAATGTAGTAGCTACGACACGACCTATATGATTTTGTAGCATTGTCGGAATGATACAACTGTTCCATTGTTTCCAACTTATCACCGAGTTGTCATTTGGTAAAAGACGACGAGCGATCAACAACTCACCACTGCTTCATTCGTTAACCGAATCCATCAGGAAAAGAGCAAATAAACCAACAGCCAAAGATTATAGTTTACTTATTGACAGTTAATTACAGAGGTGTGTCATATTTCAATAATCCCATATTCTGATGGCGGTGATTCGGACACAACCCTTAGTATTTGGTGTATATCATATACAAGTACCAAACTGGTAACTAGATTGTTTATTTCGGTAATATGTTAATATGTATTGTGTTTTGTGTCTCATTATTAAATTGTTTCTCTAGAACTAAAAAATCTTTATAGACACGGTGGATACAGCTATCTGATATTCTTTACAATGTTTGAGTGCGTCACTATCGTTACTATCATTCTTTTCCTTCCCCTTCTATCTTCGCCAAACGGGCAGTTAGCGAAGGCCGATAATTGCCGATGAGGGCGTGAATTAGCAGGAAGGCAGCTTTGCATTACTGGAACATGTGATAAATTCGCGGAGTCGGCCGTTAGCCTGCCTCCGGGCACGGCCCCGTTTAATAGCTTCATGAATCACTTGCCCCGGCCGACGACAAGGCCGTGATATCAACTCAGGTAATATCCTTCATAGTCGATTTATTTAGACCAGAGCCGGGGTAAAGTATTAGAAATGTATCCGCTTATCTCCATGGCCCGTGTTACCGTTGAAAAAAAAAATTCCCTAGCTCCCGCATTCCTTGCTCGGAATTTTAACTATTTCCCTAATTTTAAACTGTCTGTTTTCGAGGTGCCCCCCTAAATCTCCACTGTAAGACAAAATCATTTATTACTTAGGCAGTTAATCAATATTTATTTGTAAAAAGGAGAGCAGAAAAGGCAGACTACATTCCCAAAATAGAGCAGACCTTAAAGCGTAGAAAAAACGCAAAATTAAAATACAATTTAAAGTAAATTTACATTTAGTGTAATTACAGACATTGTATACTAATGGTAGCCTGTTGAATGAATTAATTCACATTAATCGTTTATAAACATTACGACTGGAAGAAATGAAGTGTCAATGTCCAGTTAGTCTTGGATAAAATTATCCGGGCGAGGAATATAAGCGGGATATTCATAATTAGTGAAAAGGCGCATGAGAGGTTAAAGATAGGAGAATACCATAGGAGAATCAATTAAAACAGTAAAGCGGGGAACTCAACCGATGTCACGGTACTCCATGCAAATCCAACGTCCATTTTTCCATAGGACTGTATACCCCATGCACATCTTCCCGAAGCCTCGCAACGCTACTCTATTCTACGCTACGCGATCCCCACTGTCCAGATTTCATCGAGTCGGATCGTCTACAGGCGAAGACAAAAGAACCGGACACTCATATTTTTATTTCAAATTATATGTATTATTATATTCATTGGAACATATTTATTTTAATATAAACCAAATTACGCGAGATCAAAAATTCATTACCTTTGATTTCTTTTAAATTAACTTTAATGGTTTGGTAGAAAATTGATCAAAACACCGGAAGACCATCTTTTTGTTATAATGAATTTATTAAATGGTTTTGTTCATTATATTTAACTAACAATGCAGTGCAGGGTTTGTGCTCCCCAGGCCCTGCACCCTTTTGGCTTATTGTACCTTCCCAGTTCCTTAGTTCAGTGTAATAGACTAGATTCTTCTTCTTAGAAGTATCTGGTTATTGACTGCCGCTGCTGCAATTTGAATCCTTAAGTTTTTTCCGTACGTTGGGTTAAATCTCCATTGAGCTGTTGCTTCGCATTCGAAGATGATATGAGTGGCTGTTTCCTCTTCCTCATTACATAATCTGCAAATGGGATCATCGTTGTGTATACCCATGTTGCTGTTTTTCTCAGATGACCGTTAGTAGTCGGACCATACCTCTGAGTTTGGCCTACCGCCGAGGCTGGATTTTGCTAATGGCGGTGAGGGTTGTTTCATCATATGTTTACTATGCCTAACGCTAAAGTTTATCTACTCCTTTTGGTTTGTTTGGATTAATTCTGAGATGTAGGATTTATTTATATTTGTTATCCCATAACAAGTAGTATAAGTTCGAGACCCATGTATGGTCTTGCAGATCCTCCTCTGGCCAGACTGTCTGCTTACTCATTACCCAAGATATTATCAGGTCATTGTGCTTCCGAAGGTTTTGGACATTTTGGATGCATTCACTGACCAATTCCGATGCGATTTGTTACATGATAATGGTTTAATGGCTGCTTGGCTACCTGATCTTATAAGGATTAATTTTGCTAGTGTAACCTCTTTCGAGATTCATAATCTCATGTCTTGGGCTTGTACAGAAAATTTCCGGTCCGGTACTTTCGTTCGGTTTGGAGCCATCTGTTTATCATGTCTGTATCTGGTGCTCTTTTGTTATAAAGAAGTTATAAAGAAAGTTTTCGGGATTGTATAATCAGTCCCCATATTTAATAATGGATGTCTGATTTTGTTGGTTATGGTTGTATGCCCGAATTGTTTATTTTTACTTCTTATCCAATTAAATTGTTTCTGGAGCTTAAGTGAGCTTTTCGTCTCTTCGCCCTCTCCTTCGTACTAATATTTCCAGGGGAGGTAGGTTTAGCAAAGTTTCTAATGCGTTTATAAGGGTTGTTCTCATTGTCCCTGTGATGCATCGGTTTGCTAGACTTTGTAAGGTGCCTAATGTTTTGATAGCTAATTTTTGTTGAAGATTAGTGTGCATAGAGTATTCTGGTTTTTTTTCGGATGCTGGATTCGAACCCGGGGCCGTTACCTTACAGTGATGAGCGCCGTGTCAACGACGAAACCTTGCGGCCACCGACATTAATTAATTTTAAAGGTTTGATAGCAAATTGATCAAAACACCGGAATACCAGTTTTTAACAATGTATTGCACATCAGATGGGAACATTCATATATTTTGTAGTTGTAATGTAACTGTCGTTATATTAATTACAAAAGTATTATTTTAATGTAAACCAAATTGAACGAGATCCAAAATTTATAAGGTTTTATAAAACCTATTTAATTATGATGGTTAAGGCAGGAAATTGATCAAAACACCGGAATAACTTTATCCAAAACAATTAAATTCAGCTAAAAATTCATTAAATCGTTTTGCTCTAAATACTGCATTCAGAACTAAAGAGGCGTCACGATTGTGATATACGGGTGCGAGTTTGCACGCGGCGTTCGCTTGTCGTCGGCAGATGTGCAAATCCTACCAAAACGAGACGTGGCGTCGAGGAGCATGTGGTAGCGTCGCATGGCGTGTAAGGCACATCTGCCGGATGCCACGCAACGCTACCCTATTCTACGCTACACGATCCCCACTGTCCAGGTTTCGTCGAGTAGAGTCGAGTACAGTCCAAGACGAAAGAACCGGAAACTCATATTTTTGTTCAAACCAGGTGTATTATTGTTGTTATATTAATTACAATGTTATCTCAACTGAAAACCTTAATTAATTGTAATATATTAATTACAACATACTTATTTTCATATAAACCAAATTAACTGTGATGAAAAATTAAGGAATTTTTATTTTAAAAATTAATTTTAATGGTTTGGTAGAAAATTTATCAAAAAAACGGAATACAATTTTTTGATATACTGAATTGAACTAACAATTTATTGTACTCACTTCGGCGGTACTTATACTAAAATTGGAACAATTTGTTACACGGTTTTGCACATAAAATTTAATTAACAATTTATTTCATAGTACAATTACACCATTTTCGTCGGGTAGAATCAGAAAAGGGCACTCATAAGTTTTGTTGTTTATTTCAAACTATGTACATGTAATTTTGTCAAAAATCACAGCGTGTTCAAACTGTTTAAACATAATATTATACAAGTGGGATCATATGATTGCCTGATTAAGCGAAAAACCAGTCACAATTCTATTTCTTTATACACAGTCATTGTTAAATAATTTCAAGAATTTATTTCTTAGATTTATAGTCAGAAATGGAGCAGTTTCGAGATATTATGATGGAGGCAGAGAGCGACGAGGAAATGATCGATACGGAAAAGCTCGAGGAGCCGAAAAATCCTCTGCAGATCGAGGCGGCCGTTAAAATGCGGCTTGACAAACTCGACGAAAGTATCGGCAAAACACTTAAATACGTCAAGAAGAGAACAGGCCACAAACCGATCCTGAGGAAGCTGAGGTTCAAGCATTGGAAGCCGGTCCTGCAGCTGATCATGAGAGCCGAGGTACTTCAGGAAGTGGTGGACCATCCGAGCTACAAGCCTGTGAGAGGCATCGCCCTGTCGATGCTGGAACAACTGGCACAGGTGAAAATAAAAAAAGACTACGTCAAAAAAGTCTGCCAGCTGGTCAAAACGCCCGTGAACGGTTTCTCGGAGGATTTAATGAAAGAGCTTGTCAAGAAATTCGAGGGAGAAGAAGGTATACAAGATCGTATAAATGCCATACTTAAAAAACGCAAGAAAGCAGAATTGCTGAGGGCGAAGCTCAATTCGAAAGGGGTGGTGATTTCAGACAAGCTCGAAAGAGTTCTTCAAATAAGAGAAAATTATCAGGCCCTTAAAAAAAACGTCTTGACTCAAGCCGATGAGAGATGTAAAGTGCTCAGTAGCAAAAAGCAATACATGGACGCTATGATGCATAGAAAGAAAATCAGAGATTACTTTTTAGTCACGTGGAAAAATGAATTGGAAAAGGAATGGAGTAAAATGAGCAGACAGGCAAGCAAACTAAACGCTTGCAAGCACGTAAGGAAACGTCTTAGAGAGATGAAACACAAGAAAAAAGTAATGACTGTCCAATTGGCGTCACTCCCGGCGACTGTCAGAAGACACCTTATAACTGCCGAAGTGACAAAAATGTACAGAGATATAAAGAGAAACGTCGAAGAGATCAAAAGTAAAAAACCCGGGTTTGAAACTATAATGCTGAGAAATGTAGAAAAAAGGAAGCATAAAAAATTCCTCAAAGTCTCCAGAAAGAAGATGCTATTGAAAGAAGAGGAAAGCAGGCAGAGAGCCATGAGAACTCGTTACAAGAAGAAAAAATTGCTCCAATCGCAGAAAGCTATAAAAGAACTTCAGAGTAATTTGAAAAAGACGAACGAAATGATAAAGCAGCAAATTTCAAAACCAATAATCAAAACCAATTCGGACCTTTCGAAGTCATCTGCACTGCCTAAATCAATGAGAAAAGCGGAGAAGGCGCAAGAAGCTTCGAAGCCTTCCGGAGGTGAAAGTATTGGCGGTGTGTCGAGCGATCAATTTTACAAAAAAATCACAAGTACGGAAGAAATTCCTATAAAGCTCAAGGACGAAGGCTTCAATATAAAGCCTGATTCCGTCATGAAAGTAGAGGTAATTTTACTAAAACCATCACTTAACAGAAAAATAAATATGTTGTTGTTTTAGGTCGGCGAGAGTACTGATTTAATACCAGACGCGAGTAATATGTTCCTCGACGACAAGGATAACACCTGGAGGAAGAAGAAAAATAAACGGACCAGGAAACGCTCAGTTATGGAAAACGATAACAAGAAGATAAAGGCGAAGGAGATGAAAAGAATCAGCTACTTCCAAAAGATCCAGAAAAAAATAGAAAAAAATGAATTGGTCGAGATGTATACAAAGAGGTTGCACGAGAGGATCATGACGCTAAATAAGGTCTCGACCGAGCAGCACCAGTCTAAACAATTAAGAAATTCCATCGGTGAACAATTAGAGTTTCTGGAAGAAATTTTGGCAAAGAGGAAAGAGATACACTCCAAGCTCGAGGATGAGATGAAGGCTTACGAGGACATACAAGAGCAGATGAAGCTGTCGAAAAAATGGAAAAAGATGAAAAGGAGAAGAGAAAAGGAAATGCTAAAAATGATGGAAAAGGATTTAGTACTGGATTTCCCGGATGACCGTCAGCCACTTTGGTCAATCACAGGCGATGGGTGGTCATGGACGGGGTACAGGGTCTATTCTTTGGACGATTGTTACCATCCTTGGGGTTTCACCCAAGGGCTAAGGGAGAGGACACCGTTACAGCTCGGCACATCAAAGTACCCAGCATCCCACACCATATCAGGTTACACGAGTTTTGTCGAATTTACGGAAAACCTCAAAAACGATTATATTAAATCCATTACCAAGGTGGCAAAACAGAGTATTCCAAGCGGATCCCAAGGTAACATCCGTTTGACGAGGTGCGAAAGTTCGATGGGTGGTGAAAAATCGATTGTCAGCAAGGCATCTAATGCGACGCTGACTCTCTTGATGAAGAAGTTGACAGAAGGGCTCGATGTTCCTCATATACCGGGCAGGATCGCGAGACCAGACCCCTTGCCTGATTTCGTCGATCCCGAAAACGAAGACTTCGTCCCGAGGGAGTCCGGTCCGCCCGCCTTTCCTCTCAGAGAAGACCCGATCGAACCCGAACAAACCTACGGGTACAAGTACGTTGTAAGACTCACGGAAACGGAGACACTGACCCTCTTTGAGAAAGAGTCCACGGTTATTTATGAGAATTCTGAAGAAGCGGAAGAACTCAGGCATTTAGAAAATGTCGCCAAAGAAAACAAGAGAAAAAGAGAAACTTTCGAAATTAACGTTAGCGACGCATTGACACAAATTGTGCCCAAACCGCAAGGCAACTTTGCCGCTTTGATCACCGCTCCTGAGAGGAAATCCATCGGAATTTATGCCTGCATGGGCGATATTCAAAGTTCGCAGGTACTCGAAGCGCCGCAGGAGATCGACCCTAACTTGGCGTATTTGGCCGCTTTGGCTTCTTCGGAGGAGGAGGACGACGACGACGCTTCGCCACGAGCCATCGTCTGTTCAAAAGCGTTCCATGAAGTGGCAAATACCATCGAAAGGATACTAAGCACGAATCCCTACCTAGATCACTTAATAGCCTATCAGGTACACAAATTAAAAACAACTGTAGTTAAGGTGAATATATTTTATTAATATTGCAGGGTGCTCTTGTTCCGGATCCATACGCGCCAGTCGTCGAGATAAACATTGTCCTTGTATACCTCTGGACGTTCAAGTACCCGAAGAAGGTGCACGAACGTAAAATCAAAAGGCAGAGCGTTTCCTCGATAGCGTGGAGCGACAAGCTCGAAGCGGTCATAGCTGTCGGCTACGGGAGCTTCTACAGCACGACGTTCCATTACGGTCTGATCTGCATCTGGAACTTAAAGAACCTCATGAACCCGGAGCGGATCATGACCTACAAGGCGGGAGTATGCCACGTCGAGTTTTCCTCGAAGCACCCGTACATCCTCAGTTGCAGTTTTCAGGACGGCTTCATCGCCGTATACAACATCTATCCGCAGATACCGTCGATCTTATGCGACAACAAAAAGTGCACGGTCCACGCCGGCGAGCCCGTCTGGCAGGTGTCCTGGATGAACAACAGTATGGGCGAGGAGGTGTTGGTGTCAGGAGGACAGACCGGCGAGTTCTACGTGTACGCGAAGCAGAGCTTCAGTCGGCCCAACATCCTAATGGCGATCACTAGGAAAGAAGGTATGGTCGTCGGATTCGAAGAAACCCAGGGCGTCTGTACCACCCCGAAGCTGAACAGCGTCCCAGCCATCATGTGTTTCGTCCCTGTACCGGCGGACAAAGAGAACTTTCTCGTCGGGACCGATGACGGGAGCGTCAGAGTGATATCCCTTTTCGCGAGGAATCTTCAGACCGACTTGTTCAATGCGCATCGGGACAAAATTAATCGCATCGAATTCAGCCCGTTTTGTTCCAAGCTGTTCTTCACCGTCGGCGGGGATTTCGCACTGAGGATTTGGGTCTACGGGCTGAAGTCACCCATCTTATCTTTGGTCGCGAGGGACATGTACATCGAGGACGCTGCCTGGTCACCGGCGAATCCTTCTCTCCTCGTCAGCGTTGGCGGCATTTACATCGATCTTTGGGATCTGGGCCGCTGCGGGATTGGAAAACCCATTGCCACAGCGACGAACCCGAGAAACAAAAGGAACTCCAACGTGAGGTAAAACTTTACAAATGACTTTTTTCCTAATTGAGAATAATTTAAATCATATGATTTTTATGTAACAGGTTTTCAAACAATGGTAGAAACATCGCTGTCGGTGACATATGGGGTGACGTACATATTTTCTGTTTTGACAAAATGCCTTTCGACCCACTTCTGACCCAAGAGGCTCTACTCAGGTCTTTGGCTAACGCCCTAGCTTTCACCCCTGAAATATTGAACCAGGTCGTCAAAATAGGACACCCTTTTGATCGCTTAAGCAATATAGTTAAAAAGAAAGAGAAAAAAGAAGATGCACATACGGGAAAAAAGGATAAATAAAAAAGTATCTAATCCTAGGGTTTAACTTTCTAATTTTCATTACTTACGCACAACATTCAACTATAAAATACTTCATCTACAATGCAGGTACAAAATTAACCTTTCCAACTTGGTGACTGCCTGTGGTTTCCTCCCGCTTTCCAAACACCACCAAATGAACAAAACTCTCCATTTATTAGCAGGGGTTCAATATGCATAAATCAGCCTCATAAGAGCTACGAAAGAACGGTTCATCAACACCCGCAGTAGAATTAATGTATAAATTGTATACGTTAATAAATATGTCATCCAGCTATAATATATCGGTTCACCCAGCAGTTGAACGTCAAACACACCAACCATTGTCTGGAGGCGTGGTGCTAAACATTTGCTTCAGTAGCTTCTTTTATATGAGGGAGTCTGATGTATAACGGTATATAATAATGTATGTCATATATCATATGACTTCATTTGTGACAGCAGTGGAATGTCAGCCAGACCGAACCATCGTCACGAGGTCTGGTGACAAACATTTCTCACAATACTTTTTATTTATTCCCAGATCAATAGGATATATACATGTGTTTGTGTGTGTGTGTGTGTGTGTGTGTGTACGTGTGTTTTGCCAGGTCCATCCATCAACACGAGATCTTGTCAATTGCCACATTTTTTATAAGCGTATGACATGATTATAAAGATTTCACAAATATACATGTATTTAAATGTCACCCTAACTTCTGACCTACGTTATAAATATCTTTGTGGGACATTGAGAAAAGCCAACCCATTTCGGTTGGCTGTTCATATGTCACATTTGTCATTATATGTGACAATTTCGCATTTTCTTTATCCAAATTTCATTCTAACCTCCGTTAAACATTTTAACACCGCCTGACTTGTCTAACCCCTGATACAAATAGCGAAACGCATTTGAAATAGAATCAGGGAGTAGGTGGACCAGGACGACCATAAGCAATCGGATTTCGGGCCCACCACCTCGCATACCTCGAAATCTCACGAATTTACTGAAAACATTTTCTTTACTGTCACACTTCAATTCTTTATCATGATAATTATAAATATACGAAAATTCTATAGCATTTAATAAAACAACAGACTTATCAGCAATTTAGCCATATGATTAAGATGAAATAGTAGGTTTTGAGATTAACGAGTCAAACGTTTGAGATGGTATCAGCAACAGGAAATGGCCACAGTTTTTCGCTAACTTTGTAATAATAAAGGCAAGGGAAAATCTTGAAAATATCAACCCACGTCTGAGTAGTAAACAAATAAAATAATGGACCCGAAGATAGAAGTTGGACGGGCGTTATTAAACTCTTTCCATCCCATCGCCGATGCTTATCTAAGCGACGTAACAACCTTCACACCGTTTCACTCCCCGTGGCGTGACCTTCCATCTGATAATTTTATAATTTATGAATTTTTCCCGACTCCTGGTGAAATTCGATTATAGGGTTTCGTGGGGGGGGGGCTTAGGTAAGAGAGAGAGAGAACGAGAAAAGAAGAAAGCGGAGGCTGAATACCGAATTCACATCGACATCAACTGTTCCCTTTATAGAGATTCACCGTTATATATTATTTACTTGCGGAGGAGTGAATCGGAAAAGACGAGCTTCGGAATTTTATGAGAAAAGCCCCAGGTGAAACTTAACCTACAACGATCTTCAACTTGCGGACCAAAGCTACTACGACTATAGTCCCTGTACCTAATTTAATTTTCAATACATAATTATAGAGTAAATATCTGATCTCGGTTGATAATGTCGGCAAATCTTCAACGTGATGGGACTGGTGTTCAATAAATGAAACAATTAACGACCCCTTCTTTCATCTATCACCGTTCTGCTATTCTGACCTTAGTTTATAAAAACCCCATTAGACACCATCTAATTATCCGATAAAAATCAGCTATACCTAATCATATTTCGCATGTATATTCCAAATGTACTCATAGTTTCAATAACTTTATGAGCGAGATTCAGACATAAGCTAGAGAACAATTCTGATGTAAATTCCATTATTTTATCTATACACCTCTTCAATCATAATCTGTACTACTTCAATAATATATAAAAATATATGTATACAGTTAAAAACTGTATTATATGTGTTTTGTAAACACATTTTGAATTATGTATATTTGTATGAATGAATGCTCGACAAATTGAAAAAAGGTCCACGAGATTTAATTTTGCTTGATTTTATAAATAAACTGTTCAATTTTTCATTCTCATCTTTCTTTCTCTCACTCGAACTTTCACTACCTCTTTGCTGTTCTTGTTTTTTATTCATCTCCTACCTTCTAACCACTTTCTTTTGCTATAACTTTGATTTCTTCTTAGACTTTCTTCTTCTTCTCAGTTTTTACTCACGCCTCTATTTCTTTCTTTTTCTTCATTTTCTTCTATTTTCTTTTCTTCTTCCGATTTTAGTGTATGTACCGCCGAAGCTCCTCTCCAACAACATAATTTCTGAATACCAACATTGGTTTCGTCCGGGATTAAGCACGATAACTCAATTATCCTGAGTTGTCCATCATGTAACGCTGAATTTTAATTAAAAAAAAAAAAACACACGGGGATGGTTCTGCTCGACATGGAGAAGGCACTTGATACGGTTTGGCATAAAGGTGTTGTCTATAGGCTTATAAAAGACAATTTCCCAAGCTCCATTGTCAGAGTAATATGTACATAGTTATCTACAAAAACGGACATTCAGGGTAACCTCCAATGATGTTGTCTCGTAAAATTTCCGCTGGAGTCCCACAAGGTTCGGTTCTAGGTCCAACCTTGTTCAATATATTTATAAATGCACTCCTTAGGCTAGACTGTGAAATAGCCGTATACTGCTCATCGTGGAGGGTAGTGCTATTACTAAAAAATTAAACCGAAACCTCAATAGAATAGTAAGATTTTGCCATAGATGGAAACTCAGGTTAAACACAACAAAAACTGAAACATTTCTATTTACAAAACGGCATCCTATGCATAGGGTATTTATAAGAATCGGCGACTCAAATGTTCCATGGCGCAATAGTGTTCAATACCTTGGTTTACACCTCGATAGTAAGCTTAACTTTGGTATTAAAACATGTAAAAAGGTTGATAAAGGGAATTGTTCTATCAAGACTCTGTTCCCTTTAACGTGTAGAGAATCTGGGATGAGCCCCCAAAACTCACTGTATACATAGCCATAGTCAAACCAATGCTGGTATACGCCTGCCAGGTGTGGAGCTACACAAGTAA
>CM077110.1:19022663-19053374 GCA_039619505.1 Cimex hemipterus | reverse complement strand
TGCCAATATGTAGTAGGGAGAAAGAGAGAAGAAGAAGAAGAAGAAGAGGAGAGAGAGAGAGAGAGAGAGAGAGAGAGAGAGAGAGAGAGAGAGAGAGATAGAGAGAGACTATCCTATTAATCTATTTTCACATTTACGTACGCAATAAAATTTTGCTATTGTTTTGTTCCACTACTGAAACTAGCCGTGTGAACGTCAAGTTTTCTGTTGTCTTAAACCGTTTTGTTTAAATTTACCCTTGGGTACACAACGCTACATAAATCCTTCAACCTATCATATCGTTCGTTAAGAACCTATTAAATATATGTACCGTTGTGTTTGTAAGTAGATTTTTAGTTTTTTATACAGTTGGAAATAACGATCGACCAGATAACCGTGACCACCTGATGAAGACAGGGGTTGTAAAGAGGGTTTTCCGGTCGATGCGGGGGTGGGTACAGCCGTTTCCAGGAGGGGCCGGGCGGGGGCTCCCGGTTTCGATTCCGGCCCAGGTCCCCTCATCAAGTATTGATTCCTCTCAACAAGACACGGTTTGAAAAAGGACGGATTATTAGGGCCGGAATCAGATTTGGAAAGCGTCAAAAATAATGGCGTGAAAATTAAACACGTTGCCTCGGCAAATGTCATCAGCAGTTTTGATTTTTAGAGATTTCAGTTTGGACCTGAGACGTTCGCGATCCCCTGGGTTTCATCGATTCTCGTTAGTTTTATCTGTCAGACGGTATTTTGCCGCTATTAATCGATCTGATGTTACACAATTGAGGCTAGAATAACAATAAATAGGTTCAACAAGGAGGAAGAACAAGTTGAACAACGGATCTACAATGCGTCTGTCAGGCAAAACCAGGGAGAATCAGGATGATCGGATACAATTTTTAAGGACTGAATTTATCACATGTACGTTCTACAAAAGTTCTAACTTTGGTTCTCTCGTTGGCTTCTCGTTTAGCCACTGACTTTTTAACTTTTAATTATAAATATCAGTATTAAGTATAACATGTTTAATAAAAATGTGCAGACTAGCAGGCTCAAAAGGCTCCTTTTATTATTATTTACATATCCAGCCGAGCTTGTTTTTCCTAACAAAACGGGAATGTTTGTGTCATGTATCCGTTGAAGACATGCGAAACCTTCACCTCCTTGAGCTCTAATTTCCTTTATAATACAATCTTTTTTTAAATAAAAAATATGAGCATGTACGGTTAAAAAACACAATAAAACGTGCTTTGCTTTATTTTAAAAAGAAATACCAGAACTTGTACGGTTTAGTAGAATTGGACTGCAAGCTCTAACTAAGCTGGTGGAAAATATAAATCGTTTCTCCTATATGGACCTTTGAACAGTGTTTTCTTTAGCGTAGGTCCCCCTTTTTTTTTTCAACTTAATACGATCAAAGGATTTATTATGAAATTTATCCTGACAGCGGTCCCTATTTACTAGAAATATACCCAACAGAACAATTTCAAGTTTTACGTACTTTAAAGAAATAAAATTGTGAAAAGATCGAAATGGTATCAAAAATACCAATAGTTTTTATCTACCTAGGGATTCAAAAAAGGTGAACATTAGGATTATCAAACTTATGATATTTGAAGGATCGATATATTATCAAATAAGCATCGATGTTTGCTAGAGAAATATCGATATATATATTACTATTGATATTATAAAGTTCAACATTAAAAAAACAAAAAACAAAAAAAAAACAGTATTAAAAATTAAATTAAAAAAGTCAGTGTCACGAGCGGGATTCGAACCCATGATTTGAAGTCACGGTAGCCCAAGTGGTAGAGTAGCGACGTACCAAGCCGAAGGTCGTGGGTTCGAATCCCGCTCGTGCCATTTTATTTTTTAACTCAATTTAAAACCTTTCTTAATAGGACTATTAAAATTAATCTATGTTATATGTTAAATATGAATTATCGATGTTTAATTGTAACCATCGATGAAATTATTGGAATTTAAACCATAAATGAATCAAAGCACCGTCGGTAAATTATTTTTAAAAAAATCGATTATTCAAAGTATCGATTTCAAATTATAACTATCGATAATACAAAATATCGATATTTAATTGAAACAAATATTGAACGTGTAACCATAAATTATTCAATGTATTGATATTTACAACTATTATGTGAAACTATCGATTATTAAAAGTATTTATATTTAATGTTTTCAAACATGAATTTTTTTCAATAATTAAATTAAACAAGTTAACTTAGTCAAATGAAATTGAACTAAAATCTCCGTTTCGGACTTTGATTATTTATCGAACCATCTCGATCCTTTAAATTGAATATTTTGAATGCTTGAATTTGAGCTTAAATTAATTTAAAACCGTCGACATTTCGAACCAACTATATCTAACCAATCAATGTTAAACTTTCGATATTTTGTCAAAACCGTCCATTTATGATAATTTATGAAACAATCGATAATTTGATAGTGTTTTTACTGTAACTAAAATATCGATTATTTTAATGTCGGTTTTATTAATCAGAGTGAGAATGAAATCGCCTATTGTTGTACATATACGGATGGATCAGAACGTTACAGGTGTTTTAAAATGATTCTAAAACCTTTGGTGTCGATAAAATATGGATTATTTGAAACTTCATTGAATTTAATTAATTGAAAATAATTAAAATAGAAAATTAATTAAAACGATATATAACCGATAATTTTCTATAATTCTTGGATACCTACAAAAATCGCTAGTTTTAAAATTTCAAATCATCCCCACGAGAACTCGCAACAGTAGAGGTCTTATAAACTCTCAGAGTGGCGGTTTTTTTTTTTTTTTTTTTTTTAAATGCATGGCCGCTGGGTTCGAACCCGGACCTTTACCTTAGTGGTGAGCGCGGTGTCAACGCCTAAACCGTTGACGCCATCAAAAATTCGATGTTCTTCGATAAAATATCGATTTTTTAAATTAAAAATTTTTTTTGTAATATTCAGTAAAACTTTTGACTGTGTCGTATACGGTGTGATGTAGCTGTACTTAGGACTCCCTTGCCTCACTGGTGTGGACTGTCACACGCGTTTCGCCATTTCGCCATTTTTTAGTGTTGGGTCTGTTTGATTTTTGCTAAGCCAATCGTTTTTATAAGATAATTCGGCGCTATCTTTAGTGAAGTCTGGGGCCTTGTTTTATTGTTCCGGCCAGTCTTTTTAGTGCCTTTTGGTAACGCATATGATATTTATTATTGAAACGCTATTTTTTAAAAATAAAATATGATTTTTTGCGACATATTACCTATTTGTAAAGTTAAACTTAATTAGAATAAGGAAAACTGCTGATATCTACGGTTGATTGAAACAGTGAAGTTTTCAGCTAAACTGTATCGCTCTTCCCCATTTGCATATTTAATTTATGCGTTTTCTCATTGGAATAAACCAGGTTACAAAGGCGATACCAATTGAATAGTTTCAGCCCATTCGCGGTTAAATGCGAATCAGAATTTAAGGAAACTGTTTGTTTGCCCCGGTTGTAATTCAATATCGTTTACTGTTCGATAAACTTCATTAAAGGGGGGGGGGGGACACAGTTATATCATTGCCGAGAGGGCTTAATATTCTCCTGGCTGGGTTTTCGCTTTATTAAATTTGCGTTTAATCTCTCCTTTACCAATTTTGTAAAACGGCTTCGTTTTAAAAGGTGAAATTTATTTGTAACGCCCACCCCCTGAACCGTGAACCACGACCAACATTTGGCATTTTCTCAACTGAGATTCGCCGATGGCTCAGCTGAACAAACAGAGACGGATACGTCGGAAAACCTTTCACACTCTAATTTAATCCAAGTCTATAAACTAAGATGAATGGTTTCTTTAAAAAAATTAGGCATAGCGCTTAGTTTTGTAATCGAAAAATAAATATAAAAATAAACCAGAACCTACCACGGGTCTCATTATTCTAACTATTCTCTATTCAAATTATTCTAACACAAAATTAAGTTTTTCAATTAGTTAATTAAAGTATGTTACTATGCTTAATTAATTATACAAACGGTAGATTAATCAAGCTTATGAAAGCAAAAGAGGAAAAAAAACATACATGGTTCGCAAAAGATTCGCGAGTCTATTTAAGACAATTTTGTATAAATCAGCTACACAGCAGTAACGATATGTTGTTGCAACTGCATCGATCTATCGTAAAGTTTGATATTTTAACAAATCGTCGATAATTTGATGGGGAATTACTTGACAATTTAATGTTTCAACAATTAATCGATAAATCGCAATAAACACTGTTTCATCTATGAACTATGTATTTGTATTTTAATGACGTCATTGAGTGTAAATTTTCATCCCTTGGAACAACAATGATCCTCGTATATGTAAACTAAACCGTTCGTTGCACTAACCACCTAGGACCTTAACCCGAACGAAGCAAACCCGTCCCTCCCTAGCAGTAATCATACGGTCAACCGATCCAAAACTGTACTGAAATTTAATTGTTCTTAATCCGATTTCCAAAGCACCTCAACGTCTAACGACAACCTTAACCCAAATTAACCTAACTTTTCCCTAATCGAAGCCTTACATAATTTTCACTGTTCTTAACCCTATTTAACCTAAACCGCCCCTATCCGTAATGCTACCCCAAACCCTATGAAACCTAACTTATCCCTAAACCGTATCTAACCTAAACCGCCTCTATCCGTAATACTAACCGTAACATATCTAATCTTAACCGCCCCTATCCGTAATGCTAACCCAAACCCTATGAAACCTAACTTATCCCTAAACCGTATCTAACCTAAACCGCCCAATCCATAATGCTAACCGTAACATATCTAATCTTAACCGCCCCTATCCGTAATGCTAACCCAAACCCTACGAAACCTAACTTATCCCTAAACCGTATCTAACCGAAACCGCCCCTATCCGTAATGCTAACCCAAACTCTAACTAATCTAACATATCCCTAAACCTTAACTAACCTAAACCGAACCAATCCATAATGCTAACCCAAACCCTCTCTACTCTAACTTATCCCTAAACCGTATCTAACCTTAACTGCCCTATCCGTAATGCTAACCCAAACCCTACGAAACCTAACTTATCCCTAAACCGTATTTAACCTAAACCGCCCCTATCCGTAATGCTAACCAAAACCTTATCTAACCTAACTTATTCCAAAACGAAACCGTACATAACCTAACCTGTTTCTAACTATATCTAACCTACGCCGTTCCCAACCTATAACGTTAATCCTAACCCTATCTACCATAACTTGTTTTAACAGAAACCGGTCAAACCTTATATGTTCGAAATCCTATCTAATCAAAACCGTCCATAACACTAATGTTATCTAACTTATCTTGTCCCTAACCTTAACCCTCTCTAACTGTAAACTACCTCACATGTATCTAACTCGTTCTAGCCTTAACTAGTGAGTATACAAATTCTAAAATCGACTTATTAACAGGTGCTCTCCTATTACACGAAATCGATAACGGGAAAACGGCATGTCCACTACAAAAACATCTCTATGTGATCCAAGAATATTCTGTCAACAATAATTTCCATCAAAACTCGTTGAAAAAAACAAAAACATTGATGGTTTAAAGTCTTTTTACAAAAATATGTGCATGATTTTAGGTACCGATAGTCATCCAATACTGCTTATTGCACTTTTTTCGTGCATATTTGCCACGCTTTCATCGTACACTTTCGAAAATAACTTTTAGCTGTTTAGAAATATTCTCGTTGATTTAAATTCACATGGAATCCTTATTAAACTGTCTAGATATCCGCTGTGACAGAGACACGCGTTCCCTTGTGTAAAAGAGTTTTATTGGTCGTTAATGAATTCGGAAAGGGGCTAAAAGACATTAATAGTGAGACATTTTGTGTAATACAGGCCACATAAAACCCCCATTGTTGTGTACCTCTTCTGTAAATCTGATTATTTTTTTAGGGATCTTGTAAAGGATTTTCGGATAAAACAACGTCATCAACGCCTCTTTTTTATAGTTACATTTTGTACTTTTAAATATTCCGAGGTTTTGGCTGTGTTTTTGCTTCCAGGTTTGCGGTTTTAAATGGCCGTAAGCCCTGAAGGGATCGAATTAGAGCCGCCTTCGGCCGAAATAATTCAAATGGGAGTAAACTGTCGGGTTTGGAAAAAGCACCGGGTGTAAAATATAAATCCACCCCTTTTTCGAAGAAAGAAGTCAGATCGGTCATCGATTTTTAATTACTCCACGGAGCCCCCCCCCCCTTCTGCCAGGACTTAATGAAATCAGATCTTGAGGTTTTCCCTAGGCCACCCAAGAGAGAAACCCTTTAATTTACAGATTTATTTTCCCCTCTCTCGCTGGAAAAACTACCCTTTTTAAACAGTCCTGAGCTCCTATGAAAAATAAAACCAAATTGATTTGTAATCAGTTCGGGGATTACTTGAGGTTTAAATGGTTCTGAGTGGATTGTTCAGTTCAAACCCGTAATGGCGAGCTTTGAGGACGTCTTAATCGACAAAATGTACCTTCGTTTAAATCAAAAACATTTTTATCTACAATTTTAACACCATTAACCTTAAACATCCGATCATATTAATATAAGGACAAGAATGCTTAGAAATTTATTGAAACAATGAAAAGATACAGAGTCATAAGAATAATCCACTTCAGGATAGTAACACATGGGAAACTCCCGCGATGGGTACCTCAAGCTAAAAATAACTGCCCTATCAAAAATACTTCTTAAAATCCTCGACGTCCTATTTGAAGAAAAAGAAACCAGAACTTAAAGCCCACTTGAATATTAAACTACATAATGAACTGTATAAGTGCTCAACATTAATACAAAAGAGCAATTATATTTACAATTAATTAATTTTTACGTAAGGTATTGGGTAAGATAAAAAAGTCCTGTCACGAGACGGATTCAAACTCACGACTTTCGGCTAATACGCCGCTGCTCTACGACTTGAGTTATCGTGAAACGATAATGTCCGAGCGGAGTGGAAAGCAGCCGAAGGTCGTGGGGTCGAATCCCGCTCTTGACACTGTCTTTTTATTTTTGAGACCAACTAACTACCCATCTCAATCTACCGTTAGAATTTTCCCTTTTTGTTTGCCAATGTTTTTAATCATTTTTGTATAATCAGGATTGTATTTGTCGGCGACAAATGAAATGGCCGCAGAAAGCTTTAGTGAGATATACTTCGTTTTAATTATTAAATCTATTACCAGACCACAGGAACACACAAGGACACTTCTTTCGATTAATTTTATCTCAACTAATACCTTATATAAAATTTAATTTGGTGAAAGAAGTTAATTGATCAATCAGACCACGAAATATAAAATATAATTGATTTAAAAATTAAAACGGATTTCTTCACTAATGCACTCCGTAGTCATGCATAGCATCCGTAGAGAACCAAATAGATGACACGGCATTTGAAAAATGGCAAAAAGGAGAGAAAATTAGAAATGTTAGGTTGAGATCGGAATTTGGTGTCCGAGTGGATCGAAGTCGCGATAACTCAAGTGGTAGAGCAGCGGCGTATTTGGCGGAAGGCCTTGGGTTCGTATCCTGCTTGTGACACTGACTTTTTTTTATCCGGACCATTACCTTTCATACCAATATTAACTAACCGTAACACTAACCTCAGCGATACAACCTAAGTCCATGATTTTAATCGTAATTCTACATAACCAAAACCAATCCACCCTAAATCATAATCCCGGCCCTATTATCTTAACCTAATCCACTTATAACGCTAAACCTAAACTATGGATCATTAATCTGGTGGAACAAAGCTCAACAAAAAGTAGCTACCCGAACATTAGGCAGCTTACAAAGACTAGCAAACATATGTATCAGAGGGGCGATGAAAACAACCCCTACAAATGCACTGATACCCTGCTAAACCTACCTCCACTAGAAATGTTCATACAGGGAGAGGCTAGGAAAAGCTCATTCAGGCTCCTAAAACAATTAAATTGGAAAGGAACCAAACAATTCGGGCACGCAACCATAATTAACAAAATCAGATACCCATTAGTAGAAATGGGGACTGATTACATGGTCCCAGAAACAATCTTCACGACCTCTTACAAAATCTCAACAGACTATAAAGGTGAGGAAGAAAACAGGAGAACATCGGATACAATGATATGGTATACGGATGGCTTCAAGAACAAATGAAGGGACCGGATCAGGAGTTTTCTGTAGAAGCCCAAAATATGAGCAATCAAACTCACTAGGGAAGTACACCTCAGTCTTTCAAGCAGAAATACGTGCTATAAATGCTTGTGCCCTGGAATTAGGGCTCAATGGAGGTTCAATCTGACGCGCAAAAGCGACTCAGAGAACCACATTGAAGCTATAACAGTCAATGACTTGATACTTCTGAGAAAAAGGATCGAGTATATTGACTAAACCAAGGTACTAGGAAAGTACAATAAGCCACAAGGCTGCAGTGCCTGGGGCACACAAACCCCACCTACTAGCACCTTTGCCACCATTCCATTCCAAACCTAAACTAATCTAATCTGTCTCTAAGAATAAGTCAAAACATAACCCTACCTAGCCAAACCTAAATCGTCCACAATCATACACATAATTGTACTAAACTAACCTTTCGTCCTTAACCCTAATCCTACCTAACCATCTAACCCCACCGAACGTTAGTTAATTAGTCCCTAATCCTATGAATTAACATAATTTTTCGCTAGCCCTAACCATACCTAAAGTCATTTTATCTTATATGTCGTCGCCAACATTATCTTATATAACAACTCTTCCTTAGAAATGATGAATGGTGAAGTGAGTGTGTTGTTCAATCTTTCTGAACATTTTTCTTACTGTGAGTAGGAAGTATCTTTTTTAAAAAGATTAAACTCGTCCCTAGCCATACTCTACCTTACTGAGTCTAACTGGTCTTTAACATTAACCCTACCTACTCTGACTATTCTTAACCGTTCTTAAGCCAACCCATGTGCACTACCCGGTATCGCAAAAATGATTACACATAAAACTGTATCTAGCCCAAAAATATGTTGACGGTAAAAGCGAAGAAAACTCGACATAAAACAATTTGCGGTTTGTGTTGGACATCAGTCGCGTAACATTTAACAAAACCAAAACAATCGCTTGGAAATGTCACTGACTTCTTTATCTCAAACAATACCTTACATAAAAATTAATTGAAGGGACTATTTGGTCAATCGGATCACGAAATAATGTTACAAAATGTACTTATTTTAAACAAATACTAAAAATGTAGTGGATAATATTAAAGGAGACAATTATGTTTAATAATACAGACGATTTAATGTTAATCATTTTTTTTTAAGTTTTATGTAAGAATTGTAACCCGGTTGGTCAGCGGTATAAGCGTCATTAACATCATCATCTTCCACAGAATTCTAGAATAATTCTTCGGCAACTTTTGTTTGAAAGAAACAGTGGGCCGATGTAGGCAATCTTATGATTTAGTAATATCGATAATCAATTTCATCGTGCCGTTGACCGAAGTTGAATTATGAAGATTCCAACCACGCCTCGCCATCAGATTTGTTTTCCCGCTTTGTGGCTCTAAATGTTAAGCGAATTGAAGTCAGAAAGGATTCTGATTGAAGGGCTCTTTTGTTGGAAAAAGGCACAAAGTCTCATTCTCATTAAAAAGGAGGCCGTACAAACACAAACTCAGACTGAAAAGAACAACAGCGACCCGGGAAGCTTCCGAGGACTTATTTCGAAATTCAATTTACCAGCCGGGCAGAGAATTTAACATTAACAAAAGGGCTGTTTGAAAATTAAAAAAAAAGAAAAAAAAGAAAACAACTACAAACAATTCTCTTTTTACAATCTATAAATATATATTTGTAATAAAACACGTTTTAATTGAATTGTTTTGTTTTTAAAACTTTTTCAACGAGAACCATTCCCAGATATGAAATATAGGTTTTAATTTTGTTTAGGATATCAGTCAAATACCAGAGGTAGTTCTTTTTGCCTGGAACAATTCACCCCTTTTCATTGCTCGACGGAGCATGGCGATACAAGAAAAAACACTTTCGACGTGGAACATTGAGTTCAGAAGAAACTCACCGCTGAAATTGTAATCTGCCATTCAATTTCGCTTATTTAAACCGTTCTTAACAGTCACCACATTCTGCCATTCTACCATGGCTCTGAATTTCAAATATCCATCATTAAGAATGCAGCACTTTTTTATTTTAAGCAGGCCAGTTTAAATCAGACTCGCTGATGATTTCCCCCGGCTAATAACAAGCAACATGGCCCTCTTAACAGCTCGCACATAACGCATGCATCGGTTGCTTCACAGGCTGACAGTTATCCGAGGCTCTACGGTAAACCCGTGGGGGTCTGAATCAATGACTCCCAATCTGATTTAATCATTTGTCGATAAAGAGCATTCAAATTATAATCAACTTAGTTCATAGAGAAAAATGAAGCTTTTATCAGCCAAACTTTACCAAGTCAACCAGAATTTTGTATTTAATACTATGATGAAAAAAATAATTAACCATGCTAGTAGGTAGTGTTATACAAAGCGAAGTAGCTAACATTAAACATCACTTTAATTAGAATTTTAAAACATAATTAACATGATGTCACGCAGGCCATTAAGAACTATCTTAACACGTTTACTCTGTACTGAATGTCATTCTAGTTTTTCATCAAATTAACGTAGCTGTACTCAACTGGCCGGATCATCGCATTGGAGATTAAGGATGTTTGTTTAAAAAAAGAAAAGGCATCTGCAATTCGATTGACTGTAAGGAGGGTCCGGTCCCAAAGCCCGTTTATGGCTCCTTCGGTCGTTTCACCCACGTTGCTGCATTGGCCTTTTTCCGGGTCAATCCCCGGCAGATCAGGCGACAGAAACCATTACATATTGGTCAATCGAACCGAGTTGGTTGAAAATCTAGCTGAAAATGAAGTCAAGCGCGTAAATACCCATTCATTGAAACTTGACGTGGTCAACAATCGATACATTGAATGTTTTGTTAAGGTTAGAGTCGGTTTAAGTTTGGATTAGGTGTAGGATATAGATATGCGACGGGTTATGTGAGAAGTTTACGGTTAAGGTTTGAGTAGGGTAAGAGAAAAATACGATTAGGTTAGGTTACGTTAGGAATGGTTAAGTTAGGGTTAAGGTTAGTGTTCGTTTAATGTCAGAGTTAGGTAAATTATTGTAGGATTAGAGTTATACTTACGGTTCAACAGTGTTAGGATTAATTAAGATTAAAGTTATATACATTAGATTATATTCACGATTCAATGTTTCCTAATGGAGAAAAACTGGGAGTTCGATTTATTTCCTAAGAGTGTAAAAAAAAAAGATTTTGCAGTGTTTACCACTATTTATACATATTTAAAAATACATATACAGGGTGGTTCAGTATAAACCCCCCCCCCAAAAAAAAAATTGGGTTCTGGTTCGTTATCAACAAGGTAAAATGAACCAAACAAACTTTCGCAATCCGGTCGGAAGTAGGGTTTGGGTAGGGTAAGAGAAAAATACGATTAGGTTAGGTTAAGTTAGGTTTAAGGTTAGTTTACGTCGTTTAATGTCAGAGTTACGTAAATTATTGTAGGATTAGAGTTATACTTACGGTTCAACAGTGTTAGGATTAATTAAGATTAAAGTTATATATATATACGATTATATTCGAGTATGATTTTTTTTCCTAAGAGTGTAAAAAAAAAGATTTTGCAGTGTTTACCACTATTTATACATATTTAAAAATAGATATACAGGGTGGTTCAGTATAAACCCCCCCCCAAAAAAAAATTGGGTTCTGGTTCGTTATCAACAAGGTAAAATGAACCAAACAAACTTTAGCAATCCGGTCGGAAGTAATGTTTTTTTACGAATTTTTCCAACAATCCTGACCTTAAGCAATAAATAGGCATTTTTCAAGATCTAGAGAATGGTTTCGATGTATAACCCCATTTTTAATTTAGTCCAAAATGTAAAATCGAAAAAAGTGGAACTTTTGATAAATTTTCCAAAATAACTGTTTTGTAGAATGCCAAACCTTGAAAACTTAAAGAATTAATATGCTTTCTTATGGTGTACACGAAGTTCAAAAAATGTCAACCCTACAACAGCTAAAACGACCTGGAATGTTAAAAAACTTAGTTCAAATGTGTAAATTTAGTATACACAGAAGTAGAAATTTATTTATTTTTTATTTTATTAATTTTTTCTAATCATTCGCTCTGTTGGGCCAATAACGCCGTTTCCTTACTGCCCAATGCAAAATAGGAGATGACTGAATTTGTCTCGAACTCCAACAGGGTAACAGAACCTTGAGCCTACAATATAAAAAAAGAGAAATAATTGGTGTAAACTAACGTATCCCAATCCGCTAGACTTTTGATGTGGAGCTGCCTAAAAAAATTCTACACAAAACGCAAAATTGAATTACAGACGAGGGTAGCCCGATTCCTCAAACCCAAATTAACTACAAAAGTTACCGTTGGACAATGAGGAAACGAAGCACATTGTGCAATAGGCACCATTGGATATCTTTTGAAAATTTGTTATAAATCTATTTTTTTATATTTTACTTCATAATAACGAGATTTGACATACATACCAAAATCTAATGTATGGATTTTATGGGGTACAAAAGTCAGAGTTGAAGTCAAGGTGAAGAGTCTTTGGTTCTGTATGAATAAGATGGTTTGTGCTAACTCCATATTTTTATGCTGTTATGACCCAACACCAGAGGTCCCTTTTCTTTCTGAAAGGGAGATAAGATTACTTAAATCAAACCACAAGAGACGAATAGCACCAAATAATAAGAACATATATTTTATAAAAAGAGATAAAACTGAATGAAATTTGCATGAGCGTTCTCCTGAGTTGTCCTTTCGCACCAACGTCCAGTACACACCTGCTTTCCTATTCAATCCGTACTACTCTTCAGTCCGGCCTCTGTGACGTCGAGGGGAGGAGCCTCAGGCGCGGCAAACCTCTGAAGGTATTTCAATCCCTGATTAGCATTACTCGCCAATGCGTGTCGTCCACGGGGTGACAATGCAGCAAATAAACGTCGGTTTAAATTATGTGGTAAATTAGATCTTTTGTAAGGCATGGTTTAATAGCCGAGAGAAAAGTTTCGATATTTCTATTTTCTTGGATTTAGTCTGGTATGAGGATTTCCGTGAGATGTTTGCCGATGTAACTTAAGGTTGGGGGTAGAGGAACCTTGTTGAGGAATACAAGTTGAAGGATTAGTCACCGTAGTGGTTAAATTAGATATTTAATCTTTATGTAAGGTATTGGTTGAAATGAAAAAGTTCAACGTTACGAGCGGGATTCGAACCCACGACCTTAGGCTAAATACGCCGCTGGTCTACCACTTGAGCTATCGTGACCTCGATCCAGTGGGGCACCAACTCCCCAACTCTACGTACCTTTTGAATTTTCCCTCCTTTTTGCCAACTTTCAATGCAGCGGCGTATTTAGCACAAGGTTGTGGGTTCGAATCCCGCTCGTGACACTTAACTTTTTCATCAAGATTAATTAATTGAGAGAAGTTATTTGCTCAATCGGACTACGAAGTATAATGGATTAGATATTTAAATTTTATCTGTCGGTAGAGGACAAAAGGGAAGTCTTGAGATGTTCCGGAGAATATATTAAGTAAATGGTAGAATCAGGGATCGAACCATGGGGGATTCCTGCCCGGAAAGGATGGATGGAAGTGGGCACTTACGAAGAAGTTACCCAAAAGAACGCCAACCGGGCCTAGTAATCAAGTTCCTTGATGAAATAGGACTCGCCGGTGTGCTATAGACACAGAACGGGGGATACAATAGCTCTTAAAGAGCGCAGTATATTACACCCCGACATCTGCATATAGCGAAAAGTAGAATTTAAGATGAGGTAGAGAATAATGGGAAACACAACATCTCAATGCTTTTTTTCAAAGGAGAAGTCAATTACATCGTAGTGGTGGTATAAGTAAATTGTATAGTGCCGATAATGATCAGGGAATCATGACGTTGTAAGGGGTGTTTTTTAAGGATGTCTTCCATTAAGTGAAGGGGACGTATACAATCGATACAACATCAGGCCAACATCCCAGCTGAGAAATAGGCCGAAAAAACTGGTAGCGAATCATGTATTTTCATCATCATCAAATGGAATCACGGGCGGAGGATTTTCCCGCGTGGTTGGGTTTTACGTTCTTCCATATAAAAGCCCCTGTCTTAATAAATAAAGAATAATATTTTTTAGAACGGATAAACCGTGGTTCGTTCTTTCTAAAACCGTGTGAATTGTCCAAAAGCGTCTGCATCAATATTGAGCGAGGCCAAGACACTTGAGAATTTGCGGTTAAATGGTTGAATTTTTAATCGGCTACATGTCTGCCACTGATTGAACAAAAGTTGGAAGGCAAATGGTTCCGTGTGACGTTGTGTTAATTAACCTGCTACCCGTTTTTATCACACATGACAAAAATGATGAATTACTACTGTAATGCTTCTTAATTTCAAAATCGCCTGTGACAGTATATTGAAATAAAATATCGATTTATAGAGACAACGTAACATGTGATAAGTGTAGGCCTAAACGCTTTGACATCCTTCAAAGTGACATTGGATCTTTCAATCTCTTATTGGCTCGGTTTACCACAAGCTTCCCCTCCGACCTTTCCAGCAACCGCTTTGCTAATTTTCATGCAAATTGGTAGAAGGGGAAGTGTCGGATCGATGATAACTTACAAGAGGGGAAAAAAAGGAATACATCCAAGATTTTACGTCAGCACATTTCATTATTTAATTAATCGTTTCGGCAACGGTTCCAGACCATTTACGTGATCGCAATTGCATTAGAATATCAACGAGGGTCATATAACACTTGATGCCTCAGACGCGTTTCAGCGTTTAGACTTTTTTTTGTATCAAGCTATGGCTAAAATGTTTAAAAGCATTCAAAAAATACGAACGATCCACTTTTAAGAAAGTTAAGTAATAGGGAAATAAAATATTTAACCCACGATTTTGCCATGGATACATTGTAACGGATTTATAGAAGGATAATGATCCGGGAGACAATCAATGGGAGAATTATCCAGGGAACAGGCAACACGGTCCGTCCCCGGGGATAATTATCCATGACGGATTATCCGCCCATTGTCTCCTCTTAGCCGGCCGAATTGAGATATTATTGTTTTGACTCGGTCCAATCCATTAAATACGTTTACTTACTTAATTCAAACGTACTGTCGATTAAGGATCAAACGGTGAGACTATATAATACTTTATAAATGTTTTTAAGAGAAAAACACGCATATCGGGGCGTCGGTGGCCGCAAGGTTCCGTCTTTGACACGGCGCTCATCACAGTAAGGTAAAGGTCCCGGGTTCGAATACAGCGGCCCTGCATTCCAACCCGACATACTTACAAATGGGCTTTTTTCAAAAACACTGGTACCCTGAGGGAAAAAGAAAAAAAAATCTCGTTGGCAGTTGAAGCATCAATATTTTTCCAAAAATCAACTTTTAAAAAATCAATATTCAGTATTAAACCTTAAATATTTTATTAAAAACATATCTTTAAAATCCACTTTTTAAAAGAAAACAATCGATCTTCAGATTTTTCGACTCTCTTCCGTAGTCTAAAGGATAAACTATAATTTAATTTTTAGAGATCATCTCGATTTTCCTGCCCTTTCTCCTTTGGCCGGTTAGACGCGTTTAGGCGTTTTGCCGTCTTCAGTGCGACAGAACACACTAAACATGGTGAAATGCCACAACACGTCTTACAGACAAACCCACTGAAGGCCGGGATAATCGATAAAGATCAAATTACAGAAAAAGGCATTTTTTGAAAGATAGATATTTTATTGGATATTTAACATTTTACCTTCTTCACGGAAAACGTTCTATGTAAATGTAAATTCCGACCCTTTCTAACCTTAATCTTAACCCTACTAAACCTAATTTTACATCTCCCTAAAATTGCATACCCCTAACCCTATCTTATGTGACAATAATCTTACCTAACCTAGCATTTACATTATTTAAAGTAACCTAAAATGACCATTCTCATTGCTCTCGCACTACCCTTATTTATACCAAATCATCTCTTGCTCTAACCTACAAAATCAAACCGTACTACTGCCAAAGAAATTTGTGCATATGAAATATTGTAACTAAAAGCCCTCCAAGCCTCGAGATCACCTCAATGATTGTCTGGAACTGCCAAAATTACCTTACAATACTGAGATCTTCCGATAGCCTAACGCTCAAGTCGGCCCCTGGACAAGAGGCAATTGCAGGCAAATTGGCAACAGATATAATTGCAAAAAAATCTATCCTCGGAACAATTCAAATGCATTACAAATAGACGAATATTGAAGAAGCAAGGGAGATTATGTCTAAAAATGGGAAAAGTAGTAAAGCCTCCAACCCGACTTAACCCAACTCGTCCCTTACCATAACCTTATCTACGCAAGCCCTACCTTACCTCACTTAACTCTCTCCATACCGAACAACCTAAATTGTCCTTAACCTTAGATGTACCTCTAACTGCTTAACGTATCACAATCCTTACACTAGCCATAGCTAACCTAACCTAATTCGATCCTAACGCTAACCTAGCTTTACTTAACCTAAATTAAGCTTAACCTTACCTATACTAACCCAAACTATTCACTATAGCGAGAGATCAATGTCACAAAAATTTTGAATCTCACTCAAACTACATCCATGTCAAAATATCTATATTTACAAGTTCAGTTTTGAACAAGCTTTGCATTGAGGAAAAATGTATTTTACGAATAAGACGCAACGATATTTTCTTCAACCGTCGATATTGTATTAAAAAACTTCACCCCTTTTGTAGTATTATTGTTATTAGTTTGATGAACAAGACGTACATTAACAATAAAACAGATATTTTTTGTAATATTTTTTAAAAAACTTTTGAGGAAAAGAATGTCTGGAAGAATAACGAGTGTCACGAGCGGTACTCGAACCCACGACCTCAAGTTTTATATCTCGGTTATATACCACTTGATGTATCGTAACTTCGAGTTTCGGTTCGAGTTCCGATCGTGACACTGATCATTCTTCTTCACTTAAAATTTTTTAAATAAAAATACCGCATAATAAAAATGACGAATAATATATTTTTGACTATCTATTTATGCACAGATTTTTTTAAATTCCAATTCTGTACCGCTTTTGTAAAGAAATATTATAGTGAATTAATCAGTTTGATCGAATAATATCAATATCTTGTAAGAAATCGAAGTTTTGAAACATCGGTATTTTGTTGTATTGACACTTTCATTCTATAAAAAATATTAAAATAATAAAAATATGGAGAGATAATTAATAAAAATAACGAATAATATATTTTGATCATCTATTTTATAGATAGACTTTTTTTTTTCAATTCTGTACAGCTTTTCTAAACAAATATTTTAGTTAACTGATCATTTTGATCAGATGATATGAACATTTTGTAAGAAAATGAAGTTTTATAGAATCTGTATTTTGTTGTACAGATATTTTCATCAAACTTTATCGATAATTAGAGCATAGGGATTTATTGACTGGTTAATATACTTTATAACTATCGATATTTTTTGCAAATGCGTACTGAAAATTAATCGATGTATAGGTAGATATCAGCATCGGTTATGATTATACCATCCGTTGAATAAGGGTGGAGGATGACATTCTCCGAGGCTACCTTTGAAGAACACATAACTAAATAATCGTTTCTGTAAAAGAACAAAGCAGGGGAGATAAGTGAAAAATGGCTTTTAATCCTGGAGAAGATTGTTCGATTTTAATTTCTTTTCGATTTATTTCCCCCAGGCTGAGGATTTATTCCAGGCTGTAAGATAGATTTCCACAATAAATAACCCTACTGGCCTACGTTTGAGATCCACTTCCTTCTTTTACATTAAGTAAGTAAAAAAAAAAAAAAAAAGTGAAAGAGGGTCAAAGCTGCTTCCAACTGTGAGGAGAACGCATTAAGAAGTTTCCAGACCATCGATGGTTCCCAGGGAAAAGGGCTTTCCGCCGGAATGGAGGGCCTACCTTTGATTAGGGATTCTGAGACAAAAACCGATAGGCTAACATAGCGAGAGGCGGAAAATTGACTTTTCGAGAAATAGCACGATAACCACCGGCGGGAAGCAGGTGAAAAACTACTCTAATGTCGTCCTAGTGGAAAAACCAATCTGAATACTGCCCGTTACCGATAATTAGGCAAGGCAGAGTAGTGAACAAAGCAGAACTCAAGAGAAATACGAAGCGGTTTTAACACTTTAACGTAAATTTGGAAAGAGCATAAAGCGTCGAGATTGGATTCTAATGAATCGTGGGCAATCTTATTTATGTTAATGTACTTTATATGAACTCCACAAAAAATTACTTTATTTATCGCAGGGAATACACCATGCTCATTGGTTGCCAGACGATGAATCCGCTGTTGCCGGCACTGCGCGCCGATCTTCAATTGACAGAATCCGCCCCCGGCATCAACGGTGCACCACAATGGGTGCTTTCCGATCCGGTCAGCGGACGTTACTTCAATCTGGCACCGTTTGCGATCCGGATGCTGCGTCACTGGTCGCTGCTCCACCCGCAGCAGATTCTGGCCAAATGACCATTGTGACAAAAAAAAAGGGTTTTATTATATCATGCTTGTAAGAGAGGAAAGTGTTTTTATTTTTTTATTTTTCTCGCCTCGATCAGCTTCCTCTTCTTGGTAGGAGGCATGTAATGGGGTAATAAGATGGGTAAAGTTTTATTAGTTAAAAATTAGCCAGTACACAAAATGAGCGTTGTTCTTACGAGTGTGCATTTGTGCCGGGGATTAAGCGATAACGCGATCACTTGGACCGTGGCAGAGGTCGCCGGAGAGGAGAGTCCGAAAAACAGGAGTGAACAACTGAGATTCTTCGGAAAACGGCTCGTCCGGATTTCTTTCCTTTTTATTCTGTGGATATTTCCCTTTTTGGAGTTCCCACCGGGCGCCTTCCTCACGAGGTCACGAGGACGAGCGAGGACACGAGGTTCGTGGTTTTCTCAACGGATATAGAGGTGGCTCCAAATCCTACGGAGGTTTTATCTTTTTTGTGTGGAGCGGATTTCGACAGGACTGGAACCCAGGAGGACTCCGCGGATGGATGTGGCTGGATCGACGATTCCCAAGTAAACGTTTTGGCCTGCGGGAACGATCGCACGAAGAGGGAATATTTGTTTTACTTTTAACGATATTATTTTGTTAATTTAGAGGATAAAGTTTTAATTGTTTTAACTTATTCCAGATCTGGGTTATGGCTTGTGTTATAGTTAATTAAGGGAATAGAGTACCTATTTTTTATTTTATGGTTTAGGAATAATAAATCACCCCATTGTCAAGAAGATTCTCGTTTTTGTTATTTTTCCCTCCTTATATAGTGTAATCATATATGTAATTGTTGTAATATATTTTTCTTTGTTTGGCTTGATTATTTTGCATGGCCAGGTACCCCCCAGATATATGAATAATCTTTAAGCCTAGGGAATTCGAGTCCGATAAGGGGGAGGTAAGGTTGCTGATCAGGAATCAAATAAATCTTCTATTTATTTTATTGTTTTCGTTGAAAATACTACTTTCCTCTCACATATTGATTTATCTATATGCTTATTTTTTTAAATTATTTATTTAGAGTACGTACAAGAATATATGTTTAGATAAAGGAGTTCCCCATTACTCTGGA
The DNA here is from genome assembly GCA_039619505.1 of Cimex hemipterus. Classification (NCBI taxonomy): domain Eukaryota; kingdom Metazoa; phylum Arthropoda; class Insecta; order Hemiptera; family Cimicidae; genus Cimex; species Cimex hemipterus. The sequence continues at coordinate 19,033,640 of CM077110.1, read as the reverse complement.
CGCATAAAATGGAGTGGCGCCCAATTCACCAATACTTTGGCCTTTAATATTTCTTTTATCGTTATTTCTTTTTTTTATATAGTTTGTATATTGCCCCCCTTCATTCTCCCTTAATTTCCCGACGAGCTACCGGGATACATTTGTTTTGACCCGAAACAAGTTTGGGTGTAACACCATCTCCAGTGGTAGATCAGGTGGATCCAACGTACCTCTATTCGACGGAGACTCTCGTTCTCAGTTGATTTCTAACATAGCATGGCCATTCGTCTGACTATTGACAAAACAGTAACTATTGGGTTGTCCGGAAAATAATGCAGGATTTTGGTATTAAACAAAAAAAAAGAAACTAGTTACTTTAAAGCAATGTTCTTTAATCAAAATAATTGCCCATACTCTCAATACATTTCTCCCAACGTGTTGGTAACTTATTAATTCCGTCTGAGTAGAATTCAGAATTTTTAGAATTGATAAAGTCAATAAATGCATTTTCCAGTTCCGTTTGATTTTTGAATATTATGTGTTGTAAGTAGTGGTCCAGGTGTCTAAAAAAATGGTAGTCAGTAGGCGAAAGGTCCGGAGAGTAGGGTGGGTGAGGCAAAGTTTCATAGCCAAGCTCCAATAATTTTTGTGACGTTACACGTGACACATGTGGTCGAGCGTTGTCATGCAACAAAATGGGCCCTTTCCGATTTCACTTTTCCAATCGCCTTGAGGTGATCAGCGACGGTCGTTTTACTGACTTTGAGTTGCTCTGCAAGTTCTCGAACAGTTGCTTTGGGGTTTTCTTCCACCACTGATCGCAGAACATCATCATTAAGAGAGGAAGGCCTTCCACGACCTTCTTCATCTTCAAGGCTGAAATCTCCCTCCCGAAATTTTTTAAACCACCTTTGCACAGTGCACTCATTAACACAACCCTCGCCCCAGACTTGGTTAATGTTTCTAGCCGTTTGGGCTCCGCTTCGGCCGAGTTTAAACTTGTAAAAGAAAATCGTACGAAATTCTCGCTTTGACATTATAAGGATGACTGAATTATTTCCAAGTAGCGGAATGCTACAGAGGTAAACAAACAATATCATTTGGAAGAGGATTAATAAGTGTTGACATTCATACAAATGAGTAATCCTGTAAACGTAAACAGAATATTTTATATAGATTTTTTTTTAATGAAAACTTAAAATCCTGCATTATTTTCCGGACAACCCAATAGGATACTATGTAAAGTACGTATCAAAGAATTTAAAAAGCCATCTACCTTGAAATTGAAAGGGCAAGAGTTGTCTGATTGAGGGGAGTAAATTGGGCTACCCATGATTTTTCGGAGAACTACTGCTTGTTAGGTGACAAATGGTCATTAGTTATGAAACCATTCCCATCCTGGAATTTTAGGTGGTACTAAGATAAGGGGATAAAACTGAAACTGGGACAATTCTGCAAAGGGATCAATTACTGATTTTTTTTTTATCCAGCAGTGTTATCGACTTAGGGCCACTAATGAGATAGGTTAAAGTCTGCGTCGTTTAAGCATATATAAAAAAAAAAAGAAATTCTTCAATCTATTGATATATTTACGGAATTGAATATACTATTTTGGATGTTTTGTAATACCATTTATTCTGGTCAGATGAATATGTTTTTGGGCTGAGTACACGAATTGATTTTTCATGAACGTTTTTCCGCCATCGATCGCGTTATCGGGGAGTACGCGTAGGTTTACTTAAGTTACATTATACAGAAAGTTTGGCTACTCGTGTTGAAAACTTCGCCAGTAGATTCTACATTCAAGATGAAACCAAAAAAATCCTAATTAACAAGGGTCCGAAACCCAAAAGTTTAGGAGTTATTTCACTTTTTCCGATTTTTTAATATTTCTATTTTTCATCCTTCAAATAAACAACTATAACTCATAACTAAAAGGCATTAGAAAAATTGGTTGAGACCATTGAAAATTACGTTAAATTTCCACTAAGATTTGATCAATACTAAACTTGTAAACGTAAGGGAAATATGCATTTTTGAAAAAACTAAAATAAGGGGAAGAAACTGCATCTGGGACATTTCTGCAAACTGCGGATTTTTTTCAGTGGTATCGACTTAGGGCCACTAAAGAGGTGGATAAATTCTGAATCGTTTAAGCATGTACAAACAAAGAAATTCTTCAATCTATTGATATATTTATGCAAATAAAATCATTTAAACTACTATTTCCAAATCTTCAGCAAATTTCAGAAAATATACTACATTTAATAGCCTTTTTAGTGGTGCAATCGCTTTTTTAACTTCTTTCAAAGTTGAAGAAATTGATCAAGGAAAAGTAAAATTTCCTTGTCTCTAGGTTTGGAAATAAATAGTAGTTTAGAATCACTATAGGAATATTTTCGACTTTGAAAAAAAAATCAAAGTTCTCGCTACTAAAACGGTTATTTCGCTAACGTTTACAAGTTTAGTATTGATCAAATCTTAGTGGAAATTTAACGAAGGTTTTAATGTATAGAGATTAGTGACCGTTAATCGATAATTATTGAGATATCGTGAAATGCTGTCTGGTGTGATGTAGGTTTCAGAAAAACATTTTCTTTATCTTGCCAACGTTTCGATCTTTATTTAGATCATCTTCAGGGCTCAAAGTGTTCGTCTTCTGTGTATTGGGTCATTCTTGCGTGTCGTGTTGAGAGCAAAATAAAGAAAAGTTTATTTAGAAATCATGAAATACGGTCTGGTGTGATGTAGGTTTCAGAAAAGCATTTTCTTTATCGTGCCAATGTTAAGATTTAAGATGATCTAAGATGATCTCAATAAAGATCGAAACGTTGGTACGATAAAGAAAACGTTTTGGTGAAACCTACATCACACCAGACCACATCTCACGATATCTCAATAATTGTAGTTTTTAACGTTATCAACGGATTTGTCCAAAACCTTTTAGTTGTGTAGTCATCATTGTTTATTCGAAGCAAGGTCGAGAAATCTTAAAAACTCAGAAAAAGTGAAATAACTCCGAAACTGTTGAGATTCGGACTGTAGTTAATTAGGACTTTTTGGTTCCATTTTCAACTTAGAATCTACTGGCAAAGGGTAAAACACCGGTAGCCGAATTCCTCGTATTTTTCGAAATGGTTAGTTTTCGTAGGGTTTATGTGATTAGATAAGGTGCTATCAAAATATCATCGAGGTTTCATCCGGTGAAAGAGCTCACCACTGTCTCATTCCATGTCTCACCAAAACTATCGGCGAACAAGGGAAGTAACCTTGCATGCAAATAACTAAAATATGTGCTAAGTTCGAAATCCGTTAGTATCTCATAAACAACGGAACTTTACGGATGCCTAACTTCTTCACACCGTTTTCTTTCATTCGGTTACATTGAAGAGATATTGAGGAACCCCTAACGTTAGTGTAAGAGTAAATAATGGATTAAATTTGGTTAGGTTGGGTTAGGATACGGTTAGGCTAAGTTAATTTATGGGTTAAGTTATGTTAGGATGGGGATAAGTTGGTGGGTGGCGTCGTTGACTGCAACGGTTTAGGCATCGGCACCGGGCTTATGACTGTAAGGTAAAGGTTCTGGGTTCGAATCCGGTAGCCCTGCATTCAAACCCGACAGACTATGATGATGATGTGATATTTCAGGATGTCGTATACTGCGCCCTTTAAGAGCTATTGTATTTAATCAAGAAACTTGATTAATAGGCCCGGTTTTATTGGTTGAAGCTCTTCTATGGTCACATTGTACATCTTAAAACACTTCCTCCTGCGGGCTAATGTAGCTTAGCAGTTTGTTAGTAAGTGTTGGTGTCTGTTCTGCTTTTTGCAGAATCTATATGTGCCATCTTGGATTGTTCCAATTTTCTTTAGATGTCCATTTAGTCTGCAGTGTCCTGTTAGGATGCGCAGTTTATTCCTGCTTCCTTTGACACATTCCGTGATTTCTTTCTTTCCGAAATTGGTTAGAAGATTCTTGGATTTCTGTGTCCAATAAGTGAATTCCAAAGTTCCCTTATTTTCGTTTTGTCCTTCTGTCTAAGATCTTCGTTAATAGTGCGGATTCCTATTCCTATGCCGCAAAAGAGTTCGGGTTCTATCGGCGGTGTGGCAGCCCCTTTCCTTGCAAGGGTGTCCGCTTTCTCATTGCCTTCTATTCCCTTGCGTCCTGGGACCCAGCAGAGGCTGGCTCTATTCTGCGTACCTAATACATTAATTCACTGTTTTCGTGGTCCGTTCGACCAATTAATATATCACAATTAATTACGGTTTTTAGTTGAGATGAAAAAAAAGTAGGCAAAACTCGTAAGGTGAGGTTGAGATGGGGAGTTGATGTCCGAGAGGATCGAGGTCACGATAGTTCAGGTGGTAGAGCAGCGGCGTATCTCGCCGAAGGTCGTGGGTTCGAATCCCTCTCGTGCCATTAACTTTTTTTCATCTCAACTAAAAACCGTAATTAATTGCGATATATTAATTGGTCGAGCAGAGCCAAGGTTAGCTTTTTGAAAAAATTGCTAGGTTTGTAAAATACCATCAAAGATTCCAAATATTGATAATTCATACGAAAATATCGACGTTTTTATCGATATTTAATCAAACGTGTATATCGATTTTTCAGATAGTATATAAGGTTTCTTATTTAGATCACCCCGCTGAATTTCTCTTGACCTAACTATCACAAAAACAAAAAATAATTTTTAGTCAAGTTTCAAATATTTACCTTGTTTGGAGAAAAATTATACCTCTGGCCCAGTTCAACTTGGACCAAATTCACATAAGACCCTATACATCCTGATGCATCACTATAAAGAATTTTTTACGCTGAAAACAATGGTACAATGGGATTTTGAATGTATTTGAAAAATCTAAAGTTACAGCCAACAGTTTGAAACAGACAGGCCATTTGGTTTGCTAATTTTTTAAACTCATTTCAGGTACGAACTTGTGTAAAGATGCAGATTGGCCTTTTTTAACCACTCTTCACCGGTGCTCAGAGCGATAGAGTCAGGGGAGATGGATTGACAAGCATTTTCCACCCTTTGCCGCACTTTATCAACTGAGGTTGCCGGGTCATGATTGGCGTTGACACTGTGTGACCGAGGAGGCGAATAAATCAGGCCACGTCATCTAATAATGTGAGTAAAACCTCCCTCAAAATATGATTATTTGGAGATCGTGAGATGTGGTCGAATGTGAGTTAGGTTTTAAAAAAACATTTTCTTTATCATCTTCAAGGCTGAAAGTGTTTATTTTCCGTGTAGATGTGTCATTCATGTATGCCGTATTGAGTGTGCCCACGGCACACAAGAATGACACATCTACACGGAAAACGAACGCTTTGAGCCCTGAAGATGATCTCAATAAAGAATGAAACGTTGGCATGAAAAAGAAAATGGTTACATAGAAACTATGGCACACCAGACCGCGCTAGCACGACACACTCCCTCAAAAAATAATTCGTAGAAATAAGTTCCAATTAAATTCTGAGAAATCCACACTCTACCTTGGTGCAGTAAACCGCCTCATGATGACAAGAGTACAAAATTCTCGGATTTTCCTCTGCTCAAGTTCGAAAATTTGTTTATTATGTCATTAGATGTGGACTTGGATTCGTCCATCCGTAGGATGTCCGGCAGAACGTTTTCTTCAGCCCCACAAATCGACGTTTGTGCCAGGAACGTTAGACGACTGTTATTACCAGTCTCGAAGTCTCGGGCAAGATGAGAGCGATACTGCTTAAAATTATAAGTCCGGAGTGCATCAGTAATTTCATTTTTTGAAAAATATAAATCCTTTCTTACATTTCCGACAGAGGAATTTGGATTTTCGCCAACGCACGATAAAATATACAGCTCATCGTCGAAATTGCCCTGCTGGTTTATTGTTTGCGATAACTTTCTCGTCTTTTGACCAATTCGAACTCCGATTCAACAATGATTTAAGCGTAAAACATACTTTAAATATGTCAGGATGTCGTTTTTTTAAGTGGCACTGGGACTGAGGTACCCTGTATAATTCTTCCCCCTCCCCCCCACAAAAAAAAACCAACTAAATTTTGAAATTAGACTAAAAATATCAAATATGTAATTTTTGTGTTTTGATAGCGTCATTTGTTCAAGAGAAATGCAGCCGGAATAAAAATTGACCTGCATTTTAAACATAATATGTGGTAGTAACGTTAGGATATTTTTTCTAAAAATTACTATGGTTATAACGTAACAAACATGTTTTCAAAATATTTATATTTCTTAAGAATGCATCGTTGTTTAATCAAAAGTTCAAAACCGATGTTTCAAAGAATCGATATTTTTCCTAGGAACTATCGTTATTTCATAAAAAATCTACATATTAAATCTATGGATATTTGAATTACTTATTATCCAAAAATAATTGTCTCGCAAAATCAACATTTTATCATACACTGACCACAGTTTTGAAGAATCTATATTTTATTTGTAAAAAAACATTCAATGTTTTATAGTATAGATGTTGGGGGGGAAACAAGCGAAAAATTGCGGACAGGTAGGACAGAGGAGCTACATGTAATCAACGCATCTCAAAAGTACAAACAACGATATTAACCTCAAACTCTTGACAGTAACGTAATATTTAAAAAAAAACATTTGAATTATAATCGAACTTTCATCTACATTGCAAGCTGTGTGCGGTTTGACGTGTTTCAGAAATCGCGATATTGCCGCAGTTATATGGCCTTTTTTCATGCGTGTGACCCTTTGGAATTGAACTTCGGACCGAAAAGCTAATTCGGGCCCCTCATGCCGGGACTAATTAAACCATAATTCACCAATTAAAAGCCTTCATTTCAGTTTTTTTATAACCTTCCGTGAAAAATGCTTATTTCTTAATTTATTTGGATAATTTAAAAACGATTATACTGTTGAATATATTTTATATCGAATTTAGAGGCGTGTAATATCCAAGAAAATTAAAAGTTTTATTGCTGGATGTGGAAGGTCATTTTTAGAATATTTTGTTTCGTGTTGATATTTTTTTAAATTTTTACTACCTAGCCTGGCCGCGAAAACGGGTACTCTCGTTTTTTACGTTGTGGAGGCCACCCCAATTCGGCCTGACGACGCTAAGAGAATAGTGAAAAATTTGATGGTGGACAAGTGGAAGCGTCGTTGGGCCGACTCGACTGACGCGCTGGTGTCCGTATTGCCGACGGTCGACCGGTGGAGCCCGGAGGGGATGTCCCGAAGGGAAAGTGTTGTCCTGGCCCGCCTGCGGATAGGCCACACACGTGTGACTCACGGGTACCTGTTGGTTGGCACGAGTCGACCTAGGTGCCCGGCATGCGAAGTATAGAGGCTCACCGTGCCGCACGTGTTGTCGCAGCTTGGCGCTGAATAGGGACCGTAGTAGAATACCGCCAGAGTACTCGAGCATGGCAGCGAATTCAAGGAAAAACTTTTTAGGTTTCTTAGAGACATCGGGATTATGGGTTGTATACAGAGGGGTATGTAGATTGTAGGTTACGATTTGTATTTGGTTTCTGGTAGAATAGAAGTATGTTGGCGGCTGTCTAGCATATTATTTCAAAGCTCTATAGCTGCTCCGTTAAACCGGGTCTGGGCGGAATATCGAATACCCTCCGACCTTGACTCTAGAAAGAGGATAGGCATGTGTGATTGGATTTGTATAGAGTGGTATGTATGTATTTATTGTATGAGTGAGTGTGTGAATGACTCGTTTAGGGCGCCGAAATTACCAAAGAATTCGATGGCACCCGACCATAATCCAACCAAGGAGTCGCTTATGCACCAAGGTGGGTGACTCCCCCTGATCGGAGGTCTCGCAATTCTAATTCTAATTCTACTACATTGCGTAGTACATAATACATAAAATCCATACTGGCCCCGTCTGTTTAAAGTTTATTGAGATAGGAAACATCGAGGTAGGTAGATTAAAAAATTATATTTGCCTGAAAACATCAATTTATTTTAATTATAGAAAATTATGAAAAGCAATGTATTTGATTAAATATCAATACATCAAAATTTTGATCGAAAATTCAATACATTGAAATATTTGTTTAAATCTCAATACGAGTAACATCGATTTATTTTGTTTCATTAGAGATTCTTTTTAAAAAAATCTGATATTTGATTGTAATATCGATACCTGGAATTATCGATTTATTTGGTTCAGCATCGATCTAAAACATTGATGCATTTGACGAAATATCAATTTCAGAAAACTCTGTTGCAGTTTGAGTAAATTCAAATATATTGAAAAATCGATGTATTTGATTAAACGTAAATGCTACGAAATATCGATGTTACTACTTGTTGCTACAACAAAACATATATGTCGTTTAGAAAATGTCTAAACGTCGAAATAATGATAGAATTAAACATAGATTTTTCCAAATAAACACGGTTTTTAGAAAACATCGATTCTTCAAACTGCGATAGTTTATATGTTGAAGCACTCATTCATCAAAACTTGATGGTTTTCAAATTAAAAATCTATAGGTCAAAAGATATTAAAAATATCGATATTTAATGAAATGCAACAATTTTCATTCCAACATGAAACCTTACATAAAAAGATATTTTAAAACTTCGATGTTTCGAAGATTCGATATCATCAAAATGTCAATTATTAGACCGTATTCTTTAAATTGATCGATATTATGTCAAACATGGTTTTCTTGAACTATCGGTATCATAAAACATCGAAAGTTTTTCTTGAACTATCCATATCATAAAACATAGAAAGTTTTTCTTGAACTGTTCATATCATAAAACATAGAAAGTTTTTCTTGAACTGTTCATATCATAAAATATCGAAAGTTTTTCTTGAAATATCGATATCATAAAACATAGAAAGTTTTTCTTGAACTATCCATATCATAAAACATCGAAAGTATTTCTTGAACTATCGATATCATAAAACATCGAAAGTTTTTCTTAAACTATATTAGACATATTCCTGAAAATTGTCGATATTGTTCCAAAACGCATTTGGTCTAAATACTGTTATCTTAAATGAACAACGATTTATAACATAGCTACTTAATAGTATACATCGATGTTCAAATATGAACAGATCGATATTTACAAGAATCGATGTTTAGTTCCCATTTTTACTTTTTCGTCAAAGGTTTTGAATGAGACCAGAGCCTATTAGGGACTTTGCTTGATTGAACGTTATTTTATTTTTTACTTTCAGCTCCAAAATTTCAGTTTCATGTTTATATTTTGGGCAGTTTACGCGCCAAAGTGTTATGTGGGCCTTGACAATTCATGCGCACTGGAGACTGACAAGGAACAGTCTTTTCGTGCCTTTCCAGTCCACGTCCACACATAAAGGCCTTCTTCATACACGAAAAAATAGTATGTCCGAAATCTAGACATTTAAAACAATGAACAAATGGTCGTACGGCTATCTTCATATAAGCAACATGTAATTCTTTTGAAGGACACGGGGTATTGAAAATTATAATCCATGAAAAAGATACCCTGCCATCTTTTCTTTTTAATCGCTGCAGGTTTATAACATTAGAACCTTTTAATTCCTCAAGAAGCTCTTCATCGGGACACTCTTTCAAGTCCCAGCATGAAATTACTCCTTGTGAAGTGTTCAATTTATTATTTCTTTCGACCTTTACCGGTATATTTTCTATACTTTTAATTTTCATTATTTTATCTCCTTGTTCATCATTGAAAACTTCAATATAAATTCAGCCGTCACGGCCTTTTTTGACGTTTACTACTTTCCCTACTTCACGATTTATTATTCTACATATCTTAATTGGCGATACTAAATGAAGCCCGCCATTATCTTTCTTATCCAATCGGCGAATGATAAAATTTCTTTTTAGGGGAGTTTGGGAAATTTTGAGAATTTGCAAAACAGATGTTTAAATAAAAGAGAAAAACTAAATGAAATCTTGCCCAACCCTGAAACCGGGCCTCTAGAGAAATTCAGGCCCCACACTTCCCAACACTTCCCAAGCTACAAACGAGCAACCAGCACACTAGTCTAATCGTCAAAAAAAAAATTATCCAGTTCAATCTCACCTCACCAAAAAACACTTCAAAACACACTGGGCTAACAAAAGTACGTCCTAGCTTCTCCAATATACCGCTTTTACACACTTATTACACCAATATACCTCGAAACTTCGGTTTTTTTCTCGGAGCGTAAATTCTTGATTGTTGCACGTGTAGTATCGACTTTCTGGTATCGATATAATAATTGTGGAATCGATCCAGACGTACCCCAGGATGATTCACCCATCCTGACCTTTCAACCACTTCTCACGTATTCGTAAGGCAAGATGCATTGCGTCCAGCTCTTAGCCAATCCTACACTGGACCGTTTAAAGTTCTAAAGAGGTATCCGAAATTTTTCAAGTTATTTATGCATGGTCGGGAAGATACAGTCGCAATAGACCGCCTCAAGCCGGCATACTTATTAAACCCAACCAGTGAAGAGATACCACCCCAACAACATGAGCCAAAAGATGCGCCAACATCGGGGAAGGCAGCTCACCCTAAAACCCTGAAAGGACGGACAAGAGTACGGTTTGAATTACAGAAGTCACCAGCTACGACTAGAAGTGGAAGGCACATCAAAATGCCTATAAAATTTCACAGCTGAACTTACCTGAAGTATTTTCTCATGTTTGTTTTACTTTTATTTGTTTAGTTATTTACCTTTACTAGTCAAATTATGTTTTTACTTCTTTTGTATGTATATATATATATATATATATATATAAATGTAGGGGGGTATTGTAGTATCGACTTAATTTCTGGTATCGATATAATAATTGTGGAATCGATCTACAACCTTCCCCCAAGTCACTCTCTGAATTCAATTAGATATGTACCAGACGAGACCAAATAAAGTGCGTTCATTATAAGCTGTTCATTAAGTGAAAACCCAACACACGTAGTCAGTTCATAATATATAATAATAATAATAATAATAATAATAATAATATATATATATATATATATA
>CM077110.1:18984471-19017663 GCA_039619505.1 Cimex hemipterus | reverse complement strand
ATTTTTAAAAAGTGCTTTTACTTGGTTTTATTTGTGTTTATTCCAGCGACTCTACTTCTGTAATGATATTACATCGATTGTTTTGTTGGCATTTTCCCCGTCCCCTTTATCTCATCCGTGGCCAACTGGAATGATATCAAGGGTATTTCTCTTCCGCCAGGAGGCCGTTCTACGACAAGAAACGGGTAGGCGAGGGTAAACCCGCCAGATTTGTCCCGAATCCCTTCTTCTTTACGAGGTTTAAATAATGCATTGCCGTGCAGGGTTTTTTTTTATAGGATTTCTCTGTTCTCAGTAAGACCCTCAATCCCCTTCTTATAACACGTTTTCTCCCTGGGCGTGGAAAAAAAAATATCCCAAATTTAACTTTCCTTTTTATCGCGGAGTTATAGCCGTTAATCCGTCAAGAGCTATTAGGAAAAAAAAAGGTCAGAACGGTGCTTCGTCGGAAGGGTCATAGGAGGGACGGTAATGCCACCAGTTGGCATTAAAATTCACAACTCTGTTACTATAGGGCGATTAATTTTTTCATAATTTAATTTAAAAAGAAAACATTATTACTCAATAATTCATAGGATTTTCTTTGTAATCTTTAATTCACAAAACTCAAAATCCTCTGTTCGATCAATTTATCCGAATGTTATTCATTGTAGCCAATTTAAAGTGTCTTAGAAAGATAGGTTAACGTTTTATTCCATATTTTATAAGATTTTAGTTTATATAAGAAATACCAATAAATCTACCGAATCTTTTAAAACAAAGAACTAAAGATGAGGTGTAAAGAGAAAATACGGTCGAAAAGGTGAATACTGATTAAACTAACAAATAAGCCAGTTGGGAGCATGAAGGCCCAAGGGAGGGCTTAATACTCTACCGGTAAAGTTCGGTGAGACTTGTGCTTAAAGTTTGTCCTCGGAGAAGGAGGACTTTATCGGTCGGGACAAGGCGATAAGATTTTTTCTCTCACCCAGATCATGGGGTTAAAGGAGCCTGCATCTCTTCCACCAATATCACGATTGTTCTGTTAAACACAATAGGCAAACTTACAATTTGAAATATCTGAAAATGTCCTTAAAATTCGTTAAAGTGCCGTCTAGACTAAAGAAGAGTTGATTTAAGTTGAGTGAAAATCCTTTGAGAATGGGGTTTAACTGGAATTTCGGTGAGTTGAAGGTTTGATGTACAATGGTCGAAGTAAATTTAAAGGATTCATTTTATAAGCTCTCACCTTCCGACTTGAGACACAGCGTCCTGCTTAAAAGTCTCGCCTAAGTGGATTGCATGGAGCTTGACTCACGTGGGTATTTTCTATAAGAAATAATATTTTTTTGTTTATTTTGACTTTTACCAGCGTAATTCATGCGCCTCTTGAATCCCCCAGGAAGTCGTTCTATATCTACCACCAATACATACTTTCATCCAGAGAGAGAGAAGCTGGAATCATTATTGAGAGGCAAGTAGAAACGCCTTTGTAAGAAAAGCTACTAAGATAACGACTAGGATAACATACAGTGGTTTGCTGGTAAGATGTTAGGTTAGGTTAGGTGGCAAAGTTACTAGGAGGTGGGGTTTGTGTGCCCCAGGCACTGCAGCCTTTTGGCTTATTGTACCTTCCTAGTTCCTTAGTTTAGTCAATAGACTCGATCCTTTTACTTAGGATTATCAAGTCATTGACTGTTATTGCTTCAATGTGGTTCTCTGAGTCATTTCTGTGCGTCAGATTGAATCTCCATTGAGCCGTTGCTCCGCATTCGAAGATGATATGAGTGGCTGTTTCCTCCTCCTCATTACATAGTCTGCAAATTTGATCACTATTATATATGCTCATGTTTTGTAGATGTTTTCTCAGGTGCCAGTGGCCGGTTAGTAGCCCTACCACTCTCCTGAGATTTGCCCTCTCCAGTTGTAGCAGTGTTTTTGCCAGTTTTGATGAGGGTTGTTTTATCATGAGTTTGCTGTGTCTAGCACTGCTAGAGTTTATCCATTTTTCTCTTTGTTTTATTTGGATCCAGTCTGCCATGGAGGATTCTACGTTTGTTTTGGATATTCCAAGGATAGGCTCGGGGCCTATGTATGGTTTTGCGGATCCTCCTCTGGCCAGTCTGTCTGCTTCTTCGTTACCCAAAATTCCCCTGTGCCCTGGCACCCAGGATACCATTACCTTGTTGTGTTTTCCCAGGTTTTGGAGATTTTGGATGCATTCACTGACTAATTTTGATGTGATTCTTGTACATTTTAGTGCTTTGATAGCTGCTTGGCTGTCTGATCTTATGAGGATTTTTTTGTCAGTGTAACCTCTTTTAAGATTTTCCAGAGCACAGGCATTGATAGCATGTATTTCTGCTTGAAAGACCGAGGTGTACTTCCCTAGTGAGTTTGATTGCTCATATTTTGGGCTTGTACAGAAAATTCCTGATCCGGTTCCTTCAGTTGTTTTGGAGCCATCCGTATTCCATATCATTGTGTCCGATGTTCTCCTGTGTTCTTCCTCTCCTTTGTAGTCTGTTGAGATTTTGTAGGAGGTCGTGAAGATTGTTTCCGGTGGTAAGATGTTACATCCAAGACCGGTCAGGATCCACAATACTGCCATAGGCATGCATGGTGTCTAGCTTTTTCCTATCCGTGGTAACCCTACGAGAAAAGGAGGTTATTTACAGCTGACCTGCACCCATTACTGATTGCAAGAGGTAGTATTTACAATTGATAATTAAGACTTTTTTTATTACTTAAACTTTACGTAAGGTTGGTTGAGATAAAAAAGTCAGTGTGACGAGAGGAACCCACGACCAATTGGGCTATCGTGACTTCGATCCACTCGGACACCACCTTCCCATCTCAATCTAATTTTCCCTCCTTTTTGAGATTTTTTAATGGAGCGGATCGAAATCACGATAGATAAAATGGTAAAGTAGACGGCGAAGGTCGTGGGTTCGAATCCCTCTCGAATACTGATTTTTTTATCTCAAGCAAAACCTTACGTAAAGATTATTTAATTGAAAGATTCTCTCGTACTGCACAGTTACCTCAGTGACCGATTCTTCCAAACATTGAATGCCATTCCCTCTCTTCATGTTTTCCTATCCATGCTGGTGTTCCTCAGGGTTGCGTTCTGGCCCCTACACTGTACCAGGTTTTCACAGGTGACGTGCCATCTCATCCCGAAACCACAACATTCACATTTGCAGACGATACTGCAATTCTCTCTAGCAACTCCGACCTTGTCATTTCCAATCGAAACCTCCAACAACACCTCAACCTACTAGAGTCTTGGTATAAAAAGAAAAGGATAAAATTTAACACGGAAAAATCCACCCACATTACCTTCACTCATCGTAAAAAGATTCTCCCCCTGTTTTTTTTTAAACTACACTCTCCTCCCAATTGCGGACAAGGTGCCGTACCTCGGATTGTACATCCACGAACGCTTGACGTTGAATCCTCACACAAGACTGAAACGTCAGGAGGTTATGACACGATTTAGAATTCTTGCACGAATTCATAACAAACGCTCGAATTTACCTCCAAAAATAAAAGGCTGCTTTACGACACCATAGGTAAACCGATTTGGACTTACGGACTGGAAGTGACGGGTTCAGCCAAACATTCCAATATCCACCGCATTCAAACTGCCCAGTCTACAATACTACGAAAAATACTAGATGCTCCGTTTTATGTATCGAACCGAACTACACATACAGATTTACATATTCATTTCGTTCAAGATGAAATTCGTTTCCGTTACTGTAAATTTCATAAAAACCTCCCAACTAACCTAAACTACCTCGCATCCCGACGAATCCCCTCAAACCCTCCTCGCCGACTGAAGAGACAATGGCCGCGAGATCTCCTAGGAAGTGATGGCGATGAGAGCTAAAGTGATAAAGACACAAGTATCAATTGAACAAACAATATTATTGTAACTTTGGAGTAACACCAATGGGTGTTTTCTCCACTCTTGGTTTTAATTTTGTTTTCTTTTAATTCACGTTCTCACTGTTAACTATTACCTACTTTAAGGTAGTAGTAATGTACAACAAATTATATTTAAAAAAATGTTATTCGGTTAAACGGACCACCAAATCGAATGGATTTTTTATTACATTCATTTTATTTTTTCTGCATATCCTAGTCTGTAAATTGATTGAAGTCCATTTTAGTAATAAAGTTTTCACATAGTTTCACTGTTGGTTGTTTCATTATATCGCCTATGTGCACTGGCAGCCAGTGCCTACTTGAAGAGTGATGTCTCGAATGAGTATACTTTTAATATTGTCGAAACGAGGTCAATTATACATGATGTTCGGCTACTCGTGTTACAAACTTTCCCACTAGATTCTACATTTAAAATGTTACCAAAAAGTCCTAATTAACTGAGGTCCGAAACCCAGGAACTTCGGAGTTATTTCACTTTTTCCGATTTTTTAATATTTCACGACCTTTCTTCATATAAGCAATTATAATCCCAAAACTAAAAGGTTTTATACAAATCGTTTGACACCATTGAAAAGTGCATTAAATTTCCAATAAGATTTGATCAATACTAAACTTTAAACTTTCGCGAAATAAGCGTTTCAGTTCAAAGAACACGGGAAAATAGATTTTTTTTCAAAGTTGAAAAACTTACTATCGTGATTCCAAACTATTATTTCCAAACCTTCAGACCAGCACATTTCAGAAAACGTGTTCTATTTAACATCCTTTTTAATGGTGTAATTTATTTTTTGATTACTTTTGACAGAAATAAATAAATTGATGATGGAAAGAACTTTTAATAAATTCATTCAAAATGTCAACGACGGTTTTTACACTTCCTTCATCCACTTCTCCAACTTTAAAAAAATTTAACGCAGTTTTTAATTTGGAGTTTTGGACTTATCACTGTTTATTTGAAACAAGGTCCTGAAATTTTAAAAAATCAGAAAAGCTGGTATAACACCCAAACTGCTTAGATTGGGACCATAGTTAATTAGGAATTTCGGTTCCATTTTGAATATAGAATCAACTGGCAAAGTTTGTAACCCGAATAGCCAAACATTGTGTGTATTAGGCGGATCCAGTCTTGTATAGTTACTACTTGCCCGCTCGGTTACGTTAAACGGAAACGATGGATATATTGCAAGTGGTTCCTTGATTGGAGATTATGGAAAAATGCTTTCGTGCATCTACTGCATTCCGTCTTGTCCTAGAGGTACTCCCACGATAGAAAGTTCCCTAATGTACACATTCTATGGACATGTGTCCTCGGGTTCGTAGTAAAGGTTACTTCCAGGTTTTCGTCTTTTGCAGCTTTTTTAGCTTTTCGGTCAGCCTCTTCATGACCGCGACAATACATGTTTGGGAATTACTGGAGCAATGAGAATGGAAGTTATGGAATAACCAAACGCCCCTCGGACCAACATGTCAACAATGTCCGGCGGGTCCAGACGGCCATTCATCATCTTAAGGAGCACCTCTTAAAACCAGTATAAAACCCCTAATCTCCAAATATCTATGCCTTACTCTTACGATAGCTTTCCGCCCGTTACTCTGTCGGTTTACAATTTAACATTGTACAGTTTTTGATAATAAAGTTTCTTCTCTCTTTCTTTTTTTAAAAAGTCTTCTTCCTCGAGCGGTTACTTAACTTGGATACCCAATCGGCGTAGAAATCTACCACCATATAAGCAGAACCTAGAGGTCCAATTCTTCTGGAGGAATTTAGAAGGAACTAGGAATCCTAGTTAGCTATTTGGTATACCGATGTCTACAAGAAGGATTATCTGTGATACCTGATACATGTGAACCTGAACCAAGGAATGAAACTCATATAAATCTTGAGCAATCTTTGTGACAGAGTTTGAGACACTATGTCAGCAGAGTAAAAAGTCAGGGTGTTGCAAACAAAATAATAACCAACGGAAACTAGGTTAAAATTCAGATAACTGCCTGGTTGGTATTAAAGACCAGAGAAGTTTGGGATTGCACCAAGACTCATTTAGACCTTAGGAAGAAAATAAATCACTTTGTTTAGGAACCAGAACAGTGGAGGCCGATAAACCGGGCCAAAGATATCTCAATCATAACATCCATCTGTCCTGAACCCTTTTGCAGCGTATGTTGCCAAAAAGGTAGATAAACAGAGGATTTATTAAGGATGAATAGGAATGTATTCAAGTGCACAATCTTGCGAATTCTTTAAAGGACCATCGCAGAAATTAAGGGAGCAACTATTAAACATAGCTATTAGGTCTAGAATGATACGACTGCTGATAGGACACGGCAGATTCCAGTCTTATGCATTCGTTACAGCAGAAAGTGGAATGTGCAGATATTGTTAAAAAGAAGCAATACCACGACAGTTCTTACTTCTGGGAGAGGAAATGCCAAGGTTTTCGAACTGGTTAAACATTTTATGCTTTTAAATACAATACAATACAATCTTTATTGACAATTAAATATATTATATTTAAGGGTCTATTCACCAAATTACTTTTTTCAATTATTTCATTCTTTTAAGTAACGTTATGTTCGAAATGAAAAAGCGGGATTCGTACCTACGACCTACGGCTAAATACGCCGCTGCTCTAACCACTAGAGCTATCGTGACATCGTGTGACTAGTTTTTCATTTCAATCAAAACCTTACATAAAAGGATTAATTTATTCAAAAAATTTACACCTGTTTACACACAATTTACAAAAGAGTTCTAGTTTATCCTATAATTTCCTGCTTCAAAATGTAACTTTTTAAAAAGGAATCGACCAAACCAAATAAAAGTTAATTTAAGGCTGAAAAAGGTAAGAAAAATTCTAAGCCATTGGCGAGGTTTAACTAGAGTTCTGCACTCACCTAAATCTGTACTGCAGTCTTAGCCATGTTCTTCAATTTTTTCGAACTAAATGATTGTTTAGTAAATACTTTCAAAGAAATTTTTATGAGGGTTTTTATGTGGTCTACAACAAAATTCACGTCTTAATGTGCAAGTCTGGAATGTAGGTGTAGCGGGGTTACGAGGTCATCACCCGCACAAACTTATTTGGCATAATTTGTAAAGTGGCGTTGTTCCGTCGTGTTGTCCCCAAGCAAACAAGTGCATTGGTCTAACCACTACTTTATATAGGAGAAGTTAGTTTACTCGGAATAGTTTCGAGTCACACTACGGGAAACAAGACACGAATTGCAGCTTGGCTTTTATGCTTTCTATTCCTTTCTTGGAAAGCGAAATTTAGCTTACTGCCAACTATCACAACCAAGGTTACTAGTTGCAGACCAAGGATCAGCCCCTGATAGTCTACATATAGGTACAACACATGCCTGCGCTTTTTAAAGAGAACTGTTTTTGTGGGATTTATTGTAATCCTCTATTTAATCCTACGGACCTGCCTGAATAAGTCAAGTGGCTGTTCCACTCTCGAGGGCGTGTAGCAGGCAATGACAGTTAGGTCTTGGCAATATACGAAAAGTAAAAGAAAATATTAAATCCTATTATAAATCCCTGTGGGATACGAGCAGATGTGTCACAACTTTGAAACAGGGTTGAGTTGATTCGAAATTTCCCGGAGGACTGAATGGTGTTAATGAGGTATGGGATAAAACTGCTTATCACTCGAGCATGTCAAACTGTGTCAAACGCTTTCTGAATATTTCAAACGCTTTAGTTAGCGAACTAAGCAGACTAATCGGCCTATAGCTGTTTGGGTCAATGAGTAATTAGGCATGCTTCAGAATCAGAACACTTTAGAAGTTTTCGAGGGAGTGGGGAAGTTGCTTAGTGTTAGACATTTGTTGGACAGATTTGCGAGGAATAGTATGAATCTTCGTGATAATTCTTTTAGGAAAACTATATATAAAAGTGCTATCAACGATAATGGAATTTGCACAACAGAATGAACGTACAAGGTCATAAAGAGGCTGACTCCTAATTGCCTCATCCTTAAACTTCCATCAAAGTATTTCCATTTTTCTAAGAAGTAAATAAGTAATATAAAGATCTAAACTAAATTCCAATATCGTTTTTTGGTCAATAAATATTTAATAAGCTTTCTTAGAATAGTAAAATATCATGAGTTATGTTACGAAAGGTTTATTTATACGGTTGTTTATATGGAAAACGCGTATTAACAAGCCTCGGATTTCCTTTTAAAACGTCCCCCGGATATTTATCGCTGGGGCTGAGAGGAATGGCATAAATGGGGCGAAAATTGTTCCTGCCCGGCCTCGGATCCGTATTTGATCGGATGGAAAACACGGCCTAAAGATGGATGAAAGCGTTAAATTGTCAGATATCCATCATGATAATCTAGTACAAAGTTGGACAACGGGTATTTTAAAATTCCTTCTGTTTTTAAATATTTACAAGTGGTCATAGGCATTTCCTGTAACTGTTGTTGTCAAATCCATTCGTACACATTTGAGTATACTTTTTTTTGTTTATGTTCATCAGGTTATTAGGCGATTGAACATAAATTGCCCCAGATCCTATTTTGCTGGAGGCAGGGAGGCAATAGGAATAAAGTATATAAACAAGCGTGGTAACCCTCCCCAACCTTGACAACAACCTACGTAACGATAAAAAGAACGGATTAATCAGACATCATGGAGTTAGGAAGTCAATGCTGAGACTGGTTAGATTAGGTTTGGTAAGGTTAGGATTAGGATTATGATGGATATGCTTGTTGATTTGAAAAAAAGTGAATTGCGTTAACGGACATTGCTCATTTAGATTTAGTGACGTATTAGATTAACCGTCAGGTAAGTTAAAGAGAACTAGGATTAGGTTAAGTATGCAACGGTTAGGATTATCATTAAGGATTGGTTAGGTTACAGTTAGGGAGGGGCTAAGTATGGTTTACAACTACGGTTCAACGAGTGCCGTCTAGTCGAGAATGCGAGTTCGAAGCACAAGTTTTTCGTCAATTTAATAAAAAACCATAACTTCAATATATACAAAAATATCTATTTATGTTTTGATATAAAATAATTATTTTCGGAAAAACATTGTTACACGGAAAATCGATTACATCTTTAGACGAAGACATAACAAGCATGCTTTTACTTAGCTTTACGAAGCTTGTGTTCGGTTTAGTGGCGGATTGGAATAGGTGTAGGTTAGATTAGTATAGGATTTATGGCTTGGTTTAGGGTCAGGAGAAGTTTAGTTTGGTAGAGTTAGGACTATGTTTATGACTAAGGATAAGGCAGCTTAGAGGGGGTTGCGTGTTTAATTTAAGGTTAGGGTTAGATTTAAGTTTAGGAACGCGTTACATTTGGCTTGTGTTAGGTCAGGTCAGGTAGGGTTATATCAAAGACGTGTTAGGGTGGGGATAATCGGTAAAGTGAGGGCTAGGGCGAGATTTAGGTTTACGGACGCGTTACATTAGGGTTAGGTTAAGTCAAATAGGGTTATATCAAAGACGTGTAGGATGAGGATAAGTATTAAATCATTAATTCACTGGTTTCGTGGTCCGTTCGACCAATTAATATAACACAATTAATTACGGTTTTTAGTTCGACCAATTAATGTGAATTAATGATTTAAAATGAAGTATACTTCACTAAAGCTCTCCGTCGCCATTTCAATTGTCGTCGAGAATCCAAACAGATTACACGATATTTGAAATATGGCAAAAGGAGGCAAAACTCGTAAGGTGAGGTTGAGATGGGGAGTTGATGTCCGAGAGGATCGAGGTCACGATAGCTCAGGTGGTAGAGCAGCGGCGTATCTAGCCGAAGGTCGTGGGTTCGAATCCCTCTCGTGCCATTAACTTTTTTTCATCTCAACTAAAAACCGTAATTAATAAGTATTAAAGTTAAGGATAGTGGTAGATTTAGGTTTAGGTACGACTGCATTAGGGATAAGTTAGGATAAGCATTAAAGTTAAGGTTAGGGATAGATTTAGGTGTAGGTACGACTGCATTAGGTTAGGATAAGTAGTGCTAGAGTAAAGATTACGACTACGAAGAGATTAAGTATTATGTTATGATAGGATGAGGTTTCATTTTCGTAAAATATGATATTGATATATACAACAGCGTTGATATCTCTTAACATTTTTCTATAAATTCCAATTTCTTTTTTTTTTCCAAAGAAACATCGATGTTATTTTTATAATATATAGATAATTTTTTATAAAATATATATTATTGGCAAAATGGTTTAGATCTACACGTCACATAAGATATAGTGTTAATATCGATACTTTGAATCGTCGATAGCATTATTAATTAATTAAGTCAATCGATTAATTCAATATCGAACTTTGCCACAATGTTTTCTGTAAATCGATGATTACAGAAATTGGCACAAAAATCTTCTGGCCTCTGTTTATAAAAAGCACCCTATATCTAAATAAAACGATACCCCTTACTAAAAATGGATTGCTTTGTTCTATGCCATAATGTGTATTTTAACATCCGAGGTTGAATGAATTATGAAACGTTTAATGATAAAAGTTGTCTGTTATTTTGAATCATTCCTTGAAATATTCGCAATCCTTTTGTAGTTAAAGTTTAAAATTTGAGAAGTTACGACGTGTTGAACACGCAAACAATTCCACGTTGTGCCGTTTGTGAAAATGTAATTTCCGGTACAGGTGGTTTCCCGTCGTTTAGACCTGGGGATATTTCATCTTGTACAGTGGCCCCATTTCCGGTTTGTTGTCAATGTCCGCGATCATCCTGTACGAATAGCCGTCGGGAGTTAGAAATGTATCCGGATAAGGATTTTGAATATCCAATAGAATAACAATACGAACAATTGTCGTAGAGAGGAATATTGTTTAATATTCATGAGGTATGTGTTCGATGATAACATCTTGTACCCAATTCCGGTCTTGTACTATTGAAGGATGAACAAATATTGCAGGGAGAAAATTAAATGATTGTTCCTGCGTCATTCCGGTCCTAAACGCAGTTAAACATAACTGTACCATTTCTCCTTCTAATCTAAGCAGGGAAACATCGGTGCTTGGTTTGATTACCGCAAGTACCTGCCGGTACATGTCGGATACGACGAGGATTATTGGACGACAACGATTTGTAACAACACTTGCAGACAGAACACCTGGAAATAATGCATTACTCCATGATCGGTATTCTAGACGATAGAGGTAATGGAATCCTCAGATCCAGTGCAGTAGCTGATTGATAAGTCACCTCGTTTCACCATATAATTAGATATAACTATATCTCCATACCTTGGTCATAATGACACGACTTAAACTCGTATGACAT
Source organism: Cimex hemipterus (assembly GCA_039619505.1). Classification (NCBI taxonomy): domain Eukaryota; kingdom Metazoa; phylum Arthropoda; class Insecta; order Hemiptera; family Cimicidae; genus Cimex; species Cimex hemipterus. Next base: position 19,006,452 of record CM077110.1, on the reverse strand, counting down.
GCCAATATAGAGAGGGTAGGCAGACCAGGGAGATAGGTAACGACCGAATTAAACTCAACAACATATAATATTAACAGATAATTGAAAAACGTACATCTACACAGCTTACGAACTCAAGAGTAAAAGTATGTCTTAAATAGATAATCAAAATGCCGTGCCTACTCGATGTCTGCAGTACAAAAAGTTACGGCATTATCACAAATTCGTTTTCACTACACCCCTTAACGTCCATGTTCATGCAAGCAGCCGAAATGTTTTTAGGCCTATAAAAAAAAGGTTTAAATATCATACATCTTAGATATCCACGGATCCGTTCGAATGTGTTTAAAGCCCACCTCGCGAACATGCCAAGCTTTAATCGATACTGGTTTCATTCGAGGTAATATGTTCAACTGTTATTTTATCTTAGTCCGTGTTTCTTTAATGGTCGTAATTGATTATATTAATTATTTCAAATTATTTTTTACATCTAAGGTTTTTGATTGAGATGACGCCGTGAGGGAGTCGAAGGTTGTGGGTTCGAATGCCGCTCGTGACACTAATTTTTCATCTCAACCAAAAGCCTTAGATGTAAAGAATAATTGATTGTTATTTTACCTGTCATATGTGTTGTATTTGGCCATTCCCATGGTTAACTTCAGATCAACTGCAAAGTTTAAAGCAGCCTGGAAGTTCTGCGTTGTTAAAAGAAACGAAACTTACAGTGTATATACAAAATGTGCTTTCCACATTTGCTCCAGGCCCGTGGTGGTCCCAGACAAACACAAAACACTTTTCTGTGTCAACCAGATATTTCTGACTTCAGAGGTGCCTGCCAAGTGAATTTACCATGTCATGGGCTTTCTCGATGTCAGTTTTAATTAATTATGGTGTGTTTTTACTGTGGTTCAAACAATGATTTTTTTTCCCAAAGGGGCTTAACAGAGCAACTTGATGTTTCAGTTTGCGTGGAATGGACGATGGATTTCTGGACATACCGTTCGAGACGTTTTGTGTCCACCGGTCCTTCCCAATGAAGTTTTTTCTTAATTTTTGAAAATAACAAATTGAATCGTATTAAATTATTGAAGAAACGTTGTCGTGAGACTTATGTTGTGGTCGTACCAAATATACCTATTATGCCATAGACTTTCTCGATATCCGTTACTATTTTATATAATTAATTAATGTTGTTATTCAATTTCTTTCAATTAATTAACCTTTTAAGTAATATCTTGGTTGAAATGGAAATGCTAGTGTCACGAGCGGGATTCGAACCCACGACCTTCGGCTCAATACGCAGCTGTTCTAACCACTTGAGCTATCGTGACTTCGATCCACTCAGACACCAACCAATGTTAACCTACAACCTTTCGAATTTTCCCTACTTTTTACGGCTAGTGTCCGTTTAGATTTAAAGCGTTATGGCTAGCGTTAGAGTTATTCGAGGTTTATGTTTGGTTTAGGTAAGGTTAGGGTTTGAATTATGGTTATAGTTATCGTTAGGGTCTGATTAGGTTAAGTGTAGTTAGTGTTAGGGAATGTTTCGGTTTGGATTAGGGTAAGGTATAATGTTTGGGATGGTTTAGGATCGATTCACTCGGGCACCAGCTTCCCATATCAACCTACAGCATTTCGAATTTTCCCTCCTTTTTGCCTTTTTTCAAATGTTGTGTAATCATGATTCGATTGTTGTCGACTTCTGAAGTAGCCACGGAGAGCTGTTGGTGACGTTATAATTTGTTTTACTTATTAAATCCATTATATTTAGTGTTCAGATTGACCAAATTACCTCTTTCAATTAATTAATCTTTTTATGTAAGGCCTTGGTTCAAATGGAAATGTTAGCGTCACGAAGGGATTCGAACCCAGGACCTTTGGCTGGCGCCGTGTTCTAACCACTTGCGCTATCGATCGTATTGTTACGTTAGGTGGTTTTTGATCTTACGAACACACTGGATCAAGGTATGGTATTGAAGAAAGAGAAGAAGAAGAAGAAGAAAGCAAAATTACTAGCTAATGCCAAACATCCGACCTATTTTAAGGTCATCATCATAGCAAAACAATTTTTGCAACAAACAACAAGCCCCAACATTGCCAAGGACCGTGAACTGTCTTTATGATCATTCCCAAAGGACCTAACCGTGGCCCTTGTTGTTGGTTTCAAGTTGTATAGAAAGGGCGAAGTCCACTCATTTCACCGTGATTTTACGTATATTAGTCATCCGAGGAACCGTTCGTCTTGTTCTATTCAACTTTTAACTATTTAAATTAACAATGGAATGGTGTTGGGCAAAAGTATACAATTCTGCTTTGAAAATACCCATCTATGTTTTTCAATAAAATCCATCCTAAACGAAATATTTATAAAGACCATGACAAACTAAGTCGTTAAATAGATTTATACGGATTTGTCACGGGGTTTTAATGATTTTTCACGGCGATAACGTCTAACCTTAACCTTGAACGGAAGTGTATAAACTGAGCTTGAAATGTTCGAACTGTCAATCTCCAGCGATCACCATGAACGGAAAAGTGAGTGTAAAAAATTAATTTCAATTGAAAGAGATGATACCTGTTTATAAAATATGTTTTAGGTGTTATTTTTCATTTTTGCAATCATAGCGACTGCGTTTGCTTTTGAAACGAACAATATGAACAGATGTAAGCCAGCATAAAAATCAATGCGTATATGAGATGCGGTCTTGTGTGTTGTAGGTTTTTATAAAAAAAAAAACATTTTCTTTATCGTGTCAACGTTTCGATTTTTATCGAGACATCATCTCCAGGGCGTGGGATTTACATTATTCAATTTATAAGAATATATATAAGTTGTGAAAATGAATTTATACAATGATACACACTATATCCGTGTTCTATCACATCACACACGACCGCATCTCATAATTTCCAAATAATCGTAAAAATTAATATAATCTGAAAAAGTAATAGTTTGCTAATCGCTAATTTTCTTGAAGTGATACGAAGTTTACATGGGCACGGTATGAAAGGTAGAATACTCAGGAACGCCGGCGGCCAAGGGAGCAGGCTTATCGACTATCCACCTTATAGCGAGGTAGATTATTTGTGACAAAATAATAAATATGATGGGTTTGAATCTTACTCGAAAGTGTAGTTCAAAACAATAAAAAAAAATCACAACCAAGAAATTTAATTAGCATTTCAAAATTGATCTTGTAATAATTAACAAAACCTCATCCAAATGTCAGTGTTACTTTTTTTAAGAAGGTATATAAATTAATTGATTTGAATTGTTAAAATCAAAAGAAATCTACACCGGAATCCCAAGAACAAGAGTTCAAATCCTCTAGGCGTATTGCCAGTAAGGCTTTGTCAATTTACATGACCCCAATTTAAAAAATTACGACGATATGATTATCGACACTAAATGCGCACTCGCAACGTTGACAACGATCAAAACGAGTCACTTACTCCAATGCATAAGAAAAACGTCTTGTAAATTACAATAAAAACCTCCATGATTATTACGAATACAAGTAGATATTGATTTAGATGTCTACGCAGTGTTTATACACCCTTTAGAGGGCTGATGTAAAACATCAAAGATTTATATAAAATTGTGTAAGAAGAAGAAAATAAATTTCATTCTGGAGATTCGCCCCCCCCCCTTTAACAACAAAAAACAATGAAAACATTTAAATGCAATAGCCTACAAATCAATGGACAAAATGAAATAAGAAGGGCAAAAATTAACAGAAAATTAATCATCCTCGGTGGTAAATTGTAAGAATAGGAAGAAGTCAAAAAGTCTGGGAATAAAGATGGAAAGAGCTGAGTCAAGGCAAATGAAGTTAGTTAACTCCCGAGGTTGTAGAAACGGTAAGGAACGAGCTTCTAAAAGCTATGGATTTGTACGAGAACGGGTAGTGATCACAAGGGGCAAGATGTAAGATTTATAATATGGAATCCATGCACTACAGCCTTAGATTATTGATACCGAGAGTCCATTTTTAACCGGTCATGTGCCGATGGCATTTAGGTCCTGTTAGATTCTTGAGAATGAGACTTGAAGACCGTGTGTGAAAGGAGGGATGGATTTCGAAGTCATCCGCGTAGAGGTGATGATAATTACTATTAATTAATCTTTTCCTGTGATGTATTGGTTGAAATGAAAACGTCACGACGGCAGTCGAAGGTCGAAAAATCGTATCTTGATTATACAACATTTGAAAAAAGGCAAAAAGGAGGGAAAATTCGAAATGTTGTAGGTTGGGATGAGAAGCTGGTGTCCGAGTGGATCGAAGCCTAAACCATCCCAAATATTAACGACCTTACCCTAATCCAAACTTAGGGGGCCGCGGTAGCCGAGTGGTTAAGGCGTCAGACTCTCGGCTAGTAGACCGGAAGGGGCGGGACCGGATCTCAGCGACCCTGAACCTGGTCCCAACCCCCTTCAAAAATGAGTTTCTTCGATGGAAGAACACTGGTACAACGGGGGCTCAAGTTCACTTTGTGTTGTGAGCCCTCCCCCAAAAATGGAGCCAGGGTATAGTACAATAAGCTGTACAGCTGCAGTGCTCAGTCCCTGGTATCCATCCATCCGCAATCCAAACCTAAATATTCTCTAGCTAACTCCACTTAACCTAATCAGACCCTAACGATAACGGCAACCCATAATTCAAACTCTACCTTACCTAACCAAGCGTAAACCGTCATAACGTTTTATATTTAAACGGACGCTAACCGTAATAAGGAACGAAAATTCGAAAGGTTGTAGATTGGCATAGGAAGTTGGTGTCCCAGTATATCGAAGGGTCATGGGTACGAATCCCACTCGTGGCACTAGCTTTTTCATTTCAACTAAAACTTTACTTAAAAAACTAATTAATTCGAAGAAGAAATTTGGTCAATCAGACCACTAAATATAATAGATTAAAAAGTACAATATTTAAGGATATTAGGAAGATACTATAACAAGAAAAGAGGGAGGCGAATGAAATTGAGGAACAACAGTAACGATGAGCAGGGGGCAGAAAATGGCCTTGTGTGGGAGAAGAATAAATGCAAACGAGTGGAGAAATGAAATGTAAACATCAAAGAACAAGAGAACAAAGAGAAGGAACAGGAAATGAGATTGAGAGGAAGAAGAGAATGGTATAAGATGTGAGTAACTTTATTAAAATAAGAAAAAGAAGGACAAGACTAATAATGTTTCCTTCATCCAAAACCATCTGCCCATTTTTAAACAAGCCGAATTGAGAAGCCAGGACGCAAAAGGTGTAAATAAGTTTGTGAATCCCATTAATTGCGGACATGAGTGTTAACTCCCGACTCCCCAGACTCCCAAATATACTTATCCTTTTACCCTTCCGATCTTAACTCGGTCATTCTCAAAATCCAAAAAGACCTAAACGCCATCAACGAATGGGCCCATAAAAATTCCTTAGTCCCCAACCCGTCCAAATCTACCGCAATAATTATCATGACCAAGCAACTCGTCAATTCCCTCCCCAGCATCCCACCTCTCGTACTAAATTATCACCCCATCCCCTTCTGCCCCTCGGTTAAAAACCTAGGAGTAGTCTTTGATCAAAACCTTTCCTGGTATACTCACTTTTTTTCTGAATTTCCCGCCATTCCATCGCCTCCCTCAGCCTGTTCCGTCGGTCCTGGCTTCTCTTACCTTTTTCCACCCACAAACTCCTTGTATTTTCTCTTATACTTCCATTCTTCAATTACAGCTGTTTGGCATACGGTTGTCTCTAAGAGAGGGAGAACGCACGATTGAAGTGTATTTTCAATTGTTGCGTAAGATTTGTGTACGGCACCCCTCCGGGATCCCGGGTGTCGGGGTTGTATTTCCAACTTTCCTGGCTAGTCAACTCCTTCCGTGCCCAATATTTCCTGTCCATCCACACTCGTCGCTCCCTCCTTACATCATCCAATCCCTTCAATTCAACTCCTCATATCACTCCCGTAAGCCCCGCTCATCCCCAATCGACCTTCCGCAACATACACCCATACCTTCGAAAGATCCTTTCTGATCCGAGCCCCTAAACTTTGAAACTCCCTTCATGTTTCTATTCATCACGCTGCCTCCTTTTCCTCCTTCAAATCCGTTCTTTATAATCACCTCCTCTCCCTCAGCAGAGATGATTTATTATTTTTGTGTTTGTTAATTTTCTCTTCTGGCCCGCCTTACTGGCATACATTGTGCCACGATTTCTATATATCTTTTTCCACTTATTTTTAAATTATGCGACTTCGTAAAAGGTTATTATATTTTATCTCGTGGAAATTATTCTTAGGGGACACCAGTCCCAGAATAAAGTGATTTTTCTTCTTCTTCTTCTAACTAATTAATTTGTCAAGAGGCTTAGCGAGGTTAGAGGATATGGCGAATATCGAGAGAAAGGGTTAGAGGTTTTACTTAGGGGTTTGACTAATGATGTTTTCATGATTTTGGAAGAAGGCATTGATTAATTTTATTGGTATGTTGTCTACCATACATTAAGTGTCAAACAACAGATTGCTTGAGCTGCATGCTCATGTTGGTATCTGTTAATATGAATATATGAACATGTCTTTTTTTGGTATTTTCTGTTGATAAAACGATTTTATTATTTATTCGTTCTCTTAGTCTGGGAATATTTACCCACTTCTGTTTCAGTTTGCTCAGCGGAAATAACCAACCATGTTGGGGGAGGAAAAAAAAGAACCAGAGTCAATGAATAATCCCTTGAAACAAACATTATGCTCCGGAGGTTGGTTGCTTAGACCAGAATTCGATTCCAGACAACTACTCAAAACAAATTGCTTTTCTGATGACAGGCGTCACTGAGTTAAGGAAGAAGACGATTATTCGGTGTTCAAACCGAAAACGAAAACCTGTTACTTTCAAGCGCAGAGGCATATAGTCGTCCGCATTGTACTCTACCCTTTCCACGAGTATATTTTCAATAGCTTGCAATAATCCTGGGTCTTCGATCGGGAGTCTAAGGAGAGTTGAGAGATGCTTAGAAAACCGCTTGAAAACGCCACCCCCCCAGTCATCGAATGGGAAGAAAGCCCAAAGTTACATTACCTCGCAGTTCTAAGAACGAAATGTCACTGTGAAAAACAAAATCATCAATAATCATTATTAGAGAAAAAAACTTGAAAGTCTTTTCCAAGGATCCAACATCAACTACTGAAAAATAATGTTTACAAATTATCGAACGTTATAAAAAAGTTCTATACTAAATAAACTTAAATAACAAAACATTGATAGTCAATAATAACTGGGTACTTTACATGAAATATAGCATGGATTTTTCAGTTTTCGAATACGTTAACTACATAATTTCTGGATGAATTCTTCAGCTTTGATACTGAAAGAAAAAGTGGATTAATTAATAAGTTAAAAGTGGATTAATTAAAAATGTTGGCGTGTAAAGTTACGCGGCATTAACCAGACGAGAGTTTGTTCTGAAACAACTCCACTTTCCGGAATTGTAAAGTAACGCCGCTCCCAAAACCAAGCGTGGGATAATGTATATAGGAGTATTATACCGTCCATACCGACTGTATAGGTTTGTATAATTACCCGGGTCGATGTTCCACACCCCGGCTTCATACCTGGTTTCTTTGGATTTAAGGGTTCTTGCCACCCCTCTAGGATGGTAATTAGCATCCTGTTTTTCATTAGGGGTGTGCGCTCGTTGTAATTGTCGTCTTGGTTTATGGCCAAGTTTTTATACTACCTGAGTAGGCTCGTTTTAATTGTTGCCCCACCTTTTCAAATTCCATCTTGAACGTTCATTAAATACCGAGGTAGTTAACAGAAATAAATGTTTTTTATAACATAGCTTTGGGCAAAGCAGATGAGCATTTTCTACAAAGAACTCCGTATTTTTACCATGTTAAAACAAAAAATGTCAGCAGTTCCTTGGAGAGTACGCGATCGGTTCTGTGAAATAAAATGGACATCGTCCATTATAGACAACCTGAAAACAATTGGGTCGATCGTCCTTAAGGAAAGATCAAAAACCGCATTACCATAAGAATGCAGATTCTGTTTATGTAAGATAGTAACAGATACCTACATAGTCTATGGCAGACCCACCACACAAGTCTACCTGAAACACGAAAGTATGAGACATGTGCTAACATACAAAACTGCGAGCTAAGTGTCTATAGCTACCACGATCATTAGGTGGGACTGCATTTTGCATGTGCATTTTTATTTATCTATTTTTTGCAGAGGAAGCCAGAGATAAGTCTATTAGAAACCTAGCATAAAATCATGTAAACAAATGTGGAAAGCATTACCAGTGAGAGAGTGGCATCTTTCTATACTGATTGTGAATACACATGTTGAAACTTCCTAACACATTTTATAATTTCCAAAATTGGCAGTTGCTATGAATTAATTCTTTTCTCTTACAAAATGGAGTTGAATACTTCTAGACAATTTTTCCAGTAATGCAACGTTATAATACTGACAAATCATGAGGTTTCCTCCATATGCGGCTGTTGAAACTATAATTTGATCCTTATCTTATCTTGGCTCCCTCACTGAAAATGGCAAAAGACTTTACAAAACCCCCAAGTTGAAATTCACCGTGAAGTATCTCCACTATACTTCAAAACATTCAGAAGGCCCCGGAGAAGGGGAATATGCATCATGGTTCAGTTACGCGTACCTTGTCCTTTCCAGTCCAATTCAAACTTTTAAGTCGAGCTAACGTTCATCTTGAAAATGAACAAGAACAACACGACCGTAAGGTGCGGTAACGGTCAAAAACTCGTTATACGAAATAAAAATTAATAGTGATTAAGTCTGTAGGATGAGTTCTTCGCGAGGCATGTTTTAAAAAAGCTCAAACGGATCCGTGGATATGTAATGTGACGTTAACCTTTATTGTTATTTGACTCCAAACACCTCGGCCGCATATATTAACATGGACATGCGTTTCTTTGGCGATGATCAAGTTGACGTTAAGTGGTGTAGTGAAAACAAATGTGGGATATGACATAACGGAGCCTTAAATTTTATTTCTGTGTATTAGATCGAGTTGCGTTGCTGCATTTTGATTGCCTAAGTAAGGCAAATTCTTCCTCTGTCCTTCAAGTAAGGGCTTAAGTTAAACCATCAAGTTCACTGGCAATAACATATTCATGTAAAGAATAGAGGATAATTGGTGATGACCTGATAGTAGGAAAGATCGACTAAACTAAGTACAAACATCATTAGTTCAAAGATGGTGCTGAACTGCAAAAACAAATTAAATTTACTAGGTACGCAGAATAAAGTAAGCCTCTGCTGGGTCCCAGGACACATGGGTGTAGATGGCAACGAGAAAGCGGACACCCTTGCAAAGAAAGGGGCAGCTACCCCGCTGATAGGACCTGAACCCTTCTGTGGCATTGGAATCCACACTATAAATGAACATTTCAGACAGAAGGACAAAAAGAAAATAAGGGAACATTGGAATTCGCTTATTGGACACAAGCAATCCAAGAATCTTCTAACCAATTTTGGGAGGAAAGAAATCACAGAATGTGTCAAAGGAGGCAGGAATAAACTGCGAATCCTAACAGGATTCCTAACTGGACACTGTAGACTAAATGGACATCTAAAGAAAATGGGAATAATCCAGGATGGCACATGCAGATTCTGCAAAGAAGCAGAGGAAACACCAACACATCTGCTAACAAACTGCGGAGCGACATTAGCCCATAGGAGGAAGTGTTTTGGGATGTACAATGTGACCATAGAAGAGCTTCAACCAATAAAACCGGGCCTATTAATCAAATTCCTTGATGAAATAAGACTCACCGATGTGCTTTAGGCAGAGAACGGGGGATACAATAGCTCTTAAAGGGCGCAGTATACAACACCCTGACATATCATCATCATCATCAAGGTACACTCTTCCTCTGTCCTTCAAGTAAGGACTCAAGTTAAACCATCAAGTTCACTGGCAATAACATATTCATGTAAAGAATGGAGGATAATTGGTGATGACCTGATAGTAGGAAAGATCGAATTAGGTCTCAGTTCGGACTCCGAATAAATCGCCTTTTTCCTTAATTCGAAAATACTTACAAGATAGGTTGGGACATATGCGGCGGTTTACTAATTTAGGGACAATAGCCTCAGCGATTTTTCATGAATGCTGCGTTCATTATAATTGTTATCGGGACAGGAATTTCTGTGTTCAAAAGCCCAGGGGGTGGGTAGCAATCTCACTTAAATCCGAAACCGTTGCCGGGGCGTTTCCCGGAAGTTTCTACGCTAGGGAAGCCTCTATACTCAGGGAGATAGAGTGCGCCTTCTCTGCGGGTCGGGTGGCCGATGTAAGTCGGTCAGTCGGCCTTGCATGCGGCACTACCCGTTTTTGGCGAAATGTAAGCGTGGCAGTAACAACCCTTCGGGGTGCGAAACCACTACACCGTTGTTTCGATGACGGTGCGTCAGCTTGCAGTTTGGGAATCGGCCTGTCCGGTAAGAGCTTATAGCTTAGGTACGGACATTAAAGATCCTCAAAGTCAGCCAGACTGTGAGTCCGGGAAAGTTTGTTCAAAAGCCATGTAGCATAGGAAAGCGTAGAGTTAATGATGATTCACTGATAGTCGTGAATATGTTTGAGAACTAATCAGCAAATTACGTGAATAACACTAAGGATTGGATGTTTTCAATTACGACCTGTTTTTGTAGCTTGTCTTGGCCCATATCGGCTCAAATAACCAGTATTTATTGATTCTTTCTCTCCCAACAGCCGGTTGAATAAGAGAATTTTACGTACGTGGAATAAACGGAGAAAGGTATTAGCATAACTCCCCCAGATATACGTTCATGGGGCCGGTGCGAACGTCTTTCAAGTACGTGACTCGGCCCAACTGTGGGCAATATTTTCCGCCCCTTTATGAAATAGTAATTTACAAATTTCCTTTGTCCGCGGAAGGCCGGTCACGGAAAAGCTCTGATGTTTCAAGTCGCATCAAATATGGATCGAGGCGCGGCCGAGCGACAATTCACACCCCCAAGAATCGTACGGAAAGCTCAGATGGTCGTCTCGTAGCGTACGAATTGTTTCAATATCCGGACAATTGATGACACCATGTCCAACATGAAAATCAGGAAAACCCATAAACTAAAGTTTTCACTTCTTTATTATTCCGAGCCATTATTTACGAGCTCTAAAATTAATTTAAATCCCAAATTACACAAAATAAAAATTGAATAATGGTTATAATATAATAAGATGGTTATACAACTTTCTTATTTCCTAATGCAGCTAAAAATTTGCAATCTTGCCCAAACATTGAGATATTTATTATACATTTGTTATACATTTATTATACATTTGATAGATATTATATACATTATTATATACATTGATATTATTATACATTAGATATATTATAGATATTTATTATACATTTATTATCCTTTTTTTTATTTAATGGCCTCATGAACATTGCATATCTAGCCACATTTTCTGTAATTATTTATTATTGCGTGTTTTTTTTGGGGGGGGAGGAGTATCGTGAAAAAAGGGCCAGAGCCGACGGCGGGAATCGAACCCGCGACCGCGGAGTCTACTAGCCGAGAGTCTCTCACGCTAACCACTCGGCTACCATTAGGACTAGGTAAGGTTACGGTTATGTAAAGGTTAGGTTGGATTATGGTAGCGTTATGGTAAGAAACGGATAATATTTATGGAATACTATTAGTGCTTATTAGTACTAGAAAACGTTATGGTTAAGTTCGGTAGTATAAGGTTGTTTAGAGTAGGAATGATAAAGTTAGATAGTTTTACAATAAAGTTACAATCTGTTAAGGTTAGGAATTTTTAGAAAGGGTTAACTAGAGTTAAAGTGATTATGATTTGTTAGGTATAGTTAGGTTGGGTTAGTTTAGCATGATTAGCGTTATGAAAGTTAGAAATTTGTATGTTATGGATCAAATAAAGGTTAGATTAGAAATAGTACGTTTGGTATGGTTACGGCTACGTTAAGTACTATGACGGTTACGTAGGGTTATGGTTATGTCTCTTCGAGTTGAGGTTAAGAACGGGTCAGTTTAGTTTAAAAGAGTTCTGTACTGTTTCGTTCGGGTTAGGTGGTTATTGTTAGCGACGGTCTAGGTTATGTAGAAGTGAATTGATATCAAGTAGGTCGAGCATAAGAGTAATCATGGATTCGAAATTTTGCTACCGATATTCTTGTTCGATAAAATATATATTTATTTATATATGTTAGTTGTGCTATTTACAATTGGATTACGTACTTTGGAACAATAGGAGATAAGGGAAAGAAATAATTACGGAAGTTGGAAAGGATTAAGTCAATTTTATAAGGGGTTTGTTTGTGATAAAGTAGAGTTTGAAACACCGCCGCCTTGTTCTGTTTCTAACGTCTCCAAAAATCAGTGCCGTCACATCGAAGGGAAATCCGTTTGAGCGGAGTAGTTAAGTTGTGGGAAGTGGTGAAGTTTTGCAAAGCTCATTAGCCTCGAGAAGTAAAACAGGGAGTCAAACACTAGGGGTTGTTCTAAGGGGGGAGGTGAGCAGGTCGGGAATTGTTAGCAGGGCTGTAAACTGGCTTTAACTTCTACTCGGCCCGAGAATTGTTCTGAGGGGGGGGGTACTTAGACTTTATTTCTACTCGGGATATTTTTATTACTGGAGGAAAATATCGAAAAAAAGAGGGGGAAATACTAGAACTGTATGATATTAAGGACTTATATTTACAGATAGGGATGAAAGAAGCGGCCGCAAGACCTACCTTGACCTGAGGTCTATTATGCTTCTTCTGCATATTGTCCTTTTAAACTCACTGGACAGCTTCAGGTTGTTAATCAACCATCAAAGCTTTGCTAGCAAGTCCTTAGAATAGAATCTTCTTGGTGCATTTCCTCTCCTATTTGAGAAAATCTGCACCTGCATAGACCTTCAGAATAGCATGAAATGTCTTCTTTCGTAGCCTCCCCTTTCTAGAGAATTTGCACATTATTTCATCCGTTTGTAGTCCTATGCCCTCTTAGATAGCAATACCAGGATTCTCATTGTTTGCGGTTGCCTTCCAGTAATTCCTTTGTAGTCCCCGCGGGTCGTGCCTGGCGGTGTTGTTCCTCGATGTTTTGGACTCATTAAAGTTCTATTTGAGGATGTACCGTTTTTTGTAGCAAGGGACTAGACCACAGTAGGGATCGGGACCTAGAGACGTCATGTTGGCTCCATTTTTGCCCAAACGTTGACTTTCTCGTTGTCCCTATACCCGAATGTCCATGGCCCATATGCCAGTATCAGGTCATTGTTGGCGCTGACTTCTGCCAGGGCATCCAAACCTTTTACCTCGCATGACTCTAAAGCCTGGCGTGCCGACTAATTTTCGGAGAAAATACACCTAAAGAAAATAGTTTTTTTTTATTTCGTTGGACACAGTAGTATGTTTACCTAAATTGTGACCTAAGCCGTCTTTGGGTACATCCTAAAGACTTCAGCCCTAGTTCTCTTGCCAATTTTGGACCTATCAGTGTATGATTTGGAATGCTCCTTTAGCGGTGTTCATTTGTACCCATTTTTCTCGTTGTGGCATAAGTAACTTTTTACGGCATCCGATTTGGGAGTGATGTCTTCCGACCTTGGCCTTTGCTTTTCTGCATTGGAAGTAGTTTTGTTAAATAAAGTGATTTTTCTCTTGTTTCTTTTCCTTTGTCACCTTCAGACTTGTCTTTATGAAGTTTTCCCGGGTTACCATCCCTCCCGCCTCAACATATACCGTCTACCCCATTCAATGGTTTTACTTGAAGCTCCCGACAGGGCGCCCTTCCTAATTACATTTGCTGGGAGTTGTTCGATACACTCCATGCTTTTACTTTGGTTTGGCACTGTTAACAGGTTGGGTGGCCTCAGGGCCAGTCCCGAATGTTTGGTTTTATAGGCTTCATACGGTTCCCACGAGTAACTACGGATGTGAGATGTGAGAGTCCCGCATGCTGGGGGAGGCCTGGATACAACACGGTGTCGAGGGAAGCCCTGAGGGCTCCGTTTGAGATACTATTTTTTCACACCCCAGTGCACTGTTCTTCTATCATTTGGAAAAAAATATAATTCACCTTTTACAATATTGAGTATATACGGAGCATCTATTTTATGATTTGAACAATCATTTTCATTATTTGTTAACTTGGTTTTTAGTTGAACCACGTGTGTGAAATACAACGACAAACACATTGCATAAATTATGGACTCGTTCTTTAAAGAAGTGATAATTGCTGAGAACAAATTACGTTTATACATTGCGATAAGCCGTTGAACAAGGGAGAATTCATCGCATAGCCTCTTCTCACAAAAAGCTTTATTTATTTCACCACTCCATTTCCGCCCCCGAAGAATTTACGGATGGCCTCCTCCAGATAATAATCAATCCGGTCTCCTGCCAGGACAAAACCTTTTTAAAATAAAGCCCATTCAGGCCCGCAAAATACAAACGTTTATTTACCGGAGTGAATGGGAAGATTTAAATGAACAAGGCCTTATTTATTAGGTCGACATCATTGGCATACTCGTTTTAAAGAGCAGTCGTAGAGAAGAAACCTTACATTGTCCTCTATTTGATTTACCCAATTGTCGTGCCTTGCTTTACAATCTTAAATTCAAAGAAGAGACTTTATCAACAAAAATCAATCTATTTTTATGTAAATACCGATTACAGATAATATTTTTTTCAAGAAACATTTTTCTGTAAAATATCGAATGGTCATCGATTACTGCTTATCATACATAAATGTGACAAATATTTTGTATTGCAGTTGTAATATAAAATAAAAGAAAGAGAACAAATCGCTTCAAGGGAAGTAATTGAACAGTGGATATGTAATCTAACCCATCACCAACGCTAACCCTAACACTAAATAGCCTAAACCATCCCAAATATTAATGAACCTTACCCTAATCCAAACCTAAATTTTCCCTAACACTAACTCCACTTAACCTAATCGGACCCTAACGATAACTGTAACCATAATTCAAACCCTAACCTTACCTAAACCAAACATAAACCTCCTATAACTCTAACGCTAGCAATAACGCTTTAAATCTAAACGGACACTAACCGTAAACAGGAGGGAAAATTCGAAAGGTGAGGTTGAGATGGGATGTCGGTATCCGAGCGGATTGAGGTCACGACAGCTCAGGTAGTAGAGCAGCGGCCGATGATCGTTGGTTCGAATCCACCTCGTGACAGTGACTTTTTTATATGGACCAGTACTTTTCATACAAATATTAACTAACCGTGACCTCAACCGTGTAAGCAAACATAAGTCCATGATTTCAATCCTAATTTTACATAACCAAAACTAATCCACCCTAAACCATAATCCTGACCCTACTATCTTAATCTAATCCACTTATAACACTAGACTTAAACTAACCTAAACCGTCCCTAACAATAATTCATAACGTAACTCTACCTAGCCAAAACTAAATCGTCCCCAATCATACTCATAATTGTACTAAACTAACCTAATTCGCTTGGTTTACCCTAACCATCTAGCCCTACCGAACGTACCCTAATTAGTCCCTAACATTAATCCTAACATAATTAACGTATCACAACAAATTACGGTTGAGGTGAAAAAAAGTCAATGGAACGAGAGGGATTCGAACCCACGACCTTCGGCTAGATCCGCCGCTGCTCAACCACCTGAGCTATCGTGACCTCGGTCCACTCGGACATCAACTCCCCACCTCAATCTCACCTTACGATTTTTCCCTCCTTTTGCCATATTCCTAGGTCGTGGGTTCGAATCCCTCTCGTGCCATTGACTTTTTTCCGTCTCAACTAAACACCGTAATTAATTGGTCGAGCGGACCGCTAAGCCTAACCTTACCTAACGTAATTTTATTTGCCCCCTCGCCAACCATATCTTATATAACAAAACTATTCCTTAGAAATGATTAATGATGAAGTGAGTGTGTTGTTCAATCTTTTATCTATCTCTTAACTATCTTTTTAAAAAGATTAACTCGTCGCTAGCCATGCCCTACCTTACTGATCCTAACTCGACCCTAACTTTAACCCTACCTACTTTGACTATTCTTAACCGTTCTTAAGCCAACCCATTTGCACTACCCGGTTACGCAAAGATGCCATAAAATTGTATCTAGCCCAAAAACATTTTGACGTTAAAAATGGAGAAAACTCGACATAAAACAATTTGCAGTTTGTGTTGGACATCAGTCGCACAATACTTAACAAAACAAAAGCAATTGCTCGTAAATGTCATTTAAACAAAATTTCTTAACTTCTCAATGAAAAACTCTTTTGCACGTCACGTTTATAATAGCTTGGAAAGGGCTTGCGGATTTTCATTTATCTTTGGGCATCGCCTAAACCGAACAATCCGTTAGTTAAAGTGACAGTGATTTATCAGCTTGTTTTACAAAGGCGCGGGGTGGTATTAACGGCCGGTGGAAAGTTTCGAAATTGCAAAAAGGAAACGCGAAACCCGACCGGGTTGAAAATTAGCGAGCCGTTTATGCTAACCAGGTGGCCACGTCAGGCGGAATTACATTGATTCCTCCGCACTTGGATTTAAAAAAAGGATCCTTTTTCCGTTTATTAATTATGCAACAGGACTTTCATCACTGAGGGGGAAGACAGATTTCTTCCACTTAGCAAGGAAAAATCGTTTTTATTACGTTATCAACCAACTTCTTTTACTTCTAAATTACAAGTAAATAATATTGAAAAATATTAGTTATTTATATATAACAAGGTTTTATTTGCAAGCATTTATGTTCCCCCCCCCAGCGTTTTTGTGGTAGAGTAGGTGTACATCTGAAGAAAATGAAGGTTCAAAATCACATAATTATACAAAAAGAAAAGTCCTTTTTAAATATTAAGTCCCACTTAAAGTTTAGTTATACATATGATTTCTAAGACTTACTTGTTATCATAAATCCCGTAAATCGTAAAGCCTGGATGGAGGCCCAACAGCGGCTGAAAAAAAAAATTGTTTTATAACTATTTATATGGTAGCATAATATCAAAAATTTCCAAAACTGCCAATTGGATTAATGCTGCCATGGGGAAATATCGAATATCGATATCGATACCTAATATCATACATATCGATATTTTATGACCGATATATCGAATCGTTACATACATACAATATCGATATGTAAAACATAGATGTAGATAAAAAAAAAAACGACAAATGAAATTTATTCATAAAAAATAGCATTCAGTGTTATATCGACTTTTTACAACAGCCTTAATCAAAATGATGATAAATACAATGAAAATATTGAGATAAAAAATAACTTAAAAAATCGTCATTAACAGTAATATAGATAAGCAAAATATCGTTAAGGAAAAAATACGATATAAAAAGTCGTTACGCAAATTTTTATACGAATATCATTGAAGAATACGTAGAAATAAGGAAAATCCTTAAATGGTATTTTGATATGGATCTCAGTAAGTAAACATAGGAGTTCAATAATATATCGTAGTTTTATAGAATTTCATATATATGTGGAATTATTAGGTGCTCAAATGAGAAAGCAATCGTGGAGTGAAACACTATAATTGGAACACCGTCGAAAGATCACAATTATACGTCTTAACATACAAAAAATACAAAATACAATCTACGTCGTTCTTCTTTTTCACCCTCACTGTCACCGGAACCTTCTCACCGCCATCTCCCCTCCACTCACGTCACTTCTGCCCGGGGGTTGACGTCATTGCTGTACATGCATCTTCCCACATTCGGCCATCCTACAGGTCATCCGCCTCGGATGACACCCGGTCGGTGGCTTGACCATATCAGCAGATGTTGACGTACAATAAGGTCCCTCATGATCGCCAACTCTTCGAACGTCGAAGCGGTTATGTCCACGAATTGCAGTAATTATATAAGGTCCGAGAAATTTGCGGCCGATCTTCTTTCCAGTAGCAAACTGGGTACGCGAAATTGCTACCAAATCACCAACTGAGTACTGCCTGGCTTCTTTGCGTTTCTTATTGTAGGTTTGTTTTTGCTCTCGCTGAATGTCCATTATCTTTCTCTTAGCCGTGTTTCTCAACTCGTCTCGGAAATTTTGGAAGTACTCGATATATTCCTCTTCGATTAGCGTTTTTAGTCGTAGATCGTCTGGCCTGCGCATTTCTACTCCAAACAATAGCTTAAAAGGTGTAGTTCCTGTGGCGCGGTGGAAAGTACTGTTTATTGCTGTCTGAACTTTCTCAAGATGTTTATACCATTGATCTGGGTTCTCCAAAGAATATTTGGTAAGTACGGCTATGATCATCTGGTTGAGGCGCTCTACTTGACCGTTTCCTCGTGGAACTCCTGTAGTAACTTGTACGTGTTTTATATTTTCTTCTGTGCAGAATTTCTGAAAGTCATTCGAGGTAAAAGCTGTTCCTTTGTCCGTTATAATTCGTCTTGGGTTTCCGAATGTCTTCTGTATGCATTTTAGACTCTGTAAAACTTCCTTTGAATTTGTAGTTTTTGTAGCAAAGAGCCAACAGAATTTTGTGAAGGCGTCCACCACCGCAAATACATGCTTGTATCTTTTGTTGGTCATCGTCATTGGTCCTAGATGGTCAAGATGAAAAGTTTCTAATGGTACATCACCTTTGTCGATAGGATGAAGAAAACCCTCACATTTTCCTTTCTTTCGCTCCGCCAAGATGCAGTGAACACAGCTTCTAACGAAGTCTTCGACTTTACTCTTCAAATTCGGGAAAGTATACTCTCGTCGCAAAAGTTCTTCGGTCTTCCGTGCTGCAAAGTGTCCATTTTCGTGAGCCTTCGCTATGAGTTCTCTCTGCATACTTTTTGGAATTACTAATAACTTTTCTTCGTTTTCCATTGCATATAATAAGTCGTGTTCCAGGATGTAATTTTTGTAAGGTCCGTGTTTCAGCAAAGAAATCACTGTGTTAAGCTCTCTATCATTCTTTTGGAGATTATGTAGTTTCAATAAAAAGGCATTTTGAACTATAAGGGTGACTGGATTACGACTAAGCGCGTCACAGTGAGCCATTTTCAAGCCAGGCCGATGTTCGATCTTATAGGAGTACTCCTGTAAAAACAAGGCCCATCGGGCAATGCGTGGTATAACATCTTTTTTCTCCTTTGTCATTCTAAATGCTGAACAATCACTCACGATTTTGAAGTCGAGTCCCATGAGATAAACTCGGAATTTTTTAATCGCTTCTATCACTGCTAAAACCTCTAGCTCGAAACTCGCATAATTCCTCTCGTGTTGGTTTGTTTTTTTACTCATGAACATGACTGGATGGAAAAGTCTATCCTCAGGGTCTTTCTGTAACAATATAGCACCATAGCCGTCGCGACTCGCGTCACAGTGTAATTCGGTCTCAGAGGTAGGGCAATATATTTTCAAAACCGGTGCTGATGATAGGCGCTCTTTCAAAAGAGTAAATGCAGTTTTTTGTTCCTCATTGAACCTAAATGTAGCGTCTTTGAGCAGTAGATCACTGAGAGGTTTGGAGATTGCGGCATAGTCCTTGATAAATTTACGAAAATACCCCGTAAGGCCCAGGAAGCTTTGTATATTCTTTTTCGACGTCGGCTGGGGAAATTTAGCCACAGCGGCTGTCTTAACTGGTGATGGTCGTACAGAGTTATATTCTACGACGTTGCCGAGATATTCCACCTTTCGTTTGAAAAAAACGCATTTCTTCCAATTGATCTGCAGCCCGTACTCCTGACAGCGTTTAATAACTAAAGAAAGTCGCGATTTTGCTTCGATTTCGTCTTGAGCAGGAATCACGAGATCATCCATATATACCATGACCACTCCGGCTGAAATGAAGTCCTGAAATACGTTATTAATAAATTTTACAAAAACGGCTGGCGAGTTACAAAGTCCGAACGGAGCTTTTAAAAACTCATAATGGCCGGTAGGCGTAACGAATGCTGTATACTTTGTACTTTCCTCAGCGACTGCCACATGGAAAAAGCCATTCTTCAGATCTAAAGTTGTGAAAATACGTGCACCTCGGAGCTTGTCAAGTTGATCGTCTATCAAGGGCATGGGAAATCTATCCTTTACTATTTTTTTATTTATTCTTCGATAATCAATGCATAATCTTGTTGAATTGTCTTTTTTCTTTACTAAAACTATCGGACTTGAATAATCTGAAACGCTTGGTTTGATTATTCCACCTCTTAACCATTCTTCTATCTGTGTGTCAACGATACGAGCTTCTAAAACGGACAAACGTCGAGGGCGCGAAACGATTGGCTCGTCATCCAGCATGCAAAGTCTTAGCTTGACGTCGGTGAATTTTTCAGGTATTGGATTATAGTCTGTGATAATATTTTTTACGAAATTTGACAAATGAGGTATATCGGTGTCGATATCAAAATCGTTGGAAGCCACTGAAATGTTAAACACAAACTTTTCTTCGTTAAAATCTTTTTTAAGTTTGTTCACAATAATTTTTCCATCAGTAATAGTGACCTGTACTTGCGAGAAAAAATCGCGGCCCAATAAAACATCATAGCTAATCAAATTGTCGTTAACAACATGAAATAGAACATTATACGTTTCGCCAGGTATCGTAATCGGCAACGAGAGTTGTCCGAGCGTCGTAAAACTCTTAGAGCCAAGACCGAGAATATTCGAAGACGGTCCGAGCGTCGCCGGTGGGAGTTTACGAAAGAAACTTTGCCTAATGAGACATAGGTCCGATCCGGTGTCTAACAAAGCACGCCTTTCTAAGTCGTAGATTGAAATAGCCAAACACATGCTGTCGCTAGTGGATGCTGTCTTGACATTGAAATATTCTGGTGATCGTAGTGTTTGAATACGGTCTTGTGCTAGACAATCGTTATCCCGCGGGGATTTCTTGGGACAGCGTGCGGCGATGTGTCCGAACTCATTGCACTTGAAACATTTTAATCCCAGCTTTTTCGAAGAACAATCTTTGGACACGTGCCCCAATTGTCCACAATTGAAGCAACGCATCATGGTTTCGTTAGTTTTTTTAAAAGCGGTCAAAGGGGAAAATACCTTCCCTGCATGTTGTTTCGCGTTGTCTTTATTTGCCTCGGCATGTTTAAACGTCCGTCGTGAATTTTCTTTCATTTTTGCGTAGAGATCAAGTTTTTCTTTGAAATTTTCGACATCGGAAGCGCCATATAGAATCGATTTATTGAATTCGGAATCACTTATTCCTTTAATTACATAGTCAATCACTGATTTGTCATCAATTTTTCCTAAATTCGCTAACTCGCGCATTTTGAAAAAATATTGCTTGAAATTCTCGTCTGGTTGCTACGGTGAATGTCTGCGGGAGTTTCTTTTGAGGAAAATTCTTTCATCAATAACGCTTTTAATCCGTCCCACGTCGTCACGTTCATCTTTTCGGATTTTAAAAATAATTTCGCCGTTCCCGTCAGCGTCTTTTTGGCGAAGATCACCTTCTGTAAATCGCCCCATTGCATTAAGGCTGCGGTATCCTCGAAATTATTCAACCAAACATCAATCGAAAGCTCGTCATCACCGGAAAAAGAATACAGACTGTCTTCCACGTCTTTAAAAGAAAAATTCGTACCTGTGTTCGATCGTCGTAAAGCGGCATTTTCCTTTCTGAGGAGTTCGAGCTCCCGCTGTTCCAGTTCTCTCACCTTATTATTCAGCTTCTCCTGGATCTCCTCGTCCTCGTCGGCGTCTTGATAGCGGCGGTTTGCCCATCTTTGAGTCTTCGGCATTTTGTCACAATCGTGAAAGTCACACTAGAGAAAAATCACAACCGGAAACCAAAAAAAAAACAATTACTACCTAACGCTTGCCTCTGATTCGAGCTGGAGCGGCCCCCAAATTGTGGAATTATTAGGTGCTCAAATGAGAAAGCAATCGTGGAGTGAAACACTATAATTACAACACCGTCGAAAGATCACAATTATACGTCTTAACATACAAAAAAATACAAATACAATCTACGTCGTTCTTCTTTTTCACCCTCACTGTCACCGGA